>NQII01001378.1:0-34549 GCA_002778355.1 Clitarchus hookeri | reverse complement strand
CAGCCGCTTGTACCGCGAAACTCCGGCAGCACACGCCGTCAAGAGGAATTGGGTAGAGCGCTCACCTGAGCTACGCAGTAGCCACTCTCCGTGTTCCAGCACTCAACTGCTTTTCTGCCAATAGTGCTATCAAAAACAACGTGAGTAGCATTTGAGGTTAGAAATATATTTATGTAAGTACGTGTTTTGAGATGTTTGTAAATTTGTTTGAACTCTTTCAGATCCACTTTAATTTACAGTTTCAGGTGTTCCAAACGCTGTATTTTTTTAATGCGTAGCGTACTTAAGTCAACACGCCACTTGTTTCGTTGTCACAGCTGATGAGCTGTAGGCTATAAATTCGACTACAGTATTAAACCAATTATGACCTAGGGAAGTAAGACGGCTTGCGAATCATTTACCCACAGGTAAGATCATTGGTCATTGATTTTCGCAGTGTGTAGTACAGACCAAAAAATTATCCATACTTGCGCAATGTACAGAATTGAGCTCACTGAGTCGGAATGGATCAATGCAACTAGCACATGTTTTAGTCAGCCAAAGTGTTTCGTTCGCATGAAAGAGAGTAAATTTTGGAAATTCAAACATAAAGAAACTGCTGGCCACGTGACTTTGGCAGTTGTACTTGGTACCTACATGCGTAGAAGATGGAAATCTTTAGTCTATTCAGCTAAGGTTTGTTCTCAGGTTGGGAGAACAAAACGAGATTTCTTGTGGTTGGGTTTGGCGTAGGGAAAATTTTCGCCGCAAGGTGCGCGGGTTTTCCAAAAAAAGGTCACATGACGATCGCGGTAAATGGAACAATTATACATTTTTGTGTGTAAAAGCTGGTTTTTGGCTTGAACTTTAATATAAATTTGCTCGAGCCAAAATATTATGAATGAACTTTATTTCGTAGCTATTACTCACGACCTACAATGGTGTTTGCTAGATAAAACAGCAAAAATACTACTGTGTTTGGCACTGAGCGTACAAAAGCAAGCTCAATTCATAGGGAAAACGTTACAAATTTAAGTGCGGAAAAATATAGCAGTCTCCTTTCGTTAATGGAAGCTGTACAGTAAAACCCTAAGAATTACATTTTTTAACATAACACTGTTATATGTATCGATTCAGTTGTTATATATAAATAAAGTAAATGTGTAATCCTACGGTTTGCAAAATCCATTTGACGACCGAATATTTAACAATGAGTGAATATATTTCGTTATATTTCCGCTCTTGTGTGAAGAACAAACTTCTTTCTTTACGCAGGGGTTAACACAAAATAAGTCAGAGGAAACATGATTTCATAGCATTTTCTTGCTTCTAAGTTAGTTAAAGTATCGCACTAATATAACATAACATTTATTTGCTTAAAAAGTGTGCTGACCTTAATGGAAACTACGAGTTTTTGAAAGTTGTATAGGAAGAAAAACAGTTCATTTTTTGGGACACGGAGACTGGTTACTGCTTACCTTACATGCACACTGTAACTTATATTACATCTACAGTAAAGCTTATTCTATAAGCACGGATGCGGAATGAAACGAACACGGAAAACAAAAACGGAACGAGCGCACAGATCGGATTGAATTTGAGTTATTCTACAACGCTCGGAAAAGTAAAACGTTACCATTCTACTCGTATAAATTAACTACATAATCTTTACAAACTAAAACGATTATTACCTAAACTTAAATTTCACAAATAAATTTTACTGTCAGTAATATTTGTGAGTTTACTAAAAACAAGTAATAGAATTCGAATCGATGAAATACCCACGTTTTCTTGTATACCACAATACTAACGAAACAGGGCATTAAAAAAAACAAATATTATTTTCCTATTTCCTCCAAGGATTTACGGACGCTTAAAGGTTTTGCTCTTTAAAGTTTCCGAATCTTTGTACGTATCCGCAATAAACTCTATTGAAGATGCAATGCGCAGTACGTAACGTATCCGCATCCGTGATACGTATAATTTCCGTTTAATAGTATTAAGCTTGAGAACCGTCGAGGAAACATTGAGCAGAGTGCTCATGCGAGATGCCGAGTGGTCACTCTGCGTGTTCCAACATTGGGCTGCTTTTTTGCCAATAGCAATATCAAAAACAACGGATATGATTTGAGGTTAGAATGTTGTTTATTTACGTAAGAGATTTGAGATGTTCGTGCAGTTATTTTAACCTAATTTTAAAGCAACTAGCTATTATCTGAGGTAGCATAAAAGTAATTTGTTTATATAAAAGAATGATTCCGAGGAAAATTCAAATTTTTGGAGACATGTACAGAATAATAAAATCGGTCTGTAGTCTATTCGCGGTATCTTCACACTTTTGGATCAAGCCTTTTTAAAAAATCACCCAATATATGACGTGTTTCGTTGTTTCAATATGTATGCATCAAAAGCGTTGTATATTTCTGTTAAAATTAAATTATCTTATTTTTGTTTAAATTTAAAACAAAATTTATTATTTATGCTTTATCTACAAAAAATAAATTATTTAATTTACAATTTATGTGAATAAAGCAGAGAGAAAATATGTGTTGGTAATGCCTATCATGCAAAATTCTTTTAGTCTGAGTGCGCACGATTGCAGTGCGCTCTTCCTTTGTGTAATTTTCTAGACAAGCTTTGTATGCATGGTGATGAGAAGGAGGAATAGCACGGAAGTAGAACTTCAGCTGGCCTTCAGAACACGTGGAAGTAACCGTGAATGGTTTATACCTCATTTTACCAAGCGTATGGCAAGAACAGCTGAGGGCTGGGACGGGCCGAGGCGGTTCCCGCCGATCGCGTGGCTCTGTTGTCGCTGTAAGACGGCCCGGAGGCCGGAGAGAAGCGGCCAGGAGAAACAGTCCTGGGAGGAGGGGGCGAGGAAGGTGAGTGGCCACAAGGCGGGTCTTTGTGTGCGCACATCAGCTCGTGCCTGCCATTTGGCAAGGCCCTCCCCCCTTTGTCAAAGGCGCCCCTTGTGGAGGTCCGAGAGACACCGGGCCGGGAGCATGCGCGCGCCCCCTCCCCCCGGAAACTACGGCGCCGGCGTCGTTGCCTGCCCAGGGAACGGCATCACCTCCCCGTGCTCTTCGCCGACAAGTGCATTATTCGATACAGGGTTCGGCATGAAGACCTCCCACATTCTGAAGTGCAATGAGAAAAAGCACGATAAATAGTAGGCACAGGTATGTTACACGATATATGGCACACAATGCAGTTTCTTGTTGCACGGCACAGGAGGCGAACAGCCCGCATGTGACGTTGAAATTGCTCCGGCAATGTCACCGTTACGGATGTTCGATACAAAAAAATTAGTTTTTTTTATAATTAAACCAAACATTGTTCGACATGTCCGCATTGTACGTGGTAACATTTTCCTTGAATAAAAAAAAATTACACTTGATATTTTTAAAATAAATAATGTAAATATCAATTTTTTTTCTGCAGTTATAATAAACACTACCTTATATGTACCAATGAAAAAATTTAAGACGTTAAGGGATGCTCTGGGCTACCTATTGTCATATGTGTAATCACAAAATAACAGTTCTTGCATTAAAAAAAGTTACAATGTGCAAAAATGTATTTATGTTTAGTTTTTTTTTTCATATACAGGTTTTTTATTTTGTGATTACATGCGTGCAACTCAGTAGCCCCAGGTATTAGTTTACGTCGAAATTTTTTTATTAGTAACTACATATTAGTTAGTATTTGTTATTATGGCTGCAGAAAAATAGAAAATATTTGTATTTAACATCAGATTATTAAAAATAATATAAAAAGTAAAATCTTTTTATTCAACGAAAATAGTATAATTTACAATGCGTACAAGTTAAAGAATGTTACTCACAAATATGAAATTATCACTTTTTGGTATCCAACACTCTTAACAAGCAAAACTTCCACTATTGGGCTGAAATAAATCCTCGCCAGCTTCATGAGAAACCTCTACACACTCGACGCGCCAATGGCAATTCCGGTGTTATTGGGGCCTTATTTTCCTCGAGGAAGAAGGGCGTACAGTTAGAGTGACAACCGCTCGGTACGTGCAAATGTTACGCACGTTTCTGGAACCGCGACTCGCACAACTTGCCCTCCCGGATGTGCGGGTTTCAACAGGATGGCGCTGCCGCTCACACAGAGCGGGTCTCAATGGCTGCTTTCAGAGAATTGTTCCCCGGCCGCATGGTCTCATTCCTGGCGGCCATCATTCGGACGTCATTTACAAGACCTAGTGCAAATAAACTGCATCGTGTGGCAAACCATATCATTAAATACATGTTTGCCTACAATTTATATTGCCTTCCTGATTTCCCTTCAAAATGTGAGTGGTTTATATGCCGGACCCTGTATTTGGGCGGAACAGTGGCGTGTGGCGAACTGTTGCAAGGCAAGCTGGTGCTTGCTCACGGCTGTGCATTGTCGGTGCCCGCAGCAGGAGCCAGTAACCACCGTGCAGCCCGGGGAAACTGAATGCATTCCGACCACTCACAAGCGAGCAGCAAGAGACCCATTACACGCGTCCTGTGGCGTCAGCTGCCGAGCTAAGTTTTACTGGTGAAAGTGTAAACTAGCAAGCAACAGGGTACAGCACACAGCTAACGCCAGCTTAACATGAAACTGTTCACCACACGCCACTGGTGCGAAATGTTGTACAATATGTAAACATTACTTACGACTGCTATTTCCTCGCATGAAAAATAAATTTTAGACTCCATATTTTTCACACACTGGCCTGTCAAAATCACAATTTTAGTGTTTCTGGGACGTATAAATAACAAACACTAACTCACTTACCAAAACAAGATAATTCGCATTGAAATAAGATCCTAAGAGTTACTTCAAATAATCTTATATATAACGCTATGGAAATTTTCCGCAATTTTTAAAATTTGCTGGAAATAAAGAAATTCTTGCACGTCTAAAATTATTTCGTAAACAATAAAGGTTCCCTAAGCACTCCTTAAAATGAATTCAGACAAAACCTTTATGTCACCCTTGTTAAATTTTCTGTAAATGATTTCGTTTGTTTTCTTTGTACGTCACAAAAAACACCGAAACTGTGATTATGACATGCTATATAGTGCAAAATAATATGATATATAAAACATTTTTATGAGAGGGACTAGTACTTATAAGTTATGTCTATTAGTGAACGGTGTATCGTACAAGTACAAATTAATTAATTTTTTGGAGAGTGACTTTTAATGGATCACTGAACCGGACTATACAATATGTATAACTCATTCATCATCCACAGAGTAGATTCATTCTCGGAGATGAAATGGAAAAGCGGCTCCTTTGATGTGGGCACACCCACTCTCCGATTGGCTTCATGCGACTCCGATAACGAGGTGATGTGTCGGGAATGTCTACTGCGTGAGAGCGAAAGATTTTCTGTCGGCTAGGCTGCAGGCTGGCAAGTATGTTATCGCGCGCTGATTGGTGTACGGCGTTCCAACATTTTGCTGGCCGGTGACGTCATTATGCTAGCGTGTGCGACTAAGGTTCGCTGTACAAGAGGCTGTTTCACCTCTGTCTTCTTAAGTACTCTGTGACTCATTAGTGGAGACGTCCAAAATTCGCGTTATTATTCGGCGTCAGGCTAACCTTCACAGTACTGTCTGTTCTGCAGCCGGCGTCGTTTCTCCGTTAGATGTGAGGCCACGCCCTTTCTGACTGAACTGCGCGTGATTGGGGCACAAACTGTGAAGTGTTAATTTATTGGCGCAGAGTTACCCAGGGCGTGTCATATGAAGTATGGTCCAATGACAAACGTGTTGCAAAGGTACACGTGTTTAAAGTTTAACGTTTCCCCAAAAAATAACGCGAACTTTGCAGGCAGGTCTCCACTCATTACAAAATAGTACACACGCTACCAACATTGTCAGAAGAGTACGATTTACATTGCTCATAAAAGAATATTTACATTTTGTAATACTGTAAAACATTTTGAAAGACTTCTCTTATTTAAATACAAAAAAAAAGTAATTGGAATTTGTTTTAAATAAAAAATTTTGAGTATTTCTATTGTGGATGCTTTATAAAGTACATTTTGCAAGAAAACTTTAATCATGTCGGGAAATTATATTAGGATGGTTGTATGTAAAATAATTGATACCCAATTTAAAACTTATTTTAAGAGTTAATTTTAAATACATTTATTTCGGTTATAAAACTGTCATTGATGAAATGGATGTGCATCTAACAGATATTTTAAAAAATTGTAAACGGTATAACACGAGTAATTATAATAACGGTATTGCTTGATGAAGGGATAATTTTTTTAATGCAAACTGTGCCTACTGAAGAACCCGGAATATATATACATTTCAAGATTGATTAAAAAAACTTATAATTTATTGATTTTTCAAAACATTTGAATTTGTAGGTTCCTTACTTATTTCATATGCAACATAAATTCTACACTTTTCTGACAATTATGATAGTTTGTTTACTATGTACTTTGAAATGAGTTCTTCATGTTTCACAATCGGGCGCAGTGTTTCATTGTAAACGGCTCTCCTTCTACCTTAAGGAAGCTAGAATGTAAAGAAATGCATTTTATATGTTTGAGACGTAGGGCGAATTTGGGCAGAATGCGCATTCCAACTGCACAATAGGCACTCTCCATGTTCTTACACTTGATTTTTTTTTTCAAACAGCACTATGGAAAAAAAGTGGACAAGGTTTAAAATTAAAACACTGTTTATTAAAGTATGTGCTTTTAAAAGTGTTTACACTATCTCTGACCTCGTCTTCTTAAAGCTAAACAATACTCCAGTTATTTCAAGTATTTTTTTTTTCATATAAAAGGGTAGGACCGTTGAAAAATGAAACGAAAACGAATCCATCACTGTTGAATATGTTATTTTGACAGTTATTTTAGCGATGGGAATCAGTGTTGGGGTCACGCACAAAATACGAAAATCGATTTACCTCATCTTTTGTTCATGTTTTGAGACAAATGCCGGTCAACTGATAGACTGATTTTCGTAATCGTATAAAAATCTGTTAAAATTGTTCTTATTTTAAAATTCACAGGTAATTAAAACTTACTTCAACAAGATCATTTACACTTAAAATATACTTTATTACCATAACATTCTAATTTACTTTATCTTTGTTGGTGATAATGTATTTTTTTTATCTACGTTTGGCCCTGTATTTATTTTGTAAAATACATTTTCTTATAATTTCTTAAAATGAATTAAGATAATGCCTTTCAAGTTATATTGTTTATTTTTCGTAAACAGTTTTCTTTATTTTATTCATGTGTTCCAGAATCAACGGAAACGTGATATTTTGGCGTGTTATTATGCCAAAAAACTATGTAACATGGTTTCTCATTTGAAGTAAATGACAAAAGTTTAACGGTGACAAAATACTGGTTATTGAATACTGTAAAAATGCTGAAACTTTAGAGTGAAATGAGTTGGCAGAATAAAAATATTAATAATCACATGCTCTGTGAGATTTACAACCCAACAAGTACCCATATACACACTAGAGCTCATCACACATAAAAAAATTGCAAATTAGTTTCGTCCTGCAAATGTGATACAAATCAGCACATTCATCTAAAACAAAATCTGTATATATATTAGGAGTTTAGAATGTGGAATACCATTTTTAATATCAAATACTCTATTAAATATAGTCTGTACAGCAACAAAAATTAATTTTGTCTTCGGCTACAAGTCGAACGTAACGAAATAATCTTCTACCATAACTTCACTGCCCAGGATTTTATTAACAAAAATAAACGATATTATAGTAAAAATGAATTATAATTACTAAAATTAAAAATACTATATTTACGTGTTAGGCACGCTAACCTTTCTTTTCTGCCTAAGTTGAGTGCTTAGCATAGAAGTGTAATAAACTAAGGTGCAAAATCTCAGTATAAGGTAGGCGCAACTGAAAAAAAAGTTTAAAACATATTTTCATAACAAAAATGCAGCAAAAGTAGTTTTTTGTTTAATTTTTTGCATTAATTAGAAGGCCCGAAACTGCACTGTACATGTCTGTCTTGTCGCTTGCTAGCTAGAAAGGTGTGCCCATGTTATTGAGTACGCAGTACAGATTGTCTTCAATTCCAGAATAATTTCGATAACATCTTACAATCGTTGTTTTTCTAAACACTTAATTATTTGATACGTATTGAATCATATCAATAAACTAAACCTGTCTCTCTGAACATTTATCTTTAGATCTATATTTGCTGGGGAAAAGGAGCGCATAATTCATAAAAGTAAAATTTAAAGTTAACGATGATTTTCTCAGTGCGCAAGAGATGTTTGTGAGATGGCAGAGTGAGGCTCATTGCATATTATGTCCGGCAGCTGATGACCGTAGTTAAAACATTTTGACGTTGAAGCTGCAAGTGCCTGCTATTTAGGCAACTGCTCGGTCACTTCTGCTAAACGGGTGGTCATTGAAAGGCTTTACTCGTATAACACCGATGTTTGCGGAAAAACCACGCTTCCATGGAGTGGAAGAAAGAGAAAGCTAAATAAAGGGAAAGTTGTGCGACTCGATAATTGAAAGACTGCTATACTCAGGCTGAGTAAGCAGACGCTATCTGTAAAAATTAGTTCCCAATCAAAGCCCGGAATTTCNTGCAAGTGCCTGCTATTTAGGCAACTGCTTGGTCACTTCTGCTAAACGGGTGGTCGTTGAAAGGCTTTACTCGTATAACGCTGAGTTTTGCGGGAAGAACCACGCTTCCATGGAGTGGGAGAAAGAGAAAGCTAAATAAAGGGAAAGTTGTGCGACTCGATAATCGAAAGACTGCTATACTCAGGCTGAGTAAGCAGACGCTATTTGTAAAAATTAGTTCCCAATCAAAGCCCGGAATTTCGTATATTTACATGTGACTGAGAGGGTTATAGCGTGTTCATGGTAAACGGAGCACTTTTGAAAGCCCTGCTTAAGATCTGCCAGTTTGCACGTTGTGTATTCTTCCACAATATGTAAAAGTAACACTGCTATGAGACTCGTCACTTTATTCATGCGTCGGTCAAGCAAACCGTAAAGTTATAAGAAAAGTAAATGTTTTACAAATGTTCTAATTATTACACGTATATGCATTATAATAATATGAAAGCAAATATAACCATTTCAGCATTCACAAATGTTAACCTAACACTTTCCATTCAATGTTAAGACCTGTATCTTCTTTCCCTCCATCATTACCAACTTTGCAGGGTGCATGACAGGCAATGAGTTCGTCAAAATACTTGCCGTTTCGACCTGAGAATTTTATTCGTGGGCGATTTAACAAGTAACTAATTAACTGCGAGCCAGGTGTACCAACGCGGTGTTCTAAAAATTCAAGTCATTTTGAGAATCGTCCTGGAAGTGATGCGTTTGCAACTTCTTCGCACGAGCGTGACGCCTCAAACCGATACTACACGATACCTGCTGACGTGCATTATCCTGTAGAAGCTTATATTATACCCATTGCACACGCTCCGATTTTCGTCCGTCTGGTCCATTCGACATCGGACGGGAAGACTTGTAATTTCAGTAACACATTGTGCTAAGTTCACTATTGTACATCGGATGGGAAATAACCGTCCGGGCGCCGGATAGCATCCGGTGGTAATCTCGACTTCTTCTTCCTGTCACCTGATGAGCGTTTGTTGACAGTGTAGCATTGTGACAATTGAGCCTTTGTACACTATCCGGTTAAAAGCCACCCGGTTGAGACGTGTTTAGTGAGCTCATACATTGAACACACAAGCATGCATATAAGATGGATATTCCCAGCCGGCTGGAATCTGAATAAATCCGGAGAACTTATAATGGTGTTTTTGTCGGACGGTAATTTCGTGTCTGATATCGGGTTTTATATCAGCCGCTATGTGAGCTGCCATGTATTCTCAATATCGGAAAATGGTAATAATGTGAAGTCAGCTGAAGTAATTGGCCTTGTCAGTTTCTGTACAGTGGGCATGTTGCAGATGGACATTTATGACAAGATCAGTACACAACTAGGATAATTACCCAATGCAACCCGTTTATTCCCGGTGGGCTATAAGATTTTAAATAGACGATACATATTGATTTTTTAGACTCGCTCGTTGTAGCATTTCAAATATTTTTGCGCTTTTCAACAGTAATTAATAGCTGTCACAGTTAATTTTATTTCTCTTCGTTGTATTTTAAAGCCATCAAATGAGTTTCAGCCTTATGGCCGTATAATCAAGATGGAGGCATCCTTGGTTACTGTATCAATATTCGTTTGAAGCACTAGCCATATGGAGTGCCCTATACTCTGAAACTGCAATGTGATTGGCCAGGTACGAAATAAAGTATGGAACCTACCACGGAAAATAGAGCAGATCCTTTTACCAAAACTTGTATGTAATCCGGCCGTACAAAGCGACAAATGCCATAACGGGTGCGGTACTAGCTGGTATAACAGTAGTTAAAGCATAGTACGTTGCATAAGCTTTTTACGGAATCTGGTACAGTGATATATTGCCATTAGCGAGTACGGCCACCGACCACTCTCACTACACAGCCGCCAGTTTAGGGGAGGAAAAGAGTATTTGCGCCGTATGCACAGACTCGCCTGAAAGTTAAGTATCACCACTACTTCACATAATTTCGTATGCTCAGTTCATTTTAGTTTAAGCCTCGTGCGGTTTCTTGAAGTTTCGTTTGGATTATTACTAAATACGCAGATATGTTAGCTATCCCGAACTTAAATAACGTCATTTGATCCAGCTAATTGGAAACAGTTTGAACTATGGCGTTCACTTCTTCTCAAATGAAATGAAATGGAGATACCTGCTCCTCGAAATGCGTGTATTATTTTTGTATTGTTCCAAAATGTAATTTATTTGCTTGGGTGAAGAGAAAAAATATGTAGAAATTAAAATACTGGCTATTAACAAATTAATATAAGTGGAATAACCATTTCTAGGATATCGTTAGCAAAACCTTATGAACTGATAAATATATTTATGTGGGATTTATGTTGGATTTATGAGGGAAGGTAATAAACAATACTTTAGCAATATTTCGCAGCTTATGATACTTTTTAGAGTAACTCAGCACCTAAATATATGACAGTTTCATGGGTATTTGTAATTAACTATAAATGCTAAAAACAAATTTAAAAATAATAGAGCAACTATTTGTTAAATATATTTCATTATTAAATACATATCCCTTTTTAGTACAATTATCTTTACAGCAGAGTACATTGTATTTTTTACTTGGACATTTCGATGTGACGGTTTCAGTCGTTACTCAGCAACTTGGAACTATTGAATCAAGCTATGACAGTTACCTGCTGCTACTGTGAAGAAAAATTCACAACTGACAACTGGAAGGCAATTGACCACGATCACTTCACTGGAAATTACATTGGGGTCTCCTGCAATAACTGCAACAAACTCCGCCACCATTCGAAATGATTGCCGGTATTATTCCACAACTTGATGTATGGCGATAACTTTATTATAAAACATCTGGGCTACAACGAATAAAACATATTCATCAACCCGCATACAGAAGATAAATTAATCACGTTCTCGAAATAGCTGGAAGAGAGATCCACCTTACAATTTATAGATACCTTCCGTTTCATGTTTGCCAGCCTCGCCACCCTCGCCGAAAACCGACCGAGAGACCGGCTGAAAAATACAGCAAAGTCCTTCATCCACGGATGAGCTAGAATTAGTGAGGAGAAAGGGAGTGTTCCCCTATGATTACACAGACAGCTTGCAGAAACTGAAGAGACGCAGCTGCCCCCAGTGACAAATTTTATAATAAATTGACGGACACGGCCATAAGTGAAGAAGACTATGCGCATGCTCGAAGCCTGCTGGAGCTGCGAGAAGATTTACAATGTGTCATAAATTGTAAATTTACCCGTCCTTGGAACGTTGAGGCACTTTTAACTTGTTTCGTTGTGTGTGCTGTCGTAATGTGGAGGAACATGAAACGGTGAGTTGTGGACGCAGCTTTGTCTTTTGGGTCTGTTTGAGAGTTTTTAATAATTATGTGGCGTAACTTTGTGTAGTGTTGGGTATGCAGTGAGTTGGTCTTTTTATAAATTGTGTTTTTGGTCATCTGCCTAAATTTAGTTTTGGTTCAACTAAGTTCTAGCTTTGCTGAGTGCTTCAGTTTGTTATAACGTGTAGTGCTTGGTGTTAACTTCTGGCCAAGTTCACCTTAAAACTTTATAGTTTTTGCTGCGTGTCCACGACTCGCTCGTTGAGCGTAAATAACACACATTTTTTTCTTTTAATCGATTGGAGTTTTAATGCGTCTTTGGACTGCCTCCATCGATGTTCTATTTTCATGTGAATATTTATTACAATTTTTTAGTGTGTATTTTTAACAAAGGAGTTTTTACTGGGCTTCTTAGGCTGCCCTCATTTGGTTAAATGCTCCATTAATAATTTCTGCTCAACTTTATTGTCATCTGAACTTATTTAGAATATTGTCTATAATTATTATCAACTATTTAATGTACCTTTGTTAACGTCAATTTTGAGTGAGGAGCTTATGTAATATTTTTAAGTTTGTAATTTATTGTGTTGCAATTTTTAAATTGTTGAATGCTTTTTTGGATCTTTAAAGTTTTGGTGATTAACGATTTTATATGAATCAATATGGTGCTGCCAATTTATGTAAATTTCGAATCAAAATATACTGTTTAACTTAGTTTTGTCTCAAATTATTTGTGCTTCGGCACAATTAGTTCAAAAATTTCTAACTGCGCATTTTTTTTTTCATTGAGTTTCTCCAACTCTAACTTTATTCANAATAGTGGTCGAAACTTCCTATTGGCAAATATATTTACAAGTAAGTAAATATAACCTTTTAACTGATTTACAGTTAGGATTTAGGAAACATAATCGTACAACTACCGCACTTCTGTTAGCCGTAGACGAATATCAGAGACCAGCTGCATAGTATATTTTAGCAAATCTCTTCAAATTACCAACTTTATAATCAAGCCAAGTTCCAATTATTATCAAGTTTCGTTTTCCGTAATTTTTATTTGGCATTTTGTAAGGTTTAAGCCAGGACCACTACATTCAACTCTCTAGTATGCCCTGCTACTATTTTTTTCGTATATCATTATTCAGAAATGAAATGTCCACTAAATCTGATATGAACAGGAATTGTATTCCCGAAAGTTGTTAGTTGAACATATATTATTGAAAAAATCTTCCTGGAATTGTAATTGGAATCGAGGTAGATTTTTTGCATAGATATCGAGAATCGTAATCGAGAAAAATTGGTATTGTGACATCCCTAATATATATACACACTAGCTGTGCCTGCGGCTCCGCTCGCGTGGACTACAGAATTATTGTTGAGGTTTTTTTAAAATAAAGTTGAATTTTACTCAGTGTTAATCTGCCATACTCTATACATATTATAAATCTCAACGTCTCGGTGAATTAAATGGTAAAAACACTTATTAGTATTTCTCTGTTATAGATATGGCCTGTTTCATATTAGTAGGCGAAATTATGACAGTTCGACGAAAGTAGCGCCAATTCGTTTGTTTTCTTTCGCCATCAGCTGGTGCGTCAAGTGGCGACTTTATATTTATTTTATTAAAACTCTGTCAGTTAATCCACTTTCCATTGTAATGCTAAACAAATTTTAAGGTATTTATAGACTCACATCTGTCAAAAAAATGTGTAGGTTTTAAAAGTAAAAACAGAAAACCTTACAAAAATGAAATATGTGTTACATATTTTTTTATTTATTAGAGACAAAGAATTTGGGTTAACATTTGCGAGACGGTAATTGTAGTTCTTATTACACTTTGGATGTTACAGGTAATATGCTAAAACTGGAAATAAAAGTAATAGGGGAAACTTACTTGACAACGAACTTTTCATTCGCCAACAAACAATTTACCAACGACTTTTGCAAAGCAGTTATTCTGCTATTACTGATACTAAAAAGCTTGAGTTAGAAATATGAGGCGTGGAATAACGTAAAAATTCTTCAAAAATACTCGCAGGCATCCCATTTTCTTCTTTTTAATAATACAGAATAGTATCAACACGAAAACAACAAAAATTTGGATTTGCGGGAGAACTGGTTGTAGTTCGGGATCTGGCTGACAGATAATGTGGAAGGGCGTGTTGTAACAGATGGCGTGGTAGGGCTTGTTGTGAACTACCTCCAACAGGTAGCAACACTTTGACCTGCCTCTTGATTCCGTCTAAGCAAAAGTTCACTTTTCTCCTTTTATTGGCTCAAAACGACAAGAGTTTGAAATATATTTCGTCAAATTATTTCAAAAAATTATTCAACTGTACCCTCCGATATTTCTGTAGGCTTTTGGAATTAATATCAACCATGTATGGAAGGTGTGGATAGTGTGGGTACGACATCAAAAGAAATCCCGATGTTAGAAGTTGCATTTCATTTAATGTACGTTTGATTTTGAACACATATAAATTACTACTTTAGCACGAAGTTTAGTTTGTAACACTAATAACAGCTCGTTTGTGAACACGTAAAATAAAACGTATTACTTTATCTAAGATCTCTTTCTAATCAGCGTATTTTCTGCTTGTTTGATGTGCGTCGGCAGTGCAGTCAGAATAGCCAACGTAATATTAATTTTCATTCGTTCATGCATCAGCTGATACAAGATTTTGTAAATGGCACGTTGTTTGTTACGTATTCGTCAAATTGCCACTCACTGACTGTCGAAATCTCGCCAACTTATATGAGATAGACTTTAGATATATGCTATCACGGAGTTTTTTTTTAGGTGTTTTTATTTTACACAATTCTTTACTACATGATATTGTTCCATCTTTAAGGGTTTAGACTGCGTATTGTAAGAAAGCGCGCTGGTGGCAAACTTTTTTCCGACTTGATTCACTATTATTATTTGTAAATGTTTTGAGATATTTTTTTGCGATAAAAAGAAGCCAATATCACCTTTCATCCCTCCAACTATTTCTGTGCAAGACATTACGTCGATCTGTTCCTCGGTTGCGACGTTGCATTGTTATTCCGTTTGTGTACTTTTTTATTTTCCAATAATAATTTCCCCAAGGGAATAAGATATTTTCTTGGGATAAAAAGTAGCCTATGTTACTTCCCGGCCCTCCAACTATATCTGTACAAAAATCATGTCGATCCGTTGCTCCGTTGCGACGTGAAAGAAGGACAAACAAACAAACAAACACACTTTCGCATTATAATATTGGTTAGGATGGCCACACATTTCAATAATTTGTTTACACGCAATTTTGTTTGGCTCAACAAGGAGATTTCTTAAACTCATAGTGTCAATGAATAACTAACATTCCTCGGCGACACATTCGACTCACGTATGTAAATATTACAGAGCTTGAGAAAGTGCGAATCGTAGGACTACAGCGGACAGGGTCGAATTTCAGCCGAATTGCTCGCCATCTGGACTGTTGCGACAGAACTGCGTGAGAGCTTTAAGGTGGACAGACAGAAGTCGAATCTAGCGGCAAGTAGTTCAACTATCTGCCACTAGGTAGCAGCAGCGTCGAAGCAGGTATGGCGCCAGTTTATTTGCAGGTGTCGTAGACGTGCAATTGACTATCGACGAGAACGTTGGGTCTTGGGAGGGAGGGAAGGGTAGAGAACTTCTGCTTGCTCACCCGCTAATCTCCTCAACAGTAAAGGCCACTACCGGGTGTGGTCAGATGACAGATAACAGATCAGCACATCAAGACTCGTAGCGATAACGACTCGTACTCAGTGTTTGTTGCCAATTCTAAAAGAACACTAAATACTCTTTTATAACGTAAATTTATTACAATTTCAAATGAATTGTAGCTGGGGGGAGGAGGCGCATATATAAGGCATGTATTCTCAGCGCCTTTTTAACTCGTCTTAATAAATGTTTTGTTTCAAACAAAGATACAATAGGTAGTCTTATATGCTGTGACATAAACTGAAAATGTCATTACATTTGTTAATAAAGAAAAGGCATTGTGGATAACTACTGCCATATTAATTTAATTGAACTTTTGAACTAACTGAAAATGAATTTTTTTTTGCATGTAATGGCTGACGAATAAGGTATTTCTGGTTTTTTTTTCCGGTTCCACATCATACAGTTACATAAAGGAATGTGAAATACATTACAATTTGGCGGACTTCGTTCGATACATTAGCACAACTACTCGATGCTCCAGAATATTCTTTAATGGTGAAGGCAACATATAAGCAAATATTATTTAAAATTGAGTTTTATTTTTACCTACACACTATTGTATTACGAATTAATATTTGTTTATAATTTGAAGAAACTTTCTAACCGCTGCTATGAATAAAATTAAGTATAGGAACGCATGGCCAGATTTGACTTGGCGGCATTTGAACAGTACAGTTAGTAAAATCTCGGTTATTTTTATGGCTTTAAAGTAGACAGTCTTAATTCTAAATAAATATAGATTAACTGTGATTATTTGGAGAACTCCAAATATATCTACATGCCATATGTATGACACTATAAAATTTCGTACCATTGCACGTTGTCGATGTTAAAGTAAGTTATTAACATTTTCTTCGCAGTCATCTGGAAGTCATTGAATTTATTACTATAGCGACTGATTTCCATAATCGTGCTGTTAATAGACGAGTAGTATGAAAATAATGCACTATGAAAATCCATGAAACGCTTTATGCATAGGAAAGAAAAAACATTTATTTGAGGCTGGTTGGTTAGTAATACAATATAGGTTTAATTCAAAGAGAGGGTTACAGGCACAAACAGGTTTCCTGTTATTATGTTTCTTTATATGTTTTTGTTAATGGTAATACTACACTTTTTAAAGCGAATACACATTCTTTGAGCGTGGTTTGTTTAAAGTAAGTAAATATATCTTCATATCAAAGGAAAAGGTTTAGCGATCTTAAAAGATGTATGTGTGTATATAGAGGTATAATTATATGTCTGTATACAATTATTTTTCTAAAGGTGAATTCTGATCACTTTATTTTCTGTTTACATACATAGTGCAATCGCAGTTTATCCTCTGCTTGTACGGTAACCCTACCTCAAGGGTCACCCACTATAGCGGTGCGAGAGATAATATTATCTATACTCAATTCTAGGGAAGGCAATGAATTATCTCGTAGTTGGATGTAAATTGGTAGCAAAAAGGAGGATTTGTTATAAAGGTAAGATTATAGAAAGGATTAAAGTTAGTCTAAAAATTAAAAAGATTTATTGTAACAGTAAAATAAACTATATACAAGCTAGATTAGAATATCATTTAAAAAATGACAGTAAAATGGATAACCAAATAAGTGAAATGAAAAGAGATCCAATGAATAACTCAACTGCAATCGTGAGTGTATGTCCCTTTCACACAAATGGCTTTTCAATAATTTTATTTTTAGAACTTCTATCACATAAATGTTTCCCAGTCTTTCCTGGGCGTGAAGAACTCAGGGTCTGTCGCTATCAGCCAATTAGCGACGGGGGCCGTCCGAAGTTATACTCCCTGGCCGCCAAAAGCTCCCATTGTGTAAAAAAAATCTCCACATTACATTAAAAATTACGCTAGCGGTCGGCAAACGCTCTCTTGGCACCCAGATTGCAAGATAACACGGAGGTTCGCAACAAGCGGACCACGACCCTACTGTTTTCAAACGGTGAACATAATGAACAAATCTGGAAAACTCTCTATGCCATGAAAAAAAGTGTGCATATGGGACAATATATACATATACATACACGCATATTATATAATCACTGATCACATACTTTATGTATACACATCGCATTTAAGTGTTTAAAGTTTTGCAAAACTTTTAAGCACAGTTAGCGATGGTTTACTCAAATTCTCACCTGTTCGTTTACCATTTACGCAGTATTGTAAGTTAGTTACCATTTTTAATTAAGTGGTTTCATTTCATTTAAAGTAAATTTCTATGATTTAATCACGAAACTCGCCAATGACACAGCTGTAATGATACAAACTACAAGATCTATTACAATTTGTCAGTTTTTATAACGGCACATAAAGTTACAAAAAAACAAGCTGAGAACAACTGTAACTATGATGTCAGAGTTCTATCATGGATTAGCATTAAAACTAAACATGGATTTTACAATGCAAAAAGTACTATGAAGATATATATATATATATATATATATATATATATATATATATATGAAAACCATGCATTAAAAAGTTTGCTGATCTATAACTTAGTTTAAATGAAAGAGCACTGCGATTAAATGAAACATTAAACACTGTATAAACGTACAATAATGTATCAGTATGCAAAAAAGTTGCGCAATGATCAAGATCAACCAATTATATTGTGTACAATCTACGTAGACAGTTTTGACCAGGGAAGGGGTACGGACAGACCAATATACAATACAATACTGTTGTCGTTAAGACTCATGTTGGCTCCCAGCGCCTTGGTGATGAAGGCCTGCCGCAAGGGGGGTTAGGGGTTTAGGGAGACAATGGCCACGCCTCCACGCCGTGCTACGTGCCGTACAAAACGCATTACCCCTCGTTCCTCGCAGTAGTGACGGACTGTGGACAATGGCGAGTAGCGCGTGGCCCAAGAGGTATAAACAAGTTATTCACGGCAAGGAAAGAGAAATCATCAGGAGTGTTGTAGAAGCTTGTAATGAAGAGGCAAGGAAGACATATTTGCTGGTTCCTATTAACAAAGTTACAGAGAGAGCTGTAAAGTACACGGGAGTAAGTAAGGCGTCTATCGAAATAATTCGCAAACAAAGCAGAGAGAGAACTGGCGAGGCTCAAACAACTCCAGGAAAGCGAAGGTAAGAACACAATGCTTACACTGTTCACCGTATCTCCTATTAAGGGTTCCGNGTGTCTATCGAAATAATTCGCAAACAAAGCAGAGAGAGAACTGGCGAGGCTCAAACAACTCCAGGAAAGTGAAGGTAAGAACACAATGCTTACACTGTTCACCGTATCTCCTATTAAGGGTTCCGACTACCTGCAATTATTTTGTGCAATCAACTCCTCAAAACGGGCGGACTCTAAGGCAACCTTCGTCACCTGTACCCACAAGGCGCTCAACTTGCATGCTGTCTCTCTGTCGGCGACTCGCCTACGCGTGACTTTCAGCAGTGAACCTATTTATTTTAAAGGCACACTAATAAGAAAAAAGTACGATATGTTTCTGAAGACAACTCTTAAGTGTTTGTATACAACAATCTGTTGCTGAAACTGTTTCTGAAAGCGTCCGTTTTAGCCATTTTTGCGTCAAAAATAATTCTTGGAGTTTGAATGAGAACTTTAAACACGGTGTTTGGACGCCATTACAAAATATCTAACTGTTTTGGAATCATGTGTTTTGTACCAAATCCTTGTAATGCACTTCACACGCCAGACAGTCGGATCATTTATTACATCTGTAATGTGATGAATTTATGTTAATTTTTAGTCCCTTTGATAGATGAAGATAAATACCTCACATAACAGCACCAAAGGCAAGGAATATTTTCTTGACTGAACTGGTATGCTTTAAAAACATTGCATCAATAGTAAAGTGTCATTTGTGACTTTTCAGTAATATATGCAAGTAATATATTCAGTCAACCAAACCACTCAACAGATTTTATTTAAAAATTGTAAATTTGGCGCAGTCCTCATAATTATTTAACTGCAATTTGTAATGCACGAGGTATTATCAATAAATAGGTTACACTTCCACGTTATTGCCATGCATGAAACCACCAATATATAGGCAACACGGCTATGACAACATACAATGTAAGTTCACTTTTCCACATAGTCCCAAAGAGACTGTAAACATTTCTCGGAACTGTCAACCAACTTTTCGTTTCCGGATGCGTAGACATCTGCTCCAGCGCTATGTAAGCACCCGGAGACAGTTGTTTTCACCTCCTCATCGTTTCGGAATCGTCGTCTGCCGAGATCCTTTTTCCGCTTACCGAAAACATGAAAATCGCAGGGCGCTAATTCTGAACTGTATGGAGGATGTTGCCATACCTCCCACTTGAATCTGCAATGTACATGGTAATTGGTTTAATGAAAATATATGTTTCATTACGATAAAAATACAGGCTAGACAATGACTAGAAATCATAATTAGTTTTGCAATTAAAATAAAATGGTTGAAAAAATGTATTGTTTTTGTAAACTAAATATTTTTACGGACGAATTCGTTTCAACTTTTCTTTTCATTCATTCTCCTGAGTCAGTAATTTTTGTGGTCCTTCTTATGACCACACTAGCTAACATCTGGCGAAAGCCGAAACAGTGATGGCTTGGAACCCACTCCCAGAGTGACTCGTGATTTTTTTTATCAAATAACTGGCAATAAAGTGTTTAGTCTTTACTAAAATAAGTAAAATCAAGATGTTTTGCCCATTCTAGCTAACCTTTACGTAACCAGGGGATGTAAAACTCAATGTTGCGTGAGTCATTTGACTAAATGTATGCTTTAATAACAGGAAAAAAATGCTAGTAAGATAGTATGCACGGATTTGTGTTTGTATATTTCGAACCACAAATACATAAGCTATTTCAAATAAAATGGGCAATGCATATTTTCATAAAAAATATATTGTAGTACTTAATGGTGCTCCAAGCCCATGTGTGTGATCCAAGTCAAGCAAAACAGAGCGCCGAGACTGGTAATTGTAGGCAGAACACAGTGAGTAAGTCTAACTCGCCCATCAACAAGCCACAGAAACTGCAAACAGGCAGAAAAGCATTTACTCCCAGACAGTAATCCGATCGGGAGAATAAATAACTAGCAGCCTGCTAAGTGCCATACCAATTCCTTCTACCTTTGAACTCTGCTGGCCACTCGCCTGCAAGAAGTTCCGACACTCGCCACTACCATCATTTCCAGCAGCACTGCATCGACGGGAGGAAAGTCCTCAAATATTAACAGAATTGTCTATAAAACGACCAATTTTATGCTTTTAATGAGTGTTAGTTTGGCATTTTTGGACATGGCATTGATGTGGGGCAGCAATAAAAATGTTAGTTATTGTTTCTTATTTGTTATGTCGTATTTATTACCGTCGTCCACTGTGAATGTGCAGAGTGGAAATAAATTTTCTATGAACCTGCACTCATCGCCAGCGATAATTTGAAACTTTTTTTAAATCATTAGTTTGGCTTTCTAGGATCATGTAAAGGTGTTTTATAGTCATACAATGCTAGTATAGTGACTTGAAAGTGTCATATCCTATTTTAATCTGTATCCGAGTTTTGTATAATGTATAGTGGATAATTTCTCCGATGCCTTATGCAGAGGCCTTATGTAGAGGCGCAAATTGGCCTTATGCAGAGGCGCAAATAAATATTAATTAATAACGGAATATTTCACTTACATAAACCAAATTCCATCAGAACAAAGCAGAAGGTTGTATATTAACATGATAAAAACCTCATACACATTGTCAACAGGTCTCGTATTATAAAGCCACAGATTAATAAAATTAATTATTAAATATATCAACTAAATTTAAAAAAATGAACAAAATTAGATATACATAGCAAAACTAGCTTAACAAAGTAGTAGTGCTCCACCTTACATATACTATTGGAAAGGTTCTGGGCTACCCGGAATAATAACCAGGAGAGAGGAAGGCTCCGTTTTCCTAAACGTGAAAACTCAACTAACAGTCTCTCTTCCCACTATTCTGACTGTAGTCACATTTATAGTAACCACTATTTATATCCGCACTATTACGATGCGACTTGTAGCAGATTACTTGCAATCATAACGTCCCTTACGCCGTCTTCTATTGATAGACTGACAACGGCTTATTTAGGATGGAAGATTGTGTACTGTGATAATGTGTGTGTGTGTGTATATATATATATATATATATATATATATACATACAGTACAACCAACGCATAAACCGTCGTTGTCTTAATATTATTCCATGGAAATTATCTTCACTGCGCCCCTTATTTTGCACTAATTTTCGCGACGCCGAAAGACCACTGTGATTTTAAAGACGAATTGTTAGTATGTTCTCAAAATTAACCAAGAGTGTTATATGTTGACACTAGGAAGTCTACGTGCATGAAAAATAAATACAGTAGGTTAAAGCAAGTTCACCTGCAAATCGTAAATTAAAGCACTTCTCAGGAATATTTTTATGACGCTATATCTCTGTAAGCAATCTCCGCCTCAAAATTGCGGCAGTTACATTGTATCGAGTACTGTTCTTGTTGCCCGCTTAAAAGGTTTAGGAAAACTTTTGTTTTGAAAGTGAAAGCAAGGGTTCGTCAGAACTGTGGGATAAAAGGTAACAACGCGTGATCTTCTAACACGTGGAACCTTAACTACTTAACTCTCTTGCGTTAAAAATTTGCAGATAGAGCATATAAATTGCCATCGCGTGCTGGAAGTCGCGTTGGTGCAGTGGTCTGACACTAGCCTTCCAACTAGGCGAACCGGGTTCGATTCCCGGCGGGGTCTCAGATTTTCGCATGTGGGAATTGTGCGGGTTTTCTCCGGGGATCGCCCGTTTCCCCCGTCCATGCATTCCGTCACTGCTCCATACTCTCCTCGCTTCACCCTCATCGGCTCTCAAGACCTCGATGTTAAGGGATGTTAAGAGCCACCCAAATCTCTCCACTTCACTCACCACGGCATAGAAACCAAAGGCCTAGTACAGAAATAATGCGCGTGTTGAACAATCGTGAGGAAGATCTACGAATTGATTACCGTGCGATAGCAAAGCCGTGCGGTAAATATTAAATGTACGTGTGAATACCGCTTAAGTGCAACGGGTCTTAAGTCGATATAACACTCTGCCTGCTGCAGTACTTGATCATGTACAATCTCCTATAATATCTTGCGTACTAGTCTTTCTTTTTTTTTTTTCCCGATTCTTTACAAACCCGTTTCAATTAGTGGCCACTGGGAGCGCCATACACTCTGAAACTGCGATGTGATTGGCCAGGTGTGAAAACTGACAAGGAACCTGCCACGTAAATTAGGACAGATCCTCTTGCCAAATATGGTATGAAATCTAGCCATACAAGGCGGCAAATGCCATGACGTGTGTCGTTCTACAGCTAGTATTACAACTGCTATGGCAGTCCTTGTACAAGATTTTACAAAAATTGGTGGCGTATAATATGGAACTCAGTCTTGCTGCACTTGGTATATAAGAGTTTTGAATGTTAAACGAACGCGTTGTTACAGGCGATAACATTTGTCAGCGACTAGTATCAAATCATGACGTGTCACACCAGCTGCCTCCAGTTTTCATTCTACTGCTTTTTAAATCGTCGGTATTTTTTGGTCTAACCCCCGATTAGGGCACTCAGAGGCTGCAGCGACGTTATCTAGTAAATTAAAAATCATCGACANAACTAGGCGAACCGGGTTCGATTCCCGGCGGGGTCTCAGATTTTCGCATGTGGGAATTGTGCGGGTTTTCTCCGGGATCGCCCGTTTCCCCCGTCCATGCATTCCGTCACTGCTCCATACTCACCTCGCTTCACCCTCGTCGGCTCTCAAGACCTCGATGTTAAAAGATGTTAAGAGCCACCCAAATCTCTCCGCTTCACTTATCATGGCATAGAAACCAAAGGCCTAGTACAGAAATATTGCGCATGTTGAACAATCGTGAGGAAGATCTGTGAATTGATGACCGCGCGATAGCAAAGCCGTGCGGTGAATATTAAATGTACGTGTGAATACCGCTTACGTGCAACGGGCCTTAAGTTTATATAACACTACACCTGCTGCAGTACTTGATCTTGTACAATCTCCTATCATATCGTGTGTACTAGTCTTTATGCCAGCTGTTGTGCGAGCCGCTATGGAAGATCCTATCACATGTCTGTCACTTGGCGTACTAGTTTTAGACACACTCGGCTGGTGCGCAGCTGATAAGCAAGTATATTTTCCACAGTACACATGGACTCCACTCTTAGATCAGCTAGCCAGTAACTCATATACGACTATTAAAAACCAAATCATATTAAAACTACTGCAGTATTGTTGGCCGATATAACAGTTCAGTTTAACGCTCACTGATGTTTCCTCAGTAATTTTAAATGATAATGTTAGGTCACCAAAGTATTTCTTTCAAGTATTCGCGTAATTTTAAAACGTTGGCATACTGTAGTTTATTTATTTATCGTGATCCTTAGTCAGTAGGGGCCCGCGGTGGCCGAGTTGTTTAGACAATTCGCCTCCCACCAAGGTGAACTGGGCTCAATCCCGGCCGGTTCACTCCCGGATTTTCGCAAGAGGGAATAGTGCCGGTCGATGCCGCTGTTCAGCGGGTTTTTTCGGTGATCTAACGTTTCCCCCACCCTTGCATTCCGGCACTGCTACATTTCCCCCTCATTTCACACTCATCGGCTCTCAAGACCTCGTTGTTAAGAGCCGCCCAAATCTCTCAAATCATCTCAATTCATTCAGTAGTAAAACAAAAGCGTACCTGCAGCAACTCTAAACATTTTTATACAAGGCGATATGTAAAAAAGTTACATACACCCTTTTGTTTAGAATATCGCTCCTATGAATATTTTTTGTGTATAATATTTAAATCTTTAAAATACTTTCCTACATTAATTAAAAATTGTCAAATTGAATAAGCTTCAACCGGACGGACATACAATCAAGATAGAAGAACTTTTTTTTTTTTTTCGATTCTTTACAAACCCGTTTCAATTAGTGGCCACTGGGAGCGCCCTACGCTCTGAAACTGCGATGTGATTGGCCAGGTGTGAAAGCTGACAAGGAACCTGCCACGTAAATTAGGACAGATCCTCTTGCCAAATATGGTATGAAATCTAGCCATACAAGGCGGCAAATGCCATGACGTGTGCCGTTCTACAGCTAGTCTTACAACTGCTATGGTAGTCCTTGCACAAGATTTTACAAAAATTGGTGCCGTATAATATGGAACTCAGTCTTTCTGCACTTGGTATATAAGAGTTTTGAATGTTGAACGAACGCGTTGTTACAGGCGATAACATTTGTCAGCGACTAGTATCAAATCATGACGTGTCACACCAGCTGCCTCCAGTTTTCATTCTACTGATTTTTAAATCGTCAGTACTTTTTTGGTCTAACCCCCGATTAGGGCACTCAGAGGCTGCAGCGACGTTATCTAGTAAATTAAAAATCATCGACAAGGAGGCGCGAGCCGCGCAAGGCAGTCTGGGAGGAATTAATTATCCCCCCCCCCCTCCACGACCAGNTCATCGCGACCACCCACCGCACGAGATGGGGAGGTTGTCTCGCTTTCCCCCCGCACCAATCACCCTTCGTGGGGCGGCATGGAGCACACACGTCTCCCCCTCGTCAGCACCAGCATGTGAAAGAAGTTGGCACTTCTGCTTCACACCCGCGGACCCCCTGCTTCATCACTACCTGCAGAATCACAGAGCACTTAGCAATACAGAGGCGGAACAGCTGCGAATTCTAGCCGTGCACACACAAAGCCGCTGCGGCGTAGTGGTTGGACTGCTCGCCTCCCGCAGAGGCGAACCGGGTTCGATCCCCCCAAGCGGTCGCCCCCCAGATTTTCGCACGTGGAAATCGTGCCAGACGATGCCGCATGTCAGCAGGTTTTCTCGGGGATCTCCCACCGAAATATCTTCGCTCACTCACTCTAGCCGCACAGGTCAGAAAAATGGTGTCACTGGCCAGAAAAATGTTGGGACGCTGTTTACCAATCATCGCTTGGCATAACTTACGTGCCAGCCAGCAGCCTTGCCAATAGGGTACCTTTCGCAGAATGTAGTAGCCAATCAGACATAAGTCTCGTTCCCAGAGTTTCGAGCAATCAATCAGACAATAAGTCCACCTGCATCAGAGGAACCGCCCCGCTAATTAGTCTCTGTGTACTTATCTATTTTATGACCAGGAGCGTGCCTAAAATAGTAAAAGAACGTCTACTAAATTTCTGCTTTACGTACGAGCTCAAAGAGCCAAAACTGCGGGCACTCAAGTAACTACCTCAAGCCTCATACATTCACGTGAAAATGAGGAAATATGTATGAAGTATTTGTGAACCAAATCGAACTTAACGTCAAACTGCTATAATACGAAATACAACAGTAACTATGACTAACAAAATGCCATAAAATGTTTACAGTGTACAGTACCTACGCACTTTTTCTTATTCGCTATTACGATAGTGTGAAGTGACAACTGAACCTTTTTAGATTTTTAGTTCTCAGATCTACGTCATATGGCAAATATGTTCATTTCACCGTGTGTCAAACACTCATGAATAGCTGAATTAAAGACACGTTCCATGTTGGCGGAATGATGTTGTGGTCACCCCGTCGAATTAAATAATGCTGAGCTACGCATGACTGGGATGTCATCAGACCTTATATTGAGTGTCTAAGTAATAGCTGAGCACAGAATGGGGAGGAAACACGATCTCAGCACATTTAATCGAGGCCAGATCGTTGGGGCCAGACGCATGGGACACTCCATTTCCGAAGTCGTAAAGGGCTCTTGGATGTACATGGTCCACCGTGACGTCATGGATTCAGGTAAAACCACCGCCGCCAGGAACAACTGCCGTGGAGCACAACGTATCGATGACAGTGGTCGCCATCGGCTAGATCGTTTGGTAACAGTGGATAGACAGGCCACAGTGCAGCAGACTAATCGTCAATTCAATGACGGACTACAATGACCTGTGAGCAGCCATACCATCATGAATCATCTCCTGAAGATGGGGTACAAAAGCCGCCGTCCCACTAGGGTAACTCCACTCAATGTACGTCACAAGGCTCAACACGATTAACGTGGGTTCAGGAAAACTACCAATGGACCCTGGTTGCATGTAAAAGGGTCGCCTATACGGATGAGTCTAGGTAAACGTTGGTACACGCCGATGGCGTCTTACGAATGCGTCGCCAAGCACACGTAGCGACGGATCCCTCGTGTCAGCAGGGTACAGTTTAGGGAACCGGTGGTGGTATCCTCGTATGGGTACTGTCCAGGCGGAATGAAGTTGATCTCTCGGTACATGTGCCATTGTCCCTCACAGGCGAACGATTGAGCGACCTGCTGGCAGATCACGTGCACGCCTTTCTGCGCCTGCAGCACCCTGCGGGAGACCTGTACCTACAGAAAGACAAAACACCGGACCTCCGCTTCTGAATTGGGACCGAGTGGTTGGATGAACACTCCGCGGACTTGAGGTTGCTTGCCTAGCCCCCGAGGTCACCCGATCCCGATACAAACGAGTACATTTGACCTACTGTCTAGTAGGATGTGCGCACCGTGGATCCGACTCCTACCGATCTCCGTGCATTGTGAGAGGTTGTGCAGTGGTCATGGATCAGTACCACTCCCGACTGCTTCTGGTGTCTTGTGGAGTCCCTGTCAAGCCGCATCACTGTCACCATCAGAGAAAAAGTGGGTGCTAAACGCTACAAAGCGCACATCTCTAATTAAACTACTCATGAATGTATGGCTTCATTATATAGCTTATCTTTTCCCTCGAAAGTGATCATTTCTAGCTTCCGTTTGTCTGAATGCAATAATGCCAAATTAACTGAAAAGCTCAATTGACTGCGTTTAATCTGTTACAATAAATAGCATAATTGTTTTTCACTTATCCAATAGGTTTGTAGATCAATCAATTTAATTTTGCCAAGCAAAAGCGTAGTTTTTAATACAGTAGGATTTCTGTCTTCCGCTTTTGTCGTTTGTACTGTAAAATGGTGTTCATTAAAGAAAGAAATACACAATTATTGGTGGAAGTATTTAACTTTTCCTCAACATGCCAAATTAATAGCGCAAATGGATGTCGTTGAGAACGTGTGTGTGTGTGTGTGTGTAAGTGTGTGTGTAAGTGTGTGTGCCTGTTTACGTATCATTTTCATCCATACAGAGTACTCAGAGATTTAAATACGCAGAACCAACGTAAAGGGAAAATATTACTTGTAATTTCTTGTATACTTCAAAAACAGCTAATATTATACTGCGACAGTAGTTGTTATCAACTGCGGACTGCATGCCAATTGTGATTTGGTTTGTGTGCTATTTCTTCTCGCCTGCTACATAAACGAGTATGTCTAATATTATGATCGTATATATATATATTGGAAGGTAGTAGAAATTAATTATAGTGTAGAGATAGCCTAAGGTGCCACCTCAAGGTAGCTAGGTTTCCGATTGTATGTGAGTGCTGTTAATTATAAGTTAGTTAAGGCTCAGCCTCACACGCTATGTTTAGCTACTGGTTTATAGATTATTTAAGTTATTTAGAAACACTTATTTTCAAACTACAGCTATACGTCTCTGGCAATGTACAAATTGTTATAAAAAAAATGGAAACACCTATGTTGTAGAACACAGTGCCTTAGTGAGGTGATAGGACTGACCATTCGTGCGCTGCGACTGACACTTGGTATTAGTGAATGACCTTATAGGCTATTCACGGTAACGTGAGCACTTTTTTAATCCCTCTAATATGGAATAATATTCAATAAATATATTTTATTGTAGCCTTAGACGTTACCATTCGAGTCCAGTGAAATATGAACCCTGTGTTTATTACTTACATGGCGATATTTATTTTTTAAAAAATTGGTGGAATAATAGAAAAGGCTAATAGGAAAAAAGTAACTAAGGCCTCAAAAATTCTCAGTTTACCGTGAACAACTTATAGTCTGCAGTACCCTAGGTGGTGTAGTACGTATTCGTGCGTGCAATCGGCCAGACATGGGTGAGTCAAAATGGGCGTTGCGAGGAGAGGAAGTGTATCAGGTGTATCGAGAGCAACAGTTTCCAAGGTGATGACGGCATACACAACCTGTGGAAAGACATCATCAGCCAATAGTAATAATGGACAAAACCCAATTCTCNACAAAGATTCGTAGAGGTAAAACTACGCAAGTGACGTCAGAACTCAGTCAGCATCTCGGAAAACCTGTTTATATAATCACACTCCAGCGTGAGTTTCACAAATCACGTTCGTTCACGTGTTTCCGTTATTTTTATAACCATATGTTCATTACACTGCAGAATAATAATGCATTATGCATTTTATTCATGTAATTACGACGTAATTAGTGCAACATCATTTTCCTTTTTTACACTTTTTGATTAGTTGAAAACGTTTTTTTTTTTGTTGTGTGATTTCACTTTGTTTCGTTTTGTAGTATGCATATGCCATATAATATATATATAAGGTAACTGGGGGGAAAGACGCCAGTTAGGGGAATATGACGGACAGGCTTGTATTTCTGATAGTAATGCACTGATATCTGCGCCAGCCACGTGAAGAGACAGCACTTCAAGTCTAGAAGCATCCACAAGGAGATAGATACGTACTTTCAAAGTCTGTGGTGTTTATGGAGAATTATTCCAAGATATTGCGTTCTGAATACCTGTTTTATAGTTTGGAGCTATGCTTCCCTAAGAACTATAAAAATCAGTTACATTATAAGCACTCAACTCTTAATTCACTATGTAGAAACTGTATTTTGGGCAAAAGATGGTAGTATAACTACTCCGATTCAAGACCACCGGTTAAAAATAAATGCGTGTGGCATTTTACCACTGAAAGTCATGTAAGATGCCATTACAATAATTTTAAGTGCTATTGTCCCGCATTATTCATATTAGTTTTTAATATTTATATTAACCAACATTGTTGGAGTTAAGTAACCTTTCTTAGCAAGGATATTAATAAATCTTCTCTTTTCGAACAAATTACGCCCAATTTATGCGAAAACAACGGATCATGCTTTCTGGTCGGAGTAAAGCCTACTCATTGCTTCTAAAGATATGAAAAACGGGAAAATGTTAATATGAGAATAATCTAAGTTGTATCACATTTTCCACAGAATCCTAAAATTGAAACTGGAAATGTTGCTAAATAAGCGTGTGATACTGCAGGCAATTTAATAATTAAAACAATTATTTTCTACACACACAAACGATAGTCTGCATCAGAACATTGCTACGAAAGATGAAAGAGCCATAGTGAAGTATGTGCAATTTATAGAAGATGCTGGTTTTCAACCAACACTAAGATTTTTTACGTCAAGTGAAGTTTCGATTTCCCGAGAATGATTGTTGCATGAAACACAGGTTTTTATTTTAACACTCGTACTAAATTAGCTGGCTATGACTGTCTACAGCTGTTTTTGAATCTTCATCCTGAAATGACAGTTAGGAAGACACAAGGCATCTCCATCGCAGGTGGGCTGGGAATGTGCCGAAAAGAGGTTGACGGAGTACTTGAAAGTGGCGATGAACGAAATGAAATCGACGGTGGCGATAATTTTTGTGCTGTATGCAATATCTACTTCTATGCCGAAATATGTCCTAAGCATGAGTGGGTTCAGTGTTTTAAATGCGGGAAATAAGGGAATGAAAATTGTGGTCTGAGCCAATCGTACTGTGACAGATGTTAGATGTGATAGATGTTCTAGAATTGTATTTTATGTTCTTGCTTTTTATGACCCACGTGACTTATTTTAGGTTTCTGTGTGTGAGACCTTTGTTGTAAACGTTAATAGAGCATTTAGCAATTTTCTGTAGGGACTTTACCATATGTTTGAAAAAAAATATTCTTTATAGGTTGTGGCATTTTCCCCCATATCGAGTGGCGTCTTCCCCACACTGTTGGCGTAACATGTCAGTATTGCATGACTTTATATTTCACGCAATTTTCTTTTATCGTTTCAATTTATTAGACATGTTGACCACTGTTTACATAAATAAATTTCCTACGATCATAATATAACACTGTGAAATTTTGCTATCAATTTATTTAAAAGTTATGACCGTCAAACCTCTTACTTGTTGCATTTTTCCCCGAGCCACCTTATATATATATATATATATATATATATATATATATATATATATGCATATATGAGATAATATAAACAGTAAATCTTAGTAGCAAAATGTTCGGAAAATTAATATAGTATTTTCAAATTTGAATTGAAGTTAGAAAAACAGCGCCGGGAGTCCGCAACATCCCGTAACTACGTGCACAACAAGTTGCATATGACGTAGGTGAACGGAACTGGCGCGTCATACGGTGACCGCCTGTACATTGGCCACCATGAAAATGTGTGCACACCGTACGTCACCAATACTGCTGTTTGCGCGTTGTTGCAAATAAAATACAATTACTTCTGACAGTCTTTACTAGTCAATGGCTAATCTCCCATTGTTCGTGTAGTTCGACACAAGTGTACTAACAATTAACTACTAGAGGCGCCCACGTACCTAGAGTTTATGGTGTCCTATGTGCAGGCTCTTTCCACATGGCTCGCCAGTTTCGTTCGCCTTCGTGATATGCAACTTGTTGTGCATGCAGGTATGTGAAGTTGCGGACTCCCGGCGCTGTTTTGCTAAATTCATTTTCAACTAAATATTAATAAATTAATTTTCCAAACATTTTGCTACAAAGATTTTTAAAACACCTCATATATATGTAAATATAAAAATTCACTGTTCCATTTTGCATTAAGAGACAATTGCATTAATGAACTTTTGTATTTTATTACGTTAAATGACTGTATAATGACCTATTATTAGACATCAAATTAAACTTCAACTGTCAGATGTTGGAATTAAAACATAAATGCACACACAAGGTCACAGCCAAAATCAAATTGCTTTTGTATAAAATACAGTATGATAATTACAGTCATAGAAATGAATGAATAAAAACAAGACCAAGAAAATTTCCTATTTTTTCCCGATCACTTCATAAACACATCGTTTACAACTCCAAGCAATCTAATATTGTTCTCGCAAGAGTAATATTATGACAGGCCCACTGTCTTCATCTTCAAATAACAACTTAGTTGAACTTTTCTTAAAACAAATTAATTAAAATAAAGACCGCGCTCACAAAATAGCAAATTATGTTGTGTTGCCGACATAAAGAGTACAGAAAAAAACTTGGAATAGTTATTTAAATTGTGACTAAGATAATGTTTCATAATACAGTTTTTTTACCATACAGCCTAACCATTTAATAGTTATTTTACACATTTACGTCGAGGTTGTAATACTAGTTACTATAGACATAGAAAATTTTCAAAACATGTGCCTCTAGTATTACTAAAAAAAATTGGCAACTGAATACGAAACGTTTCACTTCGCTTCAACCCGATCGGCTCTCAAAACCTCGTTGTTAAGAGTCGCCCAAACCTCTTCACTCACCCACCAAGGCAAACAGGGTTCGATTCCCGGTGGGGTGACCCGAAACGTGGCGGACGTTGCCGTTGGTCAGCGGGTTTTCATTGCATTTCGCCTCAGCTCCATCTTCAGCGGTGCTCAACACCTCGCTGTTGAGAGAGGTCAGTTCTTGGGCCTACATTTTTCTTGCCATTAAGTTCTATTTCCACTTATTTAACGAATATGTTTGCACTATATTAAATGCTTATGAAATTTTATCAAGTTCTTAACAGATTACAGTCTTGATTTTTTTTTTAACTAGGAACTGCTGAACTAAATAACTGAATTTCTCTCGCCGGCGGATACAGGAGTAATACTAGCGACAGCAGTCAGTCAGTACTTACTCCAGAAACTGTACAAAGAAGCGCCCTATGACTGGTCGATTCGCAAAACATAACAGAAGATTTAAAGTTGTGTTATCCAGTTGCAAAAGAGGGTGTGTACGTGGTAGCAAAATGTTCAGGAAATGGGGAAAACTTGTACTACTTTATGGTTTAGGTTTCAGATGTTGGTTGTTCGGTGGTAGCTGTATCTGATGGCCAGACACATTTTATGAAACCTTCACAAATACTGTGCGTGTCTTGTCGGAGTTATTGAAATAGTAAGATTACAGTTACCTTATTTCGCATCTCAAAATAGTTATAGGGGATTTGTGCATCTGTTATATGATAATATGAATTTTTCTTGTGCATTTCGAGAAATGTATGCAACAAGAAACAACAAAACAAACACATACCGTACTAGTTCTGGAAGAATTATGTATCTTAGAATGTACATTATATTTCAATGAAAGCTATTTAAAATTTGATTAAAAATATAAGGTATTCATTAGCCATTACTATTAAATACATAGTAAAAAATCAACTGTTACAGCTAGTGTTAAGGAGAGATAACTCCCCAGTCCACAGTCTGTCACCTAATATAATCACCTACATACATTATACTTACACAAACGAAAATTTGAGTTTTCAGTGTTTGCAAAACACTGTTTAATTTTTGAAAATAACCCAAGATAATGAAATATGTAGTTTGCTGTTAATATCTCAATAGTAACAAGAAACATCCATGCAATATATTCGTGATATATCAAGTTATGCATCTGTTTCAATGTGGATTTACCAAGTTTTGCTACTGTAATTATTCTGCAGTTATACTCGTATTTTCGCTTTGGATTTAACCGGTTTGGAACACTATAAAAAAGGTATGGATGAACATGGTTTTTCTTCTGCAATGGTGATGGATGCACACAGTTCTGCTTCTGTACAGAGATTCTGGTGTCAATTTAACATAAGATAGAAGGGTTCTTAAGCCTGTTTTATTACACTAACCCATACAGGGCCATACAAAGAATAAGATGGAAGTGGTAACCAATTTTTTCCCTAAAACGGACAGTTCGAGTTTTGCAAATGGACGACTCAATTCAGGCGTGGCGAAAATTCTATAAATCCAAGATGGGGGGCACTATTCCACCTTCGCTGCTTCCTAATGCGGCACAGGCTAAGGGAAATAATGGGATTTGATATGTAAAATTGTTTTAAAAGTGTTTCGATCACATATCGCGATATTGCTGTCAGAAAAAATGCTTCGTCCATCTTTGCCCGAAACACAATTCTAAAAAAAAAAAAATTAGATTTTTATACATTGAAAATTGCGGGTAAATTAAGATTTATAGACCCAACAAAAACACAAAAACATAAACTCTTATTAGTTTACTCCTTCTCTCTCTCTCGCTCTCTCTCTCTCTCTCTCTCTCTCTCTCTCTCTCTCTCTCTCTCTCTCTCTCTTGTAGCATAATTATTTTCTTCGAACGGAACAATTTTTTTGTTTGAATCAGGTATTGTGAACGGTAGCTAAGATAAGCCTAATATAAGTAAGCATGAAAACCCCTATTCTTTCATTCTATCGGCCCCGGAGTACGCAGCGCTCCAAAGGCGAATCCCTTGTAAACAATATCAGACCCTTCAAGGTCACATCCGACCGTAATGAAGCATTGTGAGGGCGATGCAAAGTAGCTTAAACAAACTTCGTGTCTGTTCAATTTCCCAGAATTTTAAGCGGTGGTTATGCGGTTTTAATACAGCAATATGTTCAGAAAATATACAGCATTGTGGTTATAATCCAAGACACTTGTTTTACAGAAGAAAAAATATCGTAAACAGAGGACTAGTGACAGCGATTTTTTCTGACTTAGACACTTTTCAACGACCACATTCGTGTTTCTATAACCGTATTTATGATTGGGCAACAAAATATCGACTTTCGTATCCACCCCGAAAAAATGTTTACATTAAAATATTCCATAGTTTTTTTTAAAATTATAATAGACACAACTGCGTACAATGAGGACCATGTTACAACTAGGCAGGCTCCTTAAGGAGCCCGCCTG
>NQII01001377.1:389329-511201 GCA_002778355.1 Clitarchus hookeri | reverse complement strand
CTTTTTTTTCAGGTGAGTGCTTCTTAGTACAGTGGCGTAGGACTGGCGAATACCTTATGAATGGTAAGTCATGATTCTTTAAGCATAAGGCAGATATTTTGGTTGTTATGTAAAGCAACAACGTTCCTACATTTTATGAAACGTGGCAGTGTNTACAGGTCATTGAATTCGCGAATTTTTCAGGTCTCTTGTTATAATGATTTTAGGGATACGTTGTAACAAAATATTTTGCTGGGTTTTTATACATAGCGGACTCAAGCAGTACTTTCTAGTACAGTAGAAAGCCGATTATCGGGACTAACATAGGGACCAAAGGTAATTAGATAATCGAAAATCCTGATAACGGAAATATATTGAAAGTGAAGATAAAAGAATTTATAAAAATCATTTTCACGCTAAGTAAAATTTATTACACATGCAGAGAACATAAGTAGTAAGCTTATACAAAACAGAAACTGTATATAAAATAAAATAATAAATCAATTAACAAGTAACTACCCCCCTCCCTAACGTGTTTACATCCTGTTTTTTTTTATTGTCTTTATTTTTAAAACGAGTCCGGATAACTGGTTGTCCGTATAATCGACGTTTGGAAAACGGCTTACTACTGTACTTATTTTTTGCATTAAATTTCTTTGACATGCTTTCGTGTTCGTACTCTTGGATGCATAATGTTAACTTCGTGAAAAAATTACGCTTTGAGTTTTTATGGCGAGTGTTTTTCAGTATTACAAATGTACCGAAAAGAAACGTTTCTGCAAATTTTAGTCGATGTAAGGCAAATTGGTTTGCATATACATTGCAAGCTCACATCAATTATCACAGTCTCGCGAATTGTGTGCCAAAATATATGTTCGTAAATTGTATACTCCACAGAGCCAGTCGCATGCACAAGGCATGTTTGTAAAAATGCATAATTTCTTAGAAACGTAGACAAGAAACTAAAAAAATTGAACATAACAATAAAAATATGTTAGATCTCTATTATGCCATGGAGAAAACGTGGGTTAGTATGACATAAATTCACGTGGCAGGGCAACCAGTTCTAAAAGTAACTTTAATTCTCTTTGTATATTTCATTCTGGTTTCCACCTATGGTTTCTATAATACTGAATTTTATTTAATAAATTACCATGTCCAGAAGTTGTATCATTATGAATTAGTGTAAGAAATGTGATAGTGTAGTACTCTTTAAAATTAAAATGTTATTTCTTTTCAATCACAACTTTTATTGTTATTAAATAGTCTTAACTAATTTTACAAAACAGTATCACTTCAGTATTGATTTAAAACAGCCAGAATTTGGTAACTATAATGAATTGTATTATGAGAGTAATTATATATATAGACACACACAATTGGCATCAAATGCTAGTATTGAAACACTGAAATACTTAAATAGTAAATAGTAAATCAAAAATGTTGTTTTTTTCTTTCAATGCCAAGGATACAGAATATTTGGGTGCACACACTGATAAAACAGTGGGTTTGTTAAAGCATGGATTCATAAAAATTATTTGTTGATACAAATAATATCAATTACAATATGGGTAACCTTCGGGTTACTTTTAAATTTTAGATTATTTTTAAAAAGGACCCCTTCTCCCCATTATTTTACTATTCGTTTTGTGTGGTTTGCATAACTTCTTCGCACGTTGCAAATTTGAATTAAGGGTAATATTATACTTTCTTTTTTTTCAGGTGAGTGCTTCTTAGTACAGTGGCGTAGGACTGGCGAATACCTTATGAATGGTAAGTCATGATCCTTTAAGCATAAGGCAGATATTTTGGTTGTTATGTAAAGCAACAACGTTCCTACATTTTATGAAACGTGGCAGTGTTTGGTCCTTTAGCTTTGAAGTAATGTAACATTGGTCAATTTTCTAAGCATATGTACAGCTGGCGTAGAAACATAATTAGTAGAAGTAAGGAAGGCAATTAAATTAAACATAAGTTGATCCCTGAAACATGTGGAATTGAAAAAATGACTGCAGCTCTTTAGATCTTCATACTTAGAGTTTCTGGCCAAAATCGCAAATTAAAAAAAAAGTAAAAAATCATTGTTTTCAGTTAAAATACGTTCATGTGATAAGGATGTAAAAGTAGTTTAAGTATTAAACGTAATAATTTGTAATTAAATTTCACAGAAATTAAGTATACTTATACTAACAAATATAATGACTTGCTGTAAGTAAATAGGTGCCAAATACTGTGAGAGCGTCTGAATGAATCTCAATACGATGTTTGTAAATCTTCAGCGACCCATAACGACATGCAGAAGTGGACCGTTAAAGGTACATAAAACTTGGAAGCGACAACGTCTGGCACGATTACCCTTTTGTTAAGATCCGGAGTGAACCGGCAGGGGATTGGACCCGGTTCGCATTGGTGGGAGGCGAGCAGTCTAACCACTCAGCCACCGTGGCCCTAATTTCATGTGAATTTGATGTAAATATAAAATAGGACAATGTTTTTGTTAAGGTATATGGTATGAAAGTATACTCATCTCACAATATAATTAACACTTCCGTCTCATTCAATAATCTAGCTCGAAATTTAGCGGTTTTTGCATCTGTGCAAAAATGAAACGTGGTGGATATTTCAGGTCAAAAACCAGCAAAATCCATTATCCTATCGCAAAACCTGTTAGGTGCATTTTATTTTAAACAATAGTAATTGTATTTATCATGCTAGTTTATACAATTTTTGTCCACTTAAAGATCGCATTTGTCTTAAAGTGAATNCAATAGTAATTGTATTTATCATGCTAGTTTATACAATTTTTGTCCACTTAAAGATCGCATTTGTCTTAAAGTGAATGAACAATAAAGTACATTGATACCTCAATTAAGAAATATTCTAGAAGTTTTTTTCTCTCTCACCGACAAACTTTTCAAGTGGATATAGCTACGTTTCCATATGGGCTACTCATATGTAGATTCTCCAATTTTCAACAAAACATTCAGCAACTTCGCCACTATAGCCATCGCACACTACACTACAACCAGAACGTTTAAAATGTGGTAAGAGCATATGACGGGATGTCTCGGTAGCGCCATTTATCAGAACACTGAACAGTAGTGTTGTGCTTGACCGCTTGTGCTGTTTCCGAACTTTCTTCCATCGTTTTTTAAACCTACTTTCCGATGGAAAGAAAGGTTTATAAGATCACTTTNCCATCAGTTTTTAAACCCGTGAACCGAATTTCACCAAACTCAGTACACATATGTTACTAATTAAGGAGATCTGAATTTTAAAGTTTTCGACCACACTGGGCACATAATTCTAAAATGGCAGTCATTTTAGAATTTAGGATGATATGTCATATCTCGATAACCATGACCGATTTAAACCTAATTTTGTACGCTGACAGCGCATGTTGTAAGCATTTAATTCAGAAGTAAGCATTGTTAATTATCGGCCATTTTGGAAGATAGCGCTATATGAAAAAATTAAGCTTTTGCGTTATATCTCAAAAACTACTAAACCAATTTTCGCCAAATTTGGCACGTAAGTACCTCTATGATAGGACCAAGTAAATATAATTAAATAAACTCTATTATGCACTTATCTTCAAAATGGCGGCCATTCAAATATTTTAAGATTATTTGGTATAACTATTATACTGTTTGACCAAATTCAACCAAATTTTGTACACTGACAGTATCTATTACAAGCATCAACCACTTTTGTCAGCAATTTCTTAAGATAGCGCTACATGAATTAATAAAGTTTGTGTGTAATATCTCGGGAAACAATTGACAGATCGCTACCAAATTTGGCAAACAATTAGTACTGCGGCAGTTGATATGTACCAATTTGTTTCAAGTATGTCAGACACTTATTTTCTAAAAGGGGGCGATCTTGCTATTTTTTAATAGTGTGCCATATCTTCAAAACCATTTCTTCAATTGCAAATTATTTTTTTATGCTAGAAGTATATATAACAAACATCAAATGAGTTCACACGGAAAATCTTTTGTCCTCCATTTTGTAAGATAGTTGCAAACGAATTAATAAAGATTTATGTCATATCTCAGGAAACAATTGACCTATTCCTACAAAATATGGCAAACATGTAGTACTGTCGTAGATAATTTTAACTGATATGAGGCAGGTATGCGAGACACTTAATTTTAAAATGGTGGCCATATAGTATTTTAGTTTCGTATGTTATATTGTCGAAACCATGTAATTAATTCCAATGAAACTTTGTATGCTAGCTGTATATAGTACAATCATCAAATTTGTCCACAACAATCTTTTTTGTCCACCATTTTGTAAAATAGTATCACATGACAAATTAAAATTATGCGACATATCCGAAAAGAAAACCGATTTCAACCAATTTTGAAAAAAATAGCACTGTGGCAGGCCATGTTAACTGATCAACTTTAAAAGGGTCAGACACACATATTTTCAAAATGGCGGCCACATAAACATTTTAGCTCAGAATGTTTTATCTACGAGACTGCAAAACATTCAATTTAACTTTGTATGCTGACAGTATCAGTTATATATATCAAAATTAGCTATGCAAAACCTCATTTCTCCGCAATTTTGTAAAATAGCCGCACACGAAATACGTTTTTATGCCGTATCTCGGGAAACAATCAACCGATTTATTTCAAATTTGGCAAAGAAATTGTACTTTGGTTGGCCAAATTAATGTGNCGTATCTCGGGAAACAATCAACCGATTTATTTCAAATTTGGCAATGAAATTGTACTTTGGTTGGCCAAATTAATATATATGTTGTAATTTTGTAAGTTTCTTTTTTTATAAATGGCGTGTATACAAACATTTTAGTTTTGTGTGCTCTAGCTACGAAATTATGTAACGGATTTAAATGTAACTTTGTATATTGTATCTATGACAATGGAGGTTTTATGCCATATCTCGAGGACACATCAACCGATTTTCACCAAATTTTTCACACGGCTAGTGTTATAGTAGGTTATGAAAACTTATGTGTTTTTAGTGGCTCAGACACTTATTTTCATAATGACGGCCGTGTAAATATTTCAGGTTAGTGAACCCTATCATTCAAAACATTAGACCGATTACATCGGAAGTTGATACTCTGAATCCTGCAACTGTGGTGCAGTTGATTGCAAACTAGCTTAATTTTACGAGTTTTTCTGAATTAGAATACCGGGTAATTCACTCATGTATTTTAGTTGTCTTGGTACTGTTTCACATGTTTCTGGTTTCATCTCTAATGATATTGCTGTCAATGAGACGTCAACACCTACCTACCATCTAAGCTTTTAAGAACTTCACTATAATGTATTTGCACCCATGTAGAGGGAAGTAAACTTATTAGTTATCAGTAACTTCTTGTTTACAACGTAATTGTAAACTGAGTTTCTGGTCGCGACGGGTTATAAAACCATTTGATACGAGATGATATTTGTAGGCGTAAACCAAGTTTTATTCACTTGATCATTAATTAAAATCTAAAGTTTCTGGACGGCCTTTATAAATTACACATCTTACATACAAAAAAAAAATACACTTGGTACATATTGCGTTTAAAATTTTTGTAAAGAGACTTTTAACAAATTAAAATTTTCGTGATTTTAACAAATACTTCTCTCATCAAGAGTATATGTGCCATAACTACGTGCACGATTTAAATTTTTTACTAAATTAAAAAATTTAATTCTAAAAATATTTTTATTATACAAGATTGTGCAAATACCTTGCTTTTTGCAGTGTGGTATTGCTCATGTTCCAATCATGCTTTCTCATAATATTGCCACTTCCGTCATTATCAAAGATATTCGAAGTGTCGTACTTTAGCGACATTTTCACGAATTTCTACCTCCTCAGCGTAATCCTACGTTATCAGCATAGTGTCAGTATAACCGTGGAGCATCCACTCCTTTCACTAACGGCCAAGAAATTATCCTATATACCTAACCACACTGTTAGAATAAATGTCCCGAAAATGACAGAAAGTACCGGTTACAAATTATGCAGGCATCAGCATGAAATTACGTACTCTTGGTTTTTTTCAATAACGTTTTCTCCGTAAATTTTACATAAATCTCCGTGAATTCATGGAACGTGCTCAAAATCTGCTCTTCAAAAAAGGGGTAACGAAAAATCGTTTTACTTTCGGTATGTGGTTACTTTACTGTGTATTAAAATGACTATAAATTTTTAAAAATTTAGTCCGGTAGTGGGATTTAAACTAGAAAAAAAAATTTGACAGTCCAATATATTATCCACTTGCCAACCACGCTTTTACAAGATACAGTATAGTGTTGTAAATATCTTATTCATGTCGAATGATGCATGTAGATCTTAGTTTCTAGTCATGTTAGAGTGTTTCCGAGTTAGTTTTTTTTATTTCGAGTTTACAACCAGGGATAAGAAAATGATTTACATTTTCGAAAAGTATTTTACTGTCCATAACAGAAAAATTAAAAAAAAAAAATTAATATTTTGTTCTGTAGTGGGATTTGAACACGAATCGAAACATTAACACTCAATAACTCGAACCATTCACTTACCACCCCTCTACACAAAGTATTTCGTAGATATGGACTTTACATGAAAGTAACGAACGCTCTTTTAGTTTCAAGTCGTGTTAGAGCACTTGCTATATTGTTTTATTTGCGGCTTATAAAACGACGTTGCGAACAAATAGTTTTATTTTCGTTATGTGCGTGTTTCATGGTGTACAGATGGTTTTGTCCTGTAGCGGAATTTGAACAAAAATCAACGTATTGGCACTCCATGCGTGGTTTGCCACTCACCTACTACTATTTTACACGAAGTAGTATTGTGAAGAAGGAATTTTATACGCTTCTATCATCGGCATTGTTCGTGTCTCAAAATCGAAGCCACAAGAGCTTCCGTAGTTTTTATTTACGGAGCTCATTTCCGTTATTCGTCATTACGGAGTGTCTTTCCGTAAATTAACCATACATCTCCGTTAAAGTTTCCGAAAATCTACAGAAATGTCTAACAGTGCAGCAAAATGTTTGGCTTCTTATTTATGCATTATTTCGTTCCATAGAGTCCTTAATGAGCAAATTGCCCTAGAAATGTAGAAAATTGTCAAGTTTACGATTTTATTGCTGAAACTAAATTAACGAAGATATATAAGTAAAATTTAACATGAACAAAAATGGGCACGAAACCTGTGAGAGAAAATAGTTCAGCTCCAGTTTCGGGCAAAAATCGCCATGCCAGATAATAAATGACATAGCGGCTATCATTCTCGCTGGTAACCCACGCATTGTTCAAGCTATTGCGGAATATAGTGCTGTATGAGACAGCCCTAACCACAGTTAGGGCGGTAGTAACAAAAAGGAGAAACGAATTCCGCCCCTCCAGTTACCGCAAGTGTGGTGTAACCCACTTGGCTACGAGACTGAAGTTTTCAAGCGTCCATTTATAAGTTTTAATTTTTACGCTCCAGTTTTCTGGACACGCTGCTCTTGAATCATCACGGAGTTTCGGATGTCTTCTCGCAACAGCCGCACGTCCCTTGTCCTTTTATATTGTTTTCAAACAAGCGCAGAACATCATTACTGAGTCACCACGGTTGGCCCCCCTGCTTGCAGTTCGCAGGGAATTTTTAATCCGACGAGCTGACCGGCCTGGATTACTTGACGGTAAAAAAGTTTCCCCGGCGAAGCCTTGGCCACGCCAGACAATTACGACGCACATCTAATTGGAACTGCGGTGGCTACCGGCTGGTAAATTGTATTTACTTCCGAGGGTAAGTTAATATTTGAGAGTGGTAGAAAACTTTTGATTGAATTAGGAGTTTCATNGAAATTGTATTTACTTCCGAGGGTAAGTTAATATTTGAGAGTGGTAGAAAACTTTTGATTGAATTAGGAGTTTCATTAACATTCGTTGTGGGTAGAAGGAAGCGGGAAAAAAATTCTAGAGTGTTTTCGTGGCGAAAGAAACTTGATGGGATACAGTTGGCACAAGAAGCTCTCCGCAGAAAGAAATTGAGTATCTGATCCAGAAAATAAAAGAATGATTATCTCGCGTTCTGACTGAACGAGAATAATGGCAACCACGCTTTCAGATTTATGTGTATTATTTTCTTTTGCATCCTTTTTGCCTTTATAGTCAGGATTTTCCCCACGGAGAGATTATTATTTGTGTTATCGAAAGCATATTTTCTGGATTACAAATTGTACCAGTACGGTTGTGAACATTTTCGGTAAACGAGAATTACTTTCAGTTTTATGATCATGGGTTGGAATTAGCCAGCCGCGTTTTTCATTTGTGATACANTCGGTAAACGAGAATTACTTTCAGTTTTATGATCATGGGTTGGAATTAGCCAGCCGCGTTTTTCATTTGTGATACAAGATACATTTAACACCTAAATAAGTTAATTTTGCAACTAGTTTCTTCATAATTTTTACATATTTACAAAATGAATTACCGAATTACTCTAGTAGAGATGTATTAAAAAAAACTCCGTAGGAATAGACGTACTTATCTTCCTCAAAATTTGTACGCAAGCAGAAAGAGGTCGTATATGATACTGATTAAAAGAAAGTCTGTGTGGCAACCAGGACATTAAATGCAACACATACATCAGACACCTTAATAAGTAGTTTAACCACCCCGAACGGCCACACATGCAGCAATTCTAGCACGCAACCTGTCCTACAAATGATGAATGTCTCTTTGTGGTACGGTATCTCACGCACGCTGTACTTCTTGGCGTAGCTGGGCGATGGTCGTTTGCCGGGGCTGGACAGGTTGCCAGGCGTCGTCCCATCATGTCTTACACATGCTCGATGGAGTTGAGGTCTAAAGATCTAGTGAGCTGGGGTAGCATACTCTGAAGAACACGCTGTTTTGCCCTAGTGACATGGGGACGCACGTTATCGTGCTGGAAGATTGGTTCCTGTAGTGTTTCGAGATATGGCCGGAGGACAGCATTGACGACCTCACTCACTCGTCGTGCTCCCCTGAATGAATACCAAAGGAGATTGAGATAGGTAACTTATTGGCCATCCATATCATAATCCGAGGTGTGGGTCCAGTATGGCGAGTGCGGATGCATGACTGATTGTTCCGCTCGCCCTCACGTCTACGTACGCGAACACGGCGATCATTTTGTCCAAGGTAGAAACAACTCTCATCACTGAACACTACGGCTCTTCATTCTATCTCCAACACACCCTCTCCCGACACCACAAGAGACGTTCATGACGATGAGCAAGTGTCAGGGGTAAACGTGCCAGAGGAACACGAGAATTGAAACCCACCTCCTACAATTCATTGTGTATTGCTCGTGGTGACACATGGGGGACCAAGTGGCTTTGGTTGCACGTGCGGTTGTTGTTATGCTAATCAGGGTGGCCCGAAGGATACTTCTGTCCTGACACTCATTCATCAGTTCAGCGAAGTGACACTGGTGGGCTAGGTGCTGTGGGGACCCTGTGTCACCCATCTTCTCCACCACTGATGGACCACTGGCCCGTCACGCCCCAAGCGAGTGGCAGTTCTGCAGAACGTCCAGTCACAATTTTGGAGTTCCGCTCTACCATACTCAAAGTCACTTAACTGAGATGCTCACCGTCGTGTTCCAGGCATTGCAGACACACTCTGTGGGACACAATGAAACCGCACAGCCAACTACACTCGTGTTGTCGGACNCTACCATACTCAAAGTCACTTAACTGAGATGCTCACCGTCGTGTTCCAGGCATTGCAGACACACTCTGTGGGACACAATGAAACCGCACAGCCAACTACACTCGTGTTGTCGGACGACCTGCGATGAAACACTTGCTCTAATGGCTGCAGACTGGTGCATGCGAGTAGTGCGCCTCCACTAACGACCATAGTGCCCTCTACACAACAACAGTTTCTGTTCTGAAAGCAGTTTGGGTTCGACGATGTTTACTAGGGTTCTTCAGTGCATTTCCACAAGTCTGCATGATGTAAACCTGCGCCGCAATAACATTTAAACGGTAGAACTTTTGCATTATTTCCGGTTGCAAAAAAAAAAGACAACTATAACATATTCTCTCATAGTCTACATGTAAAGGAAAAAGGTTCTGTAATACCTATGATATAAATGTCTTTGTAAACGCTCTCGTATTTTTGCTTCTCGGCCAGCCGAAAACTGCTCATGGCTTAAACTTAAACTATGCTTAAAGCTATAAACGGTACACACATTCACGATTCGTACGAAATTCAAATATGTAACCTCACTTTTGACAGACGCGTCCTAGCAACATCGGCTGCAAAGATATTTTTCAAACCTGATCTCATACTACCGCTAAAAGAACTAATTATACGGGAATATTTTCATATCACTGTAATGCGTGCACGCCATGCAGTAAAATACCCACTGTTAAGTCCTCAGTAACTTCTGAGTTTGTGACTGCATTTTAGTAATTTTTCTTTAATGTTTGAACCTTTCAAATTTGCACACGATACCTTCATAACTAGACGGAACTATCATGTTTCGTAATTATACAAAATAAATTCGTTACTAAGCGCTAGAGATATGTACTTATGTTATTTACTTAGAAATAAAATTATTATTATTCAGTAACATTTCACCAATTAACAAAATTGAGGTGCTTTCCGTAATATATCCTTATTTTAAAGAAGTTGTGTGAAATAAACTTTAAAGTCTGAGAAATATAATACACGCAAAACTAATGAAATAATAGTGAATGGCGAAATCAGAGAATTTCAATTTCTTTGGTGTTCCCTTTTTTGTCTCACTTNAAAACTAATGAAATAATAGTGAATGGCGAAATCAGAGAATTTCAATTTCTTTGGTGTTCCCTTTTTTGTCTCACTTATTTATCGTGAACTTGAGACATTAAACATCAATGCATACCGTCTTCATTCATAATTTTTGAACAACAAGGTGAACATCCATTTGTTTACTGCTAACCACTATGCAAGAAGTTACGTAAATCTTAGAGTTATTTGTAATTTTATATACGTGTGTATGAAAATTATACTGTAGGCCCTATATGTAATATAGGTTACTAGGTACGCGTTAAGTTTGCGTTTATAGAAAATTGTATTTATTGAATACTTCAAAAATAATATCTTTAACATTTTTCAACATACGACCTGGCAGTTAGCACGTAATTATGAAGGACGTAATATAAATATAAACTTTTACTTTGGACATGTAAAAATTAATATGGCTAAAATTGTTTCACCATCTCATGTAAGCACCACCAACATTCTCAACGGTCAATCACACGATATAAGTCAGAGTACTTGGTGGCGTTCGTCCTCATGTTAATGGAAAGATGGCCGTCATCATTGTGGCAAACATTTACGCTACGAAACACCAGACTGCATAATAATTGAACGTGCAGTATATAAAATATAATTGTTTGTATCGGAATCACGAACAAGCTTAACTGGAACGTTATGTACGTAATCATTCCATTTTATCCAAGTTTGTAAGAATTGTGTTAACACTCATGTAAAATTAAATTCAGATTTTTTTTAGTATTTATTTTCGACTCCCGCTTTATGCCAGAAGGCCAATTGAGCTATGCCATACACACGAATATCGTTGAAAGTTGGAATGGTTTTAGTGATGATTTTCTTAAATTTTCACATGAAAAGATACTCAAACTGCTATGGTTTATTTTCAATGTAGTGAAAACCGTGGATTTAAATGTAGAAACGTATTTTTCTACGGTATATTAAGATATTTTAGAGTTGTTTTTGCGTAAACGCGTTAAGAGTCCATTACGTGTGCTCTGCTGATTTAATATTTAAAATGCCTATAGTGCACAACGTTGTTAAATTTATTATAATATGCTTTATGGTGCGACAGGAAGGTATCAGCATGAAATTTTCATCACGGCTGGGAAGTGCTTCGTTTGGCTTCTAAAGGTAGGTGTTGTGTGGTATCGGGGAAAATTCTGAGTGCTTCTGGTATAATAGAGAAACACTGCCAGATAATCTATTAAAGAAGTTTTCCTCTTTCGCCATTGTACAATAAACTTATTGCCAAAGTTTTACAAAGTTAATCGATCACTCTTCTTTTCTTTTATGCCTCTTGGAATTTTTGGACTTCTAATGGACACAGCAAGCTGTTCCGAATGTTGGGAACAATATGTTTATTTGCAAGGTAAACAGGAAAATTATAATAATTGATAGAAAATGTAAATAGGCCTGAATATTTGATAGTGGAGATAGAATCTCATTTGAGCTGAACATCACTTGTTTTCAACAATATTGGATAAAGAGGAATAAATTAAAAACTGAAATAAAAACCGTGTACCACATGGAAAAGATTTTTATAAAATAACAATCAACACAAGGGAATATTAGAGAGAATATATGATAAAGATTTAGTTGTGGTTTAAGGTTCAACTCACGAATGCTGTCCTGTTATTTACTCCAGAATAATACAGTTCACACCATAAGTAGGTTTTTATTTTATCTTAAGCAACTAAGGAATACTAATTATAAATGGCACATTCATATTTAATACCCCTGGCAGATTGAAACACAATGAATAGTGGTATTTTTTTTTCTTTCAGATTGCGGTACATTGTCACAGTTAACTTATCTGCAGAACAGAACGAAAGAATAACAGTGTTGAATGAATCCACAACAGAATTCAATTGTGTTTGGCTGTCATATTTTAGAGTTTTGTATGATGTAATTACTGTAATTTTTCTTTTCTAATTAAATTAGCAAATTTTCTAGATAATATGTGTAAATTTTCTTTAGATGGTATTGCGTTATAAGGTTGTAAAATACACTCTGTAAAATACAATCGTGNGATAATATGTGTAAATTTTCTTTAGATGGTATTGCGTTATAAGGTTGTAAAATACACTCTGTAAAATACAATCGTGTCCTGCTCTCCTTAGGTGGTGTAAGCAGTTTTCAGGCCGAAACTAAATGTTACCTTAAATATACTTGGTAACTAAAATTATTTAACACACATACATGCAGTTATAGTAACAAAATACTCAATTTATTGTTTTATAAATGCCTGGCAGTATATTTTGGTTACTCTTTCAGTAAAATCGACGCCACCACATCCATTATGAGTATTTTGTAATTACAAATAGTATTTTACACAATTTATTTATTTTAAATGATTTATTTAAAAATAAATATATTTTAATTTATTATAATTTATGGAATAGCTGGTGAGATCCTGGTAGTTTTTACTAACCCTCATTGCTAACGCATACTTGTGTTTTAAATTTGAAAGTCGAAGTCCATTTGTTTACCCACCTCAGCGAAGGACAAATTATAAAACTTTTGTCATCTTTCAACGAATATGCCTTGGCATTCATTATTAATTATTACTTGAAAGAAAGAAAAAAAATGCGGGTAATATACCGCGTGAGAGAGCGGGAGAAAATAAAGATCGTGTGAAATAGTTTGGGCTCGTAAATTTTTAAGTTGTATCTGAAAAGTAAAATCTGGAAACTGCTTCTCCTTTAAGCGCTATTAAATGACCACTAAACTTAGTATAAAATAAGATATGATGAAATGGCTCACTCTTACCTACATACTTAATATTAAACGTAATAAAAGAAAATAACTTTCCACAGATAGATATATTTTAACGCAAATACTAACTGGCATGCTGACAGTGATTTAAGTAAAGTCGATTTATGACTAAGCAGCGGTCACTCGGGACACAGAACTACGTACTTCAATTCATGTTCAGCTGTGTGTGAGGTTACATTGACTCCCAACTTATTCCGGTAGCAAACATTTGTTTTTCAGAGGAAATTGGCTGCGTTAAGCTCATAAGAACGGCTCTTCTGCGTTGCGTTCCGATAGATTGCTATAAAGTAAATAAATAGTGTTATTAAAATAGCGGAAGTCTAGGAAATTTTCATCATTCTTTGGAATACAAAGCCAGATCAAATAGCAATGTATTTTGTAAAATTACAGTCCATGTAGTAATTTGTATTACAATTTTAAAAACAATTAATTGTAATAATTGCCGGAAGAGCTCATAAATAATTACGGGAGCATGTTTTTGAAGTTGAGGTTTCCATTTCGTGCGGTTACAGAGGTGCAGCCATGCGAACATGTCCATTTTTGTAACCATTTAATTGAACGTAATGATTGCCAGAACAGATTCACGTTAATATTTTCAGCCTTATGTTTAATGGCGCCTTTGGTCATATCGAAATGGAAATATTTAAATCACGATAAATTTAAACTTGTTAATTTTTGTTTTATACGCAAAGGAGTAAGGATGGGCTTAATTGCAACATAACTTATTTCGTTTGAGTGTTTTAATAAAGTTTAGTTACACAGCGTCGCGTTACCGACGTAGTGTTTCTGTTTGTGTGTTGCGGAAGATACACAGAGGGCTTGAGCAAAGAATCCAAATACCCTAAACCCGAATCAGTGATATCAGTTAGTGAAATACAAGTCAATGGAAGTCAGTTCCAAAGCTGTTACAGATCGGCCAGTCAGTCTAATCAACTGGGAATAACGGTGTGGTATTCATTGCCATGTCTGGAAATACTACGAAAGATATGCTTTGATTTTTTTGTTTCACTCGTGCTTGAGATGGAAACTTTGATATTTTGCATACAGTGGATAACACGAAAAGCAATTTTGTCGATGCTTAAATAAATACATACAAAACAAACAGTACATGACGCTTTCGCAAGGCTATAGGCTGTTCACGATAAAGTGAGCACTTTTGAGGCCCTTGTTACTTTTTACTTTCAGCCATTTTTTATCCGTTCACCACCTTTTAAAATAAATATTGCAATTTGAGTAATAAAGAGGGTGTGTATATTCCACCGCAATCGGAAGTAAACGTCTAAGGCTAAAATAAAATATACATATTGACTGTTGTTCCAAATGAGAGGGCTTTCAAAAGTGCTCACTTTACCGTGAATACCTAGCCTATATCACTCTGCTAATTACTCTCTACGCCCACTTAACGCTGCATACAAACATTCTGCCAAACGTACAGCAATCCCTTCGCAATGTAAAAATATTTCATACTTCTGAAATTAACAGGTTATGAGTAAAACGCATACAGTGGCAAACGAACAACAATTGTTCCGCCACATAAAAATNGATTCACGTTAATATTTTCAGCCTTATGTTTAATGGCGCCTTTGGTCATATCGAAATGGAAATATTTAAATCACGACAATTTAAACTGGTTAATTTTTGTTTTATACGCAAAGGAGTAAGGATGGGCTTAATTGCAACATAACTTATTTCGTTTGAGTGTTTTAATAAAGTTTAGTTACACAGCGTCGCGTTACCGACGCAGTGTTTCTGTTTGTGTGTTGCGGAAGATACACAGAGGGCTTGAACAAAGAATCCAAATACCCTAAACCCGAATCAGTGATATCAGTTAGTGAAATACAAGTCAATGGAAGTCAGTTCCANGCAAAGAATCCAAATACCCTAAACCCGAATCAGTGATATCAGTTAGTGAAATACAAGTCAATGGAAGTCAGTTCCAAAGCTGTTACAGATCGGCCAGTCAGTCTAATCAACTGGGAATAACGGTGTGGTATTCATTGCCATGTCTGGAAATACTACGAAAGATATGCTTTGATTTTTTTGTTTCACTCGTGCTTGAGATGGAAACTTTGATATTTTGCATACAGTGGATAACACGAAAAGCAATTTTGTCGATGCTTAAATAAATACATACAAAACAAACAGTACATGACGCTTTCGCAAGGCTATAGGCTGTTCACGATAAAGTGAGCACTTTTGAGGCCCTAGTTACTTTTTACTTTCAGCCATTTTTTATCCGTTCACCACCTTTTAAAATAAATATTGCAATTTGAGTAATAAAGAGGGTGTGTATATTCCACCGCAATCGGAAGTAAACGTCTAAGGCTAAAATAAAATATACATATTGACTGTTGTTCCAAATGAGAGGGCTTTCAAAAGTGCTCACTTTACCGTGAATACCTAGCCTATATCACTCTGCTAATTACTCTCTACGCCCACTTAACGCTGCATANAAGTGCTCACTTTACCGTGAATACCTAGCCTATATCACTCTGCTAATTACTCTCTACGCCCACTTAACGCTGCATAAAAACATTCTGCCAAACGTAGAGCAATCCCTTCGCAATGTAAAAATATTTCATGCTTCTGAAATTAACAGGTTATGAGTAAAACGCATACAGTGGCAAACGAACAACAATTGTTCCGCCACATAAAAATNACTTCTGAAATTAACAGGTTATGAGTAAAACGCATACAGTGGCAAACGAACAACAATTGTTCCGCCACATAAAAATGTCATCCTTGCTCCAGTAACCAATGCGCAATGTACCTTGAAACCACTTTGCTAAGTTTCAAATACAACCTGTCCACAGGCATCGGCCATTTTACAACGCCACTAAGCAAACCTTAAATCACTGAAATTCAGCCCCCGTAATAATCAGTAAGTTGCAAGTAATTTCTGGAGGAGTTCTTTTAACCGGTTTTAACTAATTTGGCTCCATTTTCACTATTTCTGGTTAAATATGAATGTCTCGAGTCAGCCGTGAACACGAATGCGAGTTGTTGCATTGTGTGCGGGAGCTCGTGCCAGCGTCTGGGTACAGGTTATTAGCGGAGTGGAGAGTTTTGGACGACTCTTAACATCGTAGTCTTGAGAGCCGATGGGAGTGAAGTGAGGTGAGTATGGAATTGGAATTGGAATTGGAAAGAGCTTATTAACGTCTTCCAGTGTTATGCCTGAAGGTTGATCAGGAGACGGCTTACAAACCAAATTATGACCTAACTTAATCTAACATCCATGCTTTACCTAGGATTCGAACCCAGGAGCTCCCGCACCACAGATCGGCGGTGCACCAACAGACTGCGTCACGGGAGGTCGGCTGAGAATGGAGCAGCGCCAGAATGCAAGGGTGGGGGGAAACGGGAGATCCCTGAGAAAACCCGCCGGCCAGCGGCATCGTCCAGCAGGATTCCCACATGCGAAAATCCGGGGATATATCTGAGTCATCTGTGTCCGGGGGCGACCCCGCCGGGAAGGCGGGTAGTCTAACCACTACGCCACTGTGGCCCCTACAGGTTATTAATAGTCAATTCGAAAGAGACGGCACTCGGTGGGGCTCAGATTTGTTTTGCGAACTGCTGTAAACAAGCCGACTCCACCTCTTCTGCGACAGAAGGTAGGAGTTTGTTGGTGTATGATAATTAAGAAAAGAATGAGGGTGGGGAAAAGAAAAGAATTAGGTGGCGTAACTTCGTTTGGATCAAAATTTCAGCTTGTTTTCTCGTTTCATGAGAATGTTTTAATTAAGACCAGAAAGCAATTTGTAAGCAAGCGCCAGGCGGCGGCAGCAGCAGAGGAAGGTGTGTGAGAGAGAGAGAGAGAGCGAGAGTGAGAGAGAGCTTTCAAGGACGGCTTTTCTCGACTCTAGTGAAGAAACGAAGTATTTGAGGCTATGATTACATTAGGGGCGAGGGGGTTGAATCCTTGCACGCTCGAAGTGATGCCTGTTATTCATTGGGACGCGAGTATCGTCTGCCCGAACTCTTGAACTTCCGCGTAATGACGGGTCGGCAAGTCTCCTCCCGCAAACAAAGAACCGAGTGAATTCAGTCGAGAGACCAAGAAAATAACTTCCCGAGATAACTTGTTGTTCAGCTACATGACCGCATTCCTCTCCGTGGTCCAGGAGACTCTGATAATTCCTTCGCCTGGCAGGGTTAGGGTACGAATGTCATGCGATAATTTGTCTTCTATATTACTTAAAAATTGCATCGTGAATAAAATCTTAATTATAAAGTGTCCGAAGGTAATCTACACNATTTGTCTTCTATATTACTTAAAAATTGCATCGTGAATAAAATCTTAATTATAAAGTGTCCGAAGGTAATCTACACACACTGTCTCCAACAGGTATTTGCAAAACAAAGTTCCTTGTATTTTCGGCATTTCTTTTCAACCCCTGTTTTAGTTCCGTATTTCTTGGTGGAAGGATGTTATAACCATAATATAATACTTTATTCCCCCTATTTGTCCTTTACCCCGTTTTCCGCTAAACTTAAAAAGTTAATGTTTCTGAATTTATATTATCGGAGGTGACATCTGTACTTCGGCACTAATGTTGATGGAGGCACTGCGGTTTTTATGGTAAAGAATTGCACATATGTTTTGCGTCACGAATGTAGAGGCAAATTGCAACATACTGCGTGCGTCAGTGTCGCCCTTAGTGTAAAGTACATTTTACACGTCAAAAAAAGCAGAATAGCTTTAGGCATGAGGGCTTCGTAAAGCCCATCTTCCGAACTAGATCAGCTGTGTGTCCTTATTTGCTGTCTGAAAATGCGGGGCAGCGTGCCACATGAACGGTCTAGTTTGCGTGGCTAAATAAATTGTGCATCGGAAAGTTGGAACGACACCTGCCATATCGACGATGCTCTTCAGCTGAAACCTCGTAGGGCAAGCATCGCCCCTACGAAAATGACAGATGGACACGATGCACACTTACCGCAACGCCAGAACAAACGAAAGCACCCTGACATAACGCAATTATACAATGTTCCCCACTTACTAAAGCCCTTATTTGGGAGTCGAACCCGGATGGCCGTGGTAGATGATTGGCGTACTAATTGCACGGCAACGTAAGATTTCGTGTAAATAACAACCACGTAAATTTTCTGTAACTTTTGGAAGTCTCTGCTAGATTTCTTATGTCACTGCAATACTGATATCTAAATACAAACAGTTTGGATTACCTAGGCCGACTACATTTTCTACTCTGTTAGCAAGGGATTATTAGTATGCGTTTCAGACCTTCATAAATGTTAAAAATTATATACGTTCTACCATTTTGCTTGCCAGTGACGTCATTTTGCTGGCGTGTGCGCCTAGAGTTCGCGGTATAAGCGGCTGTTTCATCTCTGTATTTTTAAGTATATGCTATTCACGGTAAAGTAAGCACTTTTTGAAGCCCTGTCATTTATAATAATAGCCTATATATATATATATAATATATAATATATATTTTTTTTATTGTAGCCGTAGACGTTAACGGTGAAATATATCCACTGTGTTTATTGCATGCACGGCAATATTTATTTTAGAAAGTGGTGGAAGGATAAATAACGGCTGATAGGAAATAAATAACTCGGGCCTCAAAAGTGCTCACTTTTCCGTGAACAGCCTATTACTCTGTGGCCCTGCTGTAACTGAGGACTGGCCCAGCTCTGCCAATGTAAAGCCACTTCTCGCAGGGAAAGGAAACAACTGGACGCAGCAGACGTGGTGTGTGAGATCCAGGCAGCCCCTGCTGCTCCTCGGTACACAACCGGTGTTGCCATGTTTAACGGAACACGTAAAATACAAACGTACTCTTAGAAGCTACCCTCTCCCCCTTCTTCAACCAGTTTAGGCCGCTGAGCCATCATTTCAGACCCTCGCCTTGTCCTCAACTCTGCAGGGTATTAACTTGCAACTTCAAACTCACTCCTCTCGGATTACAAATAAACATGTGATATTAATATACATAGTATTAAGTTAATTAATTAAATGTTTTATTTTAACAACCTAATTACATCATTAGTTAATTCGTGTAATGCAACAAGAAATATGATAGAAATGAGCTATAGGAAAAACAGGGGATATTTACTTCGCATATTATTACAATACATGCACTAAAGGCTTGTCTATTTGCGTCCGAAATACTCGTGCTCACGAGTTACCAAGCCACTGATTTGCGACTGCAAGACGTATAGTTTACTGTTACCACCCGTATCACCTCCGGCCTTTGCGTATTATCTCAAACAGCTCTCCGCGCATTATACCGCTTGAAACGTTAAGTGGTTTACACAATAAAAGTCTTACGGAGTTAGAATTAAGCAATAAGCAGCAAGTGGTAATAAGCTCTCAAACTCAGTTGACGCAATATCGATGTCACTGTTTACGTTCAACCAATAGAAACGCATATTAGTGTATGCTGTATTCGATCAAAATGGAAAACTGGTTTGTTTATTCTTATCTTTTTCGGCGTTTTAAAGAAGGATAGTATAAAATAATACTGAAGTGCATAATTTGAATTTAAAATGTTAAAATATGTTTATTTTGTTGTATACTGTTTGGTGATTGGTTAAACTTAAGATTTGAGCCAATGCGTTGGAAACATTTATACTGCTCACTTCTTGCTGCTTATGGTCTAAGGTTTTTTATTCGCCTTGGTGGGAAGCAAGTAGTCTGACCACGACCACGACACCACCGCAACCCTCCGCGATAACTGAAATATAAATGACAATAAATCTATGTTTTTACACCTCGCAAAAAGCTCAAGCTATCGAATAAAAAATTTTTTGTCTTTCATATTTTCAGTGACAAGCGAATTATAATTATACTGAAGTAAGCTGTGCTTTATAAACTCGTCAAAAAATAATCATGTAAACAATTAAAGGCACGAAATTTTTTTCACCTTTGCTGAGAGCTATTCAACACACATTTTAATAGTAATTGCAGTCATGATACTTCAAGACTTTTGAAAAACTGCAGTTTCNCTGAGAGCTATTCAACACACATTTTAATAGTAATTGCAGTCATGATACTTCAAGACTTTTGAAAAACTGCAGTTTCAAAAATTGCCGATAGAATTTCGACAAAATATTTTACAATAATTTCCAAGATTGATGGAAGAAAACTCCTTTTCAAATGTCAGCAACGGATTACAAATATCGCCAGTCACTTTTAGAGAAGAGTATACCAAAACAACGAAAATAATATATTAGGTATAGCAAGGTAACTGGCTAAGACAGTCATGTCTCACTTCGTCGTGTGATTTTAATGCAGTCTTGTGAGCAAGTTCANCTGAGAGCTATTCAACACACATTTTAATAGTAATTGCAGTCATGATACTTCAAGACTTTTGAAAAACTGCAGTTTCGAAAATTGCCGATAGAATTTCGACAAAATATTTTACAATCATTTCCAAGATTGATGGAAGAAAACTCCTTTTCAAATGTCAGCAACGGATTACAAATATCGCCAGTCGCTTTTAGAGAAGAGTATACCAAAACAACGAAAATAATATATTAGGTCTAGCAAGGTAACTGGCTAAGACAGTCATGTCTCACTTCGTCGTGTGATTTTAATGCAGTCTTGTGAGCAAGTTCANCTAGCAAGGTAACTGGCTAAGACAGTCATGTCTCACTTCGTCGTGTGATTTTAATGCAGTCTTGTGAGCAAGTTCATGATTAACTTGGGTTCCTGTAATCTCGGCGCAAGTTGGCCGCTCGTCTCAAAACGTACTAATATCCTCCTTATTAGGGCTGCACGCCCTTCCTGCCAGGCATTAACACTGTAAGCCGCACCAACTTGTTGCCCAGGTGCTGCCAACGCCGAGACGCTCGCAGACAAGTGTTGCCAACTCTCGCTCTCGGGGGCACGAGGTGAAGTTGCAGTGCGTTTGAAAGCCCTCGAGACCCCGGAACTTACTGCGTGTGTGTAACTGTGTGCGTGTGTGTGTGTGGGAGGGGGTGGGGCGAGACGGTGTGATAGTCGCAGACTCGCTTCCCGAGTTGGCTCCGTCACGGCTGGCTGGCAAGTTCCTCGAGCGCTCGCTTCACCTTCTCTTGCGTTAAAAGGGATCGGTCCCCGCCATCTTGGATTTATTCATGTTTTGCCATAACTTATATGTAGGTTGGTTTAATGAAATTTGTTACACGACACAGCATGTATAATAGCTTCTCAAGCTTTATCAAATTGCTACCTTTTCACTACCTTTGTAAATTTTTAACTAGTAATTGCTGGGAAGAAGTAAGTAATTTTTCCTACGCACGACCACAGCAGTTAAACTAACATGAGTACAAAATATATTATGTGGATTTCAAGAAAATTCTAAAAATCCAAGATAGCTCGTCTTCGCCTTTTTTTGTAGAAATTCTTCGTTTTCATGTTATAATTTCAAATTCACAGTAACTAATATCAATGTACAACAATATAAAATTTACATTTTACGAGTTCTTTAATATTTTGTGCTTAATTTTAATTGTGTGTTTTCTTCTTTCTTCACACTTTTTGAATCAAACNTTTACGAGTTCTTTAATATTTTGTGCTTAATTTTAATTGTGTGTTTTCTTCTTTCTTCACACTTTTTGAATCAAACTTTTGAAAAGTCTCACTATGCATGACTTGTTTGGTTGTTACTTAATATTATATACATCAAAAGCGTTTTATATTTCTGTTAACATAAAACTATCTTACTTTTAGTTAAATTGAACTTTCGCTTACATTTAATCTAATATTTTATTTATGGTTAACGTGAGTAAATACAGGGATAAAACACGTGTGTTGGTAATGCCTAGTAAATAATAGTTGTCTCGTAAAATGTTAGTAAGAAATAGTTCTCACGTAAAATGTTATTAAACATAGTGCGCAGTTATGATGTGCATAATACATTTAGTGTGATTTTCTAGACTAGGTAAAGCTTGGTTTGCGCGAGGTGGTGGACCAGCCTGAAAGTATAACTTTATCAGGGCTTCAGAAAAGTTGAAAGTAAACTTGAATGGACTATAGTTGTAAAACGTTAAGGACATATTTTAATTTTATCAATAAGTTCCTGCGTTTTTGCAAGCAGGAAATAAAACACAGTGAAAATTAGATACAAACGTATTAAACAACTAGTAAATTGTAAATTTTCTGTAACGAAACATTTCCAACGATACTTCTGAAAATGAAACTATGACACGAAAACGAATAATTTCTGCATGATAGTTGNATAACGAAACATTTCCAACGATACTTCTGAAAATGAAACTATGACACGAAAACGAATAATTTCTGCATGATAGTTGAACTCGAAACTTATCGCGTCCTTTCCCCGCCAGGTACGTTGCCGTCTGCACTTCCCTCCACCGCTCCTCGGTCAATATGATTTCTCTCCGTTAGTGGAAAAGGCGTCGCGTACTTTGTTCGTACCCAGACTGTACACTCTCTCACATCTCTGCTGGCGAAATTATTTTCGACCTTCCTCCCCCTCCTACGGCGGTTTCCTTTCCTAAAACTATGGCATATTACTTATTGTCTTCCTAATTAACTCTGTTTGTTCGAGGATAACGGGGTACGGGCCAGTATCTACTCGCCGTATAGACATATAGGTATGGGGCTTGTGTGAGTCTCTTTGTTAATTTCCTGTGCATACCGTTTACCCAAACGTATTTAAGATTACCTGATCGTTCTTATGGGCACAGGTTTAATTTTATATTTGTATGAACTCTGTCGTTTATATATACATATACACACAGGCTATCCCATTTATATTGACCACCCACAATAACTCCGTACCGGGGCTCCAAATGAAAAAAGTGTTTCATACAAAAATTGTATAACTGGAATGGGGAAATAGTACTGGTGGGGAGTCAGCCTTATAGCCTTATTTCTTATTGAGATACAAGCTCTATTATCAGTGTTTTAAATTGCGCCATGTATCTGTTGGCAAAAAGTTCAATAACGCTCGTAAGACCTATTTAAACATGTAACTCAATGTACACTTTCATAANATGTATCTGTTGGCAAAAAGTTCAATAACGCTCGTAAGACCTATTTAAACATGTAACTCAATGTACACTTTCATAATATGAACATTAAATACGACACAGAAAGTGGGATCTCTACTGCCCGTTTATAGTACTATCCATATGGGTACTGCGAGGGGTAGTACATTNATGTATCTGTTGGCAAAAAGTTCAATAACGCTCGTAAGACCTATTTAAACATGTAACTCAATGTACACTTTCATAACATGAACATTAAATACGACACAGAAAGTGGGATCTCTACTGCCCGTTTATATTCAGATTAGATATTCAAAGGGATGACCATTGGCAGAGATATACAAGTTTACTGCATGTTCTCTGGAGTTGTTGGAATATTTCGATGGACAGCGCCTTTGAGGTAACCCCAAAGAAAAAAAACCAGGGGGTTAAGGTCAGGAGATCGAGCAGGCCACTGAACTGGTCCTACATTACCAATCCACCTACCGGGATATTTTTGGTCCAGAACAAGACGTACATACACGGCATTATATGCTGGGCATTTATCGTGCTGGTACCACATTATCATTATGTTCCTTAGAGGTATCTCTTCCAGAAGACCAGGATGGATTGTTTGTATGAAGGTAGCATACTCTCTGCAGTTTCGGTTACCATTCACGGAGTAAGGCCCTATAACCTTATTGCCAACAATCCCACACCAGAAGCTAACTCTCCATTGACGCTGATGGTCCACCTGTTGAAGCCATCGTGGGTTCTCGACGACCCAATAATGCATGTTNTTGAAGCCATCGTGGGTTCTCGACGACCCAATAATGCATGTTCTTCGTATTCACTCGGCCTGAGTTAGAGAACGACGATTTACCGGTAAAAAGAAGATTTGTAAAAAAGTTCCAGGGTTGGCTATAATTTGATGTTGTGCCCATTGACAGAACTCTACATGATTCTGGAAATTATTCCCGTGCAATTCTNAGGGTTGGCTATAATTTGATGTTGTGCCCATTGACAGAACTCTACATGATTCTGGAAATTATTCCCGTGCAATTCTTGGTGTAAGTGTACATGATAGGGGTGGAACGTCTGACGCTTAGAAATGCGATTTGCACTAGTTTTTGGGATCAAATTTTGGCTTAAAATTGGCGTGTGCTGACATGTGGATTAACTGCTACAGTAGCGAGAACAGCAACCTCAGCAGCTTAATNTTGGCTTAAAATTGGCGTGTGCTGACATGTGGATTAACTGCTACAGTAGCGAGAACAGCAACCTCAGCAGCTTAATCTGTGCGAGTTATACGACGATTGCGTTGCTGTGGGTTCAAATTGCCCGTTTCAGATAACTTCATAACGAAACGGGAAAACATCCTTCTGGACGGTGGGGTCTTGTCAGGATATCGCTCTCTGAAGAGTTGCTCCGCCTAACTAGCAATACGCCGACCTTCAACAGAACGAACAATGAGCGAGAAATCCAAGCTATTGATAATGGTAATAACAGAACTGTGTCTGTGTTTCAGTACAACTGACTTGAACGTATTACACTATACTGCACAATAATACGAACACTTTCATTCTGCTAACTTACATTCTCCATATGAGACGCAATTCTACCTTCTCGTTGTTGGTGTAAATTTCCGTTACAACTCTCACTTTGAAGTGTAATGTATTCGACTGCACACGGATGACAGAGTAGTCGTCACGTCATGTGTGTTCCTCTGTTTCCTCTAAGCGCTACCTCTGTGGAATGAGGCACGCAACTCCGGGCACCTACACTGTTTACATCACCTCTACATCAAATGCAAAGCGTAAACGTCATACTGTACTGTACCATGCTGTGCAATCGTTCCGCAAGGCATCACATAATGGGTCTTCATGAAACCTTTATGAGTCCCAATGTCTGTGATGGCTTTTAACGATCTTTCTATTAAACTGGTACATTGTGATACCTTTTTGAATAGGTCTTGACAAACTTCATTACATTTTTGCCGCATGGATACATGGTGTAATTGAAGAAACAGATGTTATAATTCGTATCTCACTAATAAATAATGCTATAAGGCTGACTCTCCAGCAGTGTTAATTTCCCCTTCCAGTAATACAACGTTTTTGTGAAACACTTTTTCATTTGGAGCCATGGTACAGTGGTAATGTGGGTGGTCAAGAGTAGTGGGATTAGGGGGAGTCTGGCACAATGTATTTTAAATGGGAGCTGAGAAGCTGGGCGGCAGGAACGCTTCAGATCTGCTAGACTCGACTCGGACGAGCTCGGCAATCTTCAGCTCGACTCAGGGGGTGATCGGAAGCTGTCGACTCGGGTTTGTCGAATGCACCCGAAGGTTCTCGGCATTTATACCTACTAACTCTTCAAGTATATGTTTTTTTTCTGGAAGCCATATTGGTTTTATAGGCAACGGCTATATCAAATTGTAAATCTGTATTGAGTATGCGATTTAAAAATTTTGATTAAATTATAAATTAGTTATTTATGTTTTATATTGTGTCAAAATTATACATATGGTATTGTGGAAACATGCAAAAGTCTCTCATTCTATTGCTACATTTCCAGCCCCCTCTCTTGAAGACTGATTAATACATGAAGCCAGAATGTGCAAATTATTCACTCCTCGACGGTTTTGTATGTACAAGTATGCCACTCAGATATTTTAATGTTTGTATATGTGACTAAACCAAGCACCTCATAATAGTAGTAACCACCTGCCCAAGTCTTGTATTAATCGTGGTATGGATCGGTATCTAAACACACTTTTTTAGACATTCTTATCATTGATTGAAATATCAATAATGCTAGTCCCTTGAGACTTGAATGTACAATGGTGATAAACAGTCTCATCTACCATGGTCTTCTTGAACATCAATCTGTAAATTGTCCAATCATTCCATCGATATTTGGATCAGTCTGTGAATCTTCTAATCTTTCCATAAATATTTCACAATCATTCACAATCATGCTCCTCAGTAATATTACCATCAATATTTCGCAATCTTTCCCTCAATCCTTCGCAATTCTTCTATCAATATTTCAATCTTCCCATCACTCTTTCGTAAACTTTTGATCTTTCTCGCAAATATTCCATCAATCTGCTCCACAATCCGCTCCATATTTTGCTCCACAATCTGCTCCACAATCCGCTCCACAATCTGCTCAATAACCCACTCCGCAAGCCATTCAGCAATCTGCTCCAGTATCGCTCTACATGCTCCACAATCCTTCAATATTTTCATCAATCTTCCCATCAATCTNCTCCACAATCCGCTCCACAATCTGCTCAATAACCCACTCCGCAAGCCATTCAGCAATCTGCTCCAGTATCGCTCTACATGCTCCACAATCCTTCAATATTTTCATCAATCTTCCCATCAATCTTTCGCATTCTTTTCATCTATATTTCAATCTTTCTATCAATGTTTCCATTAATATTTCGCAATTCTCACCAATCAACACCACCTACACCGCAATCAGCTCTGCAACCGGCTCCACAATCTTTGCCAAACCATCACCACACTTTCAAAGTTTCCATCAATCATTCACAATCTTTCCATCAATCATTCACAATCTTTCCATCAATCATTCACAATCTTTCCATCAATCTTTCACAAACTTTCCATCAATCTTTCAAATTTTCCATCAATCTTTCGTCCAATCCTTCAATAAATCATCAATCCATATTCAATCTATGGGTTTTGTCATATGTCCTCCATCCATACATATTAAAATAAAATCACAAACCATATCAAAAATTTGTACATGGCGATAGACTTAATTTTTTGCATGCAGTCCACTATTCATGCGGTTTTTGTATGTAAAGGCTTTATTAAAATTCTGTATGCTGATCTTTACCTTAATAGCTCAGTGCTCATAGTGCCACTTTAAAGTTGTGAATGATAATAGTGTGCAACACACAAAAAATAAAGAAAAAACAATTATTACATAATATTAATTTACTATTATTTTGTAATTACAATTTCAAAACAGGGCAGTTCATCACATTATGCGATATATTCCCTCCCCTTCATTTTTATAATGATTGAAGATTTTTCAACAATATGTGAGAGATCCCCACATTTTTGAAGGTCAATAAATATCTGAGTCTATCAACAAGTTCATTAGGGTATTCGGGAAATATATAACGAGCATTATTGACGCCATCTACCTTCTTCATGTCTCTTGTTGCAGCAAATGTAGTGGATGAGCGTGTCAGTGCATCGAGAAAATCGTAATCGTCTTCACGGTCAGTACTGTCGTCATAGTCATCATGAACTACCTAAGTGACACTTTAGTAAAAAAAAACTGGAATAAATCCCATATAAATAAATGTTGTACGAAACTTATAATGTAGGTTGTTAGACATATTTTGAATGTAGAATAAAGGTGTTATTATGAGATAAATGGTCCACAGTTCGAATACCAACTCGAGTTTTGGATTATTTTTAACGAACTTTGTACATGATTGTCTGTGTACATGCTTATACGTACCTGATATAAAGATTAATGCAATCTCAAAAGTTGAGGTATAGTGTAGGGATCTGAGTTCGAGACCTGAAATTATAAAAAATTATAATATTCTATTGAACATCGAAAAAAAAGTGGTATTATTTCCCAGTGTTCGGTGAATATTATGGGAATTTGTATTAAAGGCTAAACGAAAGTTTTAGCTATCGGATATACAAATGAAATTAAGACATTAGGATTGCAAATCGATTGATGACCCGAGCTTTTGAAGCCTTTTTAGCTATGTTCGTACATTAAATTCTCACTGTTTAGTATTCAGGTGCACCTCATATAAGGATTTAAGCAACATCCAAAGGCGGGGTACGGTGTAGGGACCTAAGTTAGAGACCAAAACCAGAAAAAAAATGAATTTATTTATTTTCGAAAAAATTTCAAAGACTGTTTTAGGAATTTATAATAAATGCGAAACGATGGTTTTAGCTATCGGATATATGCATCAGGGTAAGATAAGAGGTTCGCAATTCGATTAACGACCCGAGTTTTTGAAGACATTTTAGCTATGATCGTGCATTAATTTCTCACTGTTTAGTATTCGTGCGCAGCTGATACAAAAATTGATGCAATTTACGAAGGTAACGCGTGGCTTAGGGCCCTGAGTACGAAGCCTGAAACTACAAATAATATTAAGGTTCTCTCAGGCTTAGAAAAAAATTGGCAGTTTTGCCGAGTGATGGGTGAAAGTATATATCGAGCATTCACATACACTGATACCTTAGTTGATGTTCAGACGTCGACAAGTTAACATCGATTTGGAAGCATCATCTCGTTACACAGTCAAGATGAATTGTGAATACGAAGGCCTGCCTTTAATGTCATCGAACATGGAGCCGCGGCCTGTATCTTCGCTACCTGGTTGTCATCAGTGCCGATTCTGCGATAGAGTTCTTACCTTCGGTCAAAATGCTCGTCGACATGAAATAATCATCCGTACGAAGAGTCCTTTTCGCATGAGGAAGAATTAAGACAATGGCCGCCCACAGTTTAAACAAGCTGATACATTGAAGAACCACACCAAGATCTGCAAGGATTATTCTTTTGAGAGCCAGCAGTTGATGTCAATACCCCCTGCTGCATCAGATGGCACTGATTCGTCAGGCGATGACAAGACAGATAATGCTGAAGACAGAATGAGTTCAGTAGAGTCGGTTTGAGTAGAATAAAAACTTGCAAGACTTTCGCATAAAATTGATGAACTTCAAAATAAATGCTTGTTGGCTCTAAATACTGATGAGCGTACAACTCCTACTAAGAAAAGCAAATTCGATATTGAGGATGAAACAGAAGGTAAAGATGATCATGAAGACAGCATTGATGANCTCCTACTAAGAAAAGCAAATTCGATATTGAGGATGAAACAGAAGGTAAAGATGATCATGAAGACAGCATTGATGAAGACTATGACGACAGTGCTGACAGTGAAGATGATGACGATTTTCTCGATGCACTGACCACTCATCCACTACATTTGCTGCAACAAGAGACACGAATAAGGTAGATGGCGTCAATAATGCTCGTTATATATTTCCCGAATACCCTNTACATTTGCTGCAACAAGAGACACGAATAAGGTAGATGGCGTCAATAATGCTCGTTATATATTTCCCGAATACCCTAATGAACTTGTTGATAGACTCAGATATTTGATTGACCTTCAAAAATGTGGGGATCTCTCACACATTGTTGAGAAATCTTCAATCATTATAAAACTGAAAGGGAGGGAATATATCGCATAATGTGATGAACTGCCCTGTTTTGAAATTGTAATCCCTATCATCATCCACAACTTTATAGAGGCACTATGAGCACTGAGCTATTAAGGTAAAGATCAGCATACAGAATATTAATNATCATCATCCACAACTTTATAGAGGCACTATGAGCACTGAGCTATTAAGGTAAAGATCAGCATACAGAATATTAATGAAGTCTTTAAATACAAAAAATGGATGAGTAGTGGACTGCATACAAAACATTACGTCTATCGCCATGTACAAATTTTTGATATGGTTGGTGATTTTATTTTAATATGTATGGGTGGGGGACAGAACACAAACCCATAGATTGAATATGGATTGATGATTNATCATCATCCACAACTTTATAGAGGCACTATGAGCACTGAGCTATTAAGGTAAAGATCAGCATACAGAATATTAATTAAGTCTTTAAATACAAAAAATGGATGAGTAGTGGACTGCATACAAAACATTACGTCTATCGCCATGTACAAATTTTTGATATCGTTGGTGATTTTATTTTAATATGTATGGGTGGGGGACAGAACACAAACCCATAGATTGAATATGGATTGATGATTTATTGAAGGATTGGACGAAAGATTGATGGAAAATTTGTATGATTGATGGAAAGTTTGTGAAAGATTGATGTAAAGATTGCGAAAGATTGATGGAAACATTGAAAGTGTGGTGACGATTTGGCAAATATTGTGGAGCCGATTGCAGAGCTGATTGCGGTGTAGGTGGTATTGATTGGTTGAATAATTGAGAAATATTAATGGAAAAATTTAAATATAGATGGAAATATTGCGAAAGATTGAGGCGAAGATTGAAATATAGATGGAAAGATTGAAATATAGATGGAGATATTGAAATATAGATGGACAGATTGAAAGATTGATGGATATATTGAAAGATTGTGGAGCATGTGGAGCATATGGAGTGACTGTGGAGCATGTGTAGCATATGGAGCGACTGTGGAACAGATTTTGGAGCGGATTTTGGAGCGGTTTATGGAGTGGACTGCGGAGCAGAGCGATTGTGGAGTGGATTGCAGAGTGAGTTGTGGACCGTATTGATGAGCAGATTGCGAAATATTGATGGGAAGATTGAAAGAGTGATGGAAATTTTGCAAAATATTGATGGAAAAATTGCAAAAAAATATGTGGAAATATTACTTAAGATTAATGACAAGATTGTTGAGGAGGAGGATTGTGAAAGATCTGAAGATTAATGGACTGATCCAAACATCGATGGAAATATTGGACGATTGGCGAATTGATGTTCGAAAAGACCTTGGGAGATGAGACTGTTTATCACCCTTGTACATTCAAGTTTCATGGGACTGGCAATATTGATATTTCAATCGGGATAAGTATGCCTATAACAGTGTTTTTAGTTGCCGATGCATACCAGGATTATAACAAGACTTGAGCAGGTGGTAACTACTTGTATGAAGGGCTTCGTTTTTTCACATATACACAAATAAAAAAAATCTGAGTAGCATACTTGTACCTACAATACAGTCGAGGCAGTGAATAATTTGCACATTCTGGCTTCATGTATTAACCAGTCTTCAATAGAGGTGTCTGGAAATGTAGTAATTGAATGAGAGACTTTTGCATGTTTTCGCAATACCCTATGTATACTTTTGACTCAATATAAAAATTAAGCAAATAATTATAATTAAAAAATTTTTTTAATTGAATAATATATACAGATTTACGATTTGACGTACCCTTTGCCTATAAAACCAATACGACTACAAAAACAAACACATTCTTGAAGAATTATTGGATATAACTGCCGAGCACCTTCGGGTACGTTCGACAAACCCGAGTCGACGGCATCCGAGCACTCCCTGAGTTGAGCCAAATATGGCCGATGTTGTTCATTTATAGTTGAGCCGAAGCCTCCCAACCGCACAGCTCCCATTTAAAATGCATTGTGCCTGACTCCCTACAACCCTACTATTGTCAAGATAAATGGGACATTCTGTATATGCATATGATACAAAAATACACAAAGTTGAGAAATCCTCAACATCGGAAAATATAACTTTAAGATCTAAAACTTTTTCTCAATGTTAAATATGTTATGTAAGTAATGTTTCTATTAGTTTAAAATTTCGCGTGTAAAGAAAAAATATTGAACAACTGTCTCTGTAGTGGTAAGTAAGTAGTGTTGTTGCATCTCACCCGAGTCAATGTTTTAAAATGTTTAATGCTGTAACTAGATCTTAATCGATGAATTTAACTGGTAAATGCAAGTAATTATTTCACTACGTCCCATTGCCGTCAATACAGCGAATGATTTGTGCAATATTTTTTCTTAATGTATGTTGTAAATCAGTCGCTGCTCCATTATTAATTACCAGTGTCGAAAATTCGCTTGAAATTCAGCTGGCGATACACTCTCTGCACAGTTTTCGTTTGTTCATTTACCATGGCAAAATTCTGCACTCGGAGTCCTTAACAGGTTTCCCGGTGACTGTGCAAAGCAGTCATAAAAACCAAGAAGTTACCAATATAAATAATAAGCCGATTTACTCTACTCATATATGCGAGTAAATGTGATAAGACTGCGGTAAAAGTAACGTGCGTGCTAGAATAAAATATTCATTTTGCCTTCATTTTGATAATAAGTGTCGGACTTAATTAAAACACGTCAGTTTACATGGTCTACTTTAGTAATATTTGTTTGCCAAAATTTGGTGGGAATCGATTGATTGTTTCCCGAGATATGGCATAAAAGAAGAGTTACCCTACAAAATGGTGGAATAAAGAGACTCTGTGTAAACACATTCATATAGCCGCCATTTAAAAAATCAGTACATTACCGATTTAAAACATATCAATTTACATGGAGCGCCGTAGTATTTGTTGTCTGCTAAATACGATAGGAGTCGGTTGATTGTTTCCCGAAATATGACACACAAACTTAATTTTTTCCTGTGGCGCTATCTTACAAAATGGGAAACAAAATAAGCAAAATATTAGCATATTTGATGCTTGTACAGTAGTTGGTATTTCAGAATACCAAGTTTGGTAGAAATTCTTTAAAGAGTATATTTTATATATACCAAATTAACCTAAAATGTTTATATGACCGCCACGTTGAAAATAAGTTTTTTGATGAATTTAAATCTCAGTTTATCAACATGGCATACGTACCTTGCAGAATACAAAGTTTGGCTGAAAAAGGTTACATTGTTTCATAGATATATCAGAGTAATCAATGTTAATATGGCTGATATTTCAAAAGACTTGTCTGATATATTTAAAATGTATCATTTTACACGGTGTTCTGTAGTATTTCTTGTTTGCCATATGTGGTAGTAATCGATTGATTGCATCCCTATATACTATAGATAAACTTTATTTTTTCATGTAGGGATGAAAAGTCTTACAAGATGATGGACAAAAGAGGATGTGTATTAACATATTTAAAGTTTGTAGTTAATACTTTCAGCATACCACGTTTGGTCAAAATTGCTTTAACGACGTGGTATAAATTATACCAAATGAACTTAAAATATGTATATGGTTGCCATTTTGAAAATAAATGCCTTATACATTTATGTCGTTTATGGTAACATGACCTACACCAATATTATTCACCTGCAAAGTTTGGCAGTAATATTAGGTTGTGTCCGAGATATAATGCAAAAACTAAATTTTCTCATCTTTAAAAATGACAAACCAACAACAATGCACCTCCTTAAATTAAATACCTACATGGTAAATGGTTAAAATACGAAATTGGTTTTAAATTAGTTGAATGGTCCGCGAGATACGAAATTGCGCCCTAAATATTTAAATAGCCACAACTTCGAAAATAAGCATAATATGTAGTAGAAAACTAAAAAAAAGTCGGATGTCCTTACTAAATACTATATGTATACGGATTTTAAAGAAATTCCGTTGACGGCTTCAAAAGTTATTATGCGGGTACGTACATCCCAGGCACGCATTTGCCTGATTGGATAAGATTATTTTCACCAGAATAGTAGGCTAATAATAAACTTTCTGGGAGTTATTGGTAAGTTTTGGGTGATTATTATTCTCGTTAGACGTAGCCACCAAAGCTTTACGTTCATGCGAAGTGATCAACAGTCAGAAACCAAGTGTTCGGAGGACTGTTCATTTATTTACTGTGCATAACCGATAGACGTAAAACACGAATTTCGACTAATATTTGCAGTTTTCAACACTGAATGATTTTGATGCAAACAAAAACGTCGAAACTGAGCCAATTTCAAACGAGGAAAAAAAACTTACTCTATAGGAATAACGTCGTAACTTTAATCTGACCAGAACATTAATTTATGTGACTGACGTAATATTTTCAAAGAATGTCACACTCTTAAAACCTAAGCAATTGTATTATTGTATAAAATATTGCAAGTAATTATAAACCACAGTCGTAAACCGTGTTCGTATTTTCGTATTACAATGGTCTGCACAGTCTGACACAGTGACAGTATGACAGAGATGCACGCCTGAAAACACACACCCCCTCTCTCTCACACACACGGGCTCTCACACGCACACTCTCTCTCTCTATCTCTCTCTCTCTTTCTCTCTCTCTCAGCGAGATAAATCAGTCATCACATGCGACAGCAGCTCGTGCTCTAATACTGTTTCTGCGCTACGTAATTACTCGCAAATGCGCTCAGACAGGATCACGGACGTTACGTTATAATTAATTACTATCCATTTGCGGCGGGGTACTAAATGAGTCGTTAACACATGGAAATAACAACAACAAAAAAGATGGAATATAAATTACGTAGTGCAAACTAGAATTTTTTAATGTATTCTCACTGTAACTTTATTTTTTTTTTTATTTTTTTTTTGTCTTTCATTTTACTAGTTTTAATAACTTTCACCATTCGTGCGTCTAATAAAAATTACGTGTGCGCACATTATTCAGTCGTGGTCACGTAAAAAAATTATTCATATTATTTGTAGTTACTAATTTTGAATTTGTACCTATTAAAGAACTCGTGCATTTTACAACTGCAGAGTATAAAGTTAAACATCAATTTACAAACTGATAGGTCCTAAGCATAAAAGATTAAATAAATACATTACCTAACAGGAAAAGTGAATTGTTGACTGAATCTATATTTATTGGTACTTTTTATGGCTGTATAACAAACAACTTATAGTAATGTATGTTAAAAATGTATTTTTATAAAATTAACGGTTTACAGTTTTTTTTAATGTATGGCAGTGAATGCTCTAATAACGGCCAAAAAAAAGCCTGTAGAATATGTTAATGTGAATGCAGTCAAACTCAACAGATTAGATACTAGTTCAGGGTTATGCANACATTTATTGGTACTTTTTATGGCTGTATAACAAACAACTTATAGTAATGTATGTTAAAAATGTATTTTTATAAAATTAACGGTTTACAGTTTTTTTTAATGTATGGCAGTGAATGCTCTAATAACGGCCAAAAAAAAAGCCTGTAGAATATGTTAATGTGAATGCAGTCAAACTCAACAGATTAGATACTAGTTCAGGGTTATGCNCAAAAAAAAGCCTGTAGAATATGTTAATGTGAATGCAGTCAAACTCAACAGATTAGATACTAGTTCAGGGTTATGCATTAAAACATTGTCTCATATGCTATGTCACACTTTTCGCTCCCGCGCTTTTCGGCCTCAAACGTGGAAAAATGTTCCAGGTAGGCGGGAGCATTAAGAAAATAATAAGCTATGCTTTGACAGTTGCTGCTAAGAGTTCTACATGAAAATAGTTATTCAGGGAATTGTGTTCTATTTCTCGTTTGGGGCCCGCGGCCCACTTGGCGAGGGTAGCTCCAAACCAAGGGGAAAATGCGCGGTATTGTTCCTCTCTCGTGAATAGCGCACCGAGCCGCGCTGCTCCCGGCCCACGACGACGGCGAGATNGGTGGATCAAGTTTTCTCTCGAGTGCCATTCATTCCTCGCCTCTCTTCGTCGTCCGCGTGTTTTCTCCGCGCCTCTTGTTTCCTCGTCGGCCTCTTCTTGCGTTCTCCGCATCCCCCTTCCGCCTGTGGAGAACAAAGAACGAGGACGAAGAAAAATGGGAGGGAAGCTATTTTTTAAAGCCTTGAGAATTTTTTCTCCCTAGTAATTACTTCAGCCCGCCGTCAAGTTGCCGCAAGACCAACGTTGAATAATACATATCCGAACGGCGTGATTTCGCATCGACTGCTGGAATGATGATGATTCGACCGGACATTTGTGTATAACTATTTTGCGGTTTTTTTTTTTTTTTTTGTTTTTTTAATATTTTAAAAACCTCTGCCGATTACACCTTTTGCAATAAAAATAATCTTTGCACCCAGAAGGATCCGTTTGATTTAAATGAAATTTTGTTACTTTGATGCAAAACAAAACGTGCCTTCCTGCTTTGCCGCAGAAAAGCGGAACATTGTCTTGCTGTAATTAAACTGACTTATTTCATTAAATGCGGCACAAAAGGAGGGCACGTTTAGTAACTAGTCCAGATACATGAGTCTATACGATCGAGCATGGAACGTATGCTATCTTGAAATAAATTTNGCACGTTTAGTAACTAGTCCAGATACATGAGTCTATACGATCGAGCATGGAACGTATGCTATCTTGAAATAAATTTGCTTACAGTGGTTGCAAATTATGTTCCAATTGACGAACATTTTGGCTTGGAGGAAGCTGGCGTTCTGTTAAGATGCTTATGTAGTTTAATTTCTCCGTTGTAAAAAAAAAAATCCTACTGTGAAACTACATAAGCTCCGGACGTCTCTTTGGTGTTTTAATCTTGAAACGAAGGCCATCTAACGTCATGAGTTGGTAAAAATGTACTACTTGGCCAACTTATCTACATAGCCAAGGAGGGGTGGGAGTCGAGCGCTAGCGTAGCTCTTGCGAGGGAACGATGAACTTCAAGTATGGGAAATCTATGACCGTTAGCCGTCTATGCGAGTGCGTGTACGTCTGATTCNGCACGTTTAGTAACTAGTCCAGATACATGAGTCTATACGATCGAGCATGGAACGTATGCTATCTTGAAATAAATTTTTGCTTACAGTGGTTGCAAATTATGTTCCAATTGACGAACATTTTGGCTTGGAGGAAGCTGGCGTTCTGTTAGGATGCTTATGTAGTTTAATTTATCGGTTGTAAAAAAAAAATCTTACTGTGAAACTACATAAGCTCCGGACGACTCTTTGGTGTTTTAATCTTGAAACGAAGGTCATCTAACGTCATGAGTTGGTAAAAATGTACCACTTGGCTAAATTATCTACATAGCCAAGGAGGGTTGCAGTCGAGCGCTAGCGTAGCTCTTGTGAGGGAACGATGAACTTCAAGTATGGGAAATCTATGACCGTTAGCCGTCTATGCGAGTGCGTGTACGTCTGATTCCACACAACTGTCGATCACATACCCGGGTATCAGCCTCAAACTACACGGACATGTTAACACTGTGCCACGAATGTATGGTCATGGCTACACTGGCTACTTGCTTCAGAGAATTTTCATGCCTTCGCGCAGAGGTAACGGGCGGAAAATGTGAGAAGGGAAAGGGTGGTGTGACATTGTGTCGTTCACATATTTTCCGTATGCACACCTGTCTNCGGGCGGAAAATGTGAGAAGGGAAAGGGTGGTGTGACATTGTGTCGTTCACATATTTTCCGTATGCACACCTGTCTCCGTCGAGTAGTAGTTGTAATGTCCCAACTGCTCACTAACTGTCGGTATTGAAGATTTTAATATTTATGTCAATATATTGGTTGGGTAACATTAAATTTGGAAAGTACGAAGGAATTATTGCTGAGTTCTAAATTATTGAAGCACTTGTTTGTGTTCTATTGAATTACACTTTTGGTCTTTCATATACCCGACAGCATGCGAGAGACTTGGCGCCTGTATTATTTGCATACATTCATTACATTTACTCTTTCGTTATTTCTGAACTTTTTACACCAAATAATATAAATTAGCTTTCATGTAAAACACATTTACCTAATCATAAATGTGTTAGTGGACCGTGCAAGACAGTTATTCAGAATGCTATTGTATTTTTACACTGAATGAGATATTCATATTGTTTGCTAGCTACTAATAACCGAATGGTTAGGTTGCCGTGTTAAAAAAAATCGTTGACGTTCTTTTTTTTTAAATTGAGACTCCGCAGATGTTTTTTTCTATTTTGCGTAAATTTATTGAATACAATTGTGTGCAATTTTAAAAATTTTAAATGGTAGTATTATTTAATGTTTTAGGGTTCGCTCAGTAAAATTTAAAAGGGTAATAAAATTACGTACTTTACCATCACACACTGGAATATAAGTTAAACAAGTTTTACTTGATTTCCATGTTACATGTATATATTGCCATAAACTGGCAATTTTGTTTCCTGTCATGAAATCCTAAAAGTAGGAATCCATGTGTAATGACTGTGCTGTCGACAAGACGTTAAGCCTGACCTACCAACAAGCAGAAAATTATGAAATCATAGTATTATCAAATAAATATATTAAGAACTTTTTTAGAGCCAAAATTAATTACATACATACAGTAAAGAATGTATATAGCTTGTGCAAGAAAATATTTCTACATTGAAGGGTTGTCGATGTATTCAAAACTATAAACAGTGTAATTCAATATTTGCTTTTATTTTTTTCTGCTTATGTGTTTAAAGTATTAAGGGTGAAAGAAGATGGGGATATTTTTCTCTCGTCGAATTCGAAGACTGTAGGGTGAGAGGTTAATTACTGTTAGACAGTGCAATTTTACACCAAAACTGGCATGTTCTCGCTGCATAGACCCAGGTAATGTGATATTGATTATAATTAGTTAAATTCGTTCATATATTTCATAGCTTGGTTGTAAAACAAACGAATATAAGGTATACTAAAACACACAAATTTTCATGCAAAAACGACTTGTTAAGGGTTAAGAACATCAGTTTAAATCTATCAATGTCTGAACATTTGTTTATTTATAAATGAGGTCGTCTTTGCATTAAGTATATTATTATAAATTGCTAACGTTCCCTCACTGAACAATTGCGAAATTTGATATACATCACAAAATCGCAATTAAAGAGAAGGACNTAAATTGCTAACGTTCCCTCACTGAACAATTGCGAAATTTGATATACATCACAAAATCGCAATTAAAGAGAAGGACCATATTAGCATCGGCTACAACAACCAACAAAGACATCTCGCAAATGAAAAAATATACTCTCCATTCAACATGCCAACCAAATATAGGATATTTCACTCACTCTCGGCACTTGATGTTGGCACATAAGTATCGAACTANCATTCAACATGCCAACCAAATATAGGATATTTCACTCACTCTCGGCACTTGATGTTGGCACATAAGTATCGAACTATTGGTCATAGTGTAATGAAATGTGTTGTGAACATACTTTGGTGTATAAGAAGTAGGGTGACGTCATTGGAGGTGGCTTCACAGTCTCTATAGTCCTTGCATGGGCATGAGCGTGCCTCTGGACAATTCGGCCGTTTAATGTCACTTGAACGGACGTGAGCGTTCAATATTAGTTCTTGCCCCTGCTGTTGTGACACACGTTAGAGAGGCTCGTGTCTGTTCGGGTGTAGTATTAGTCGGTACTCAGTGGACTAGTGTGTGGTTACCGTCCGCACGTACTGGAACCAGTGACATTTTATTGCACAGTGTTNCGCCTGCAATGACGTCCATCCAATATTTGGTGAAGAAACTATAAACAAGGGGAACATTTTTGTATGTGTATGAAGCAGGATGACCAAAACTGCCAGATGCAATAGTACAGGAAGTGAGAAACAAATTTCTGGCCTCAAAGAAGTCATTGCTTAGACTATCGCAGGAAATAGGAGTTTCCACAAGCATGTGTCAACGAGCTGCCAAAAAAACAAAGCTGCATGCATATTGTGTTACTGCTGTGCAAGAATTACAACCTCCCGAAAAAGCGAAAAATAGGTAGTTGTTGTTGGTTCCAGCGGCGTGTCAATGCATATCCGGGAATCCTTCACTACACATGGTTCTCCAACGAATCGAGGTTCTATCTCAGTGGGGTCCTTAATTCCCAGATTACCCGGCTTTTGAATATGAACAATCCACCCACTGTGCATGAAACACATCTTCATGTTGAAAGAACTGGAGTGTTACGCGCTTTATAAAGGCACCGCATTATTGGCCACATTTTTTCCAACACATTAGTGGATACCGAGTGTCTATGTGGGAATCTTCCAAGTATTTTTAAATCAATGGATTACGTGGAACTCAGTACTGGCTATTTTCAGCAGGATGGTGCCTCTTACCACACTTACAACGAAAGTATGAGAGAAGTTATGTCCTTTGAAGATCGTGTCATTTCCAAAGGACGTTGGCCACCCAGATCGCCGGAACTTAACCCACCAGATTTCTTCCCATGGGACATGCTGGAAGGGAAAGTCTATCGCAACAAGCCAGTGACCATAATATAACTGCAATGCAGCGTTCAGCGAGAAATTTACGTTGTGACTACCTTTCGCAACACGGAGAGGCATGTGCAGGTCTGCATTGAAGCTAATGGGGGTCACTGCAAACACTTTCTGTGACGTCANTTCGCAACACGGAGAGGCATGTGCAGGTCTGCATTGAAGCTAATGGGGGTCACTGCAAACACTTTCTGTGACGTCACCATTCTTTGTATACACCAAGGTACGTCCATAGCACATTTTATTTCATTATTGCTAATAGTTTGATAGTTATACGGGAAGTTCAGGGGCCGAGAACGAGTTAAACAGCCTTTTCAATTACTCACATATCCCATAAAATTCAGGACGACAGAGACTTATTTGAAGGATAAATAAATTAAATGAACTTCATGTTTTACCGTTGGTTTAAAATATGGACGTTCATTTATTTATGGTTCTGTATGCCGCTTTTCAATGGCTGAATGCAGTTTCAACCAGAGTTAATATAACATTCACTTTGTACAGTGTCTTACACGAACATTGACTAGAATAATGTGTTAACAGGTGTGGGGAATGTCATATAATAGAATATATTTAATTATGGATATCAATTTGGAGTTTCTCAGGTGGAAACATTGTCTGGTACAATGTTCCTTGAAGTTAGTGCAGTAGCACAGTCGAAATATTTTGATTACAGCAAAATAAAAAGTATGAGTAATTTTGATCCAAATGATATACTTGTATACAGAACTTCAATGTTTCTTGTACAGCAAATGATGGTCATGCTGTTTAGCAAATAACCCCCTTGTGCTGCATTGTTTGGTAAAAAAAACAGCTTCGTATTCAAGAACGGGATAGGATCTACATTTTTGCAAGATCAAATAATTTGAAACCACCGAGAATACAAGCTGCTATGCAATTAAATTTTGTAGCTTAAAATTAAATTAACTTCAAGTCTTATGACTTCTAATTAAATAAAATGAGGTTTCAGAAGAGAAATTTTCTAGCAGTAGGTGCCGCAGGTTCTAGCTCAGGTGTAAACAAACTCCTTGTTCTAAAAACCTCTGATAAATCGAAGAATTCACCTGATGTACAAAAGTATGACATTAAGGGGCACCGAATCTGAAAATAAAACTTACGTTCGTGCTTAGAACTGTTTGTACCCCAAGTAGCAAACATCGAGCAGTTAATGGTTGGCCATCTGTTGGCAGTGGTTGCGAACATTCGCATTTTGACTGTCAGCATTTCTTATATGGTTGACAATCAGGTCATATAAACAAATGTGACATTGCCTATTTTTTAAATAATAGTAATACGGGTCAATGCTCTCGCAATGATTACTATGTTTCAACAGAAGCCCCGCAAGCAGGCAATAAACGGAATACTAACTGTAACTTACTCCTGGGAAAATATAGGAGCAAGTTTATGGGCCATTTACAGCAGGCCGACTGTTAATTACTGCTAAGAAAATATTAGCAGCAAGCTTGTGACAGCCTATGCACATATGAAATTCGCCTTAGTTCATCTCGCCTTGGACTGCTGTTTCTCCATGAGGGTCGTGGTCAATTGCTTACCTTTGGCGTGATGGGGCCCGCTCAACAGACCATCTTGCTGCTGTTGCTGCAGGAGTGCTGGACGGCAAATGGCGTGTGGCGCTAGTGTGCTGATTCGAAGCTTCACCGGCTGCCCTTTCCCTCCCTTGGGCATCACTATGACAATGTGATGCCAGCCAGCTATGACTTCACCAAGAGGCATTTCCGCTCCGTGAACGTCGGAAATTGTTCGAGAAGTCAACGAGAAAATTGTATAAAAGGCTTGTGTTCTATCCGGCTCAGGGAGACAGGTCAGGGACTTTATTAGGGAAGGAACTGCTGTTCCTCTGTTTTAAATGGGAAGGGGAGGGTTGCTTTGCATGATTATTAAAATACAATGTAATCTACATTTTTAATTATTTTGTATCTAAAATATATTAATTATATTTTTGTGGGTGAAGTTATGTGATTTTAGTAAACATTTCTAATCGATTTCCAAATTCCATATTGGGAATTGATATTTTTGTATTTCAAGAAAGGGGAAAATATAATAGCATTTTGTACTGCAATTTTTTTTACTGTGGAAACCCGAAGAAAGCTTTATGATATCCTTTGATTACACACTGACTGGGGGTCTCTATTCCTTGAAAAATGAACATCTTCCTGAGGAAACGGAGACGGAGTCCTATTTGCATGTGTCGGCTGAAACCATCACAAGCTAATTGGCCATTTATGGCATGCCTACTGTTACTTATTCCCGCGGATGTATAGTAGCGTGCTAGCGGGCCACTTATGGCATGCCAACTGTGGTTTATTGTTGTGAACATACAAACAGCAAACGTGTGGGCCACTCACGGCATGGCAACTGTTACTTATTGCCCCGGATGCATAAGTAGCGTACTAATGTAATGGGCCATGTATGGCATGCCGACTGTTGCTTATTGCTGGGGACATAAAAGCAGCATGCTAAAGGGCCTTTTGTGGCATGCCAACTGTTGCTTATTACTGAAGGAACGTTGTCAGCAAGCTTAAGTTCCATTTACTGCATGCTAACTGTTAGTGCTAAGGACATATTACTGATAATACCATGGGCTATTTATGGCATGCTGACTATGCAATAGTAATTAACTTATGTGAGTTTACTTATTTTTTAATTCATACATATATGAATTAAAATTCCCACGTGGCATTACTAGCAATAGAAAAAAAAATAGTTTCTGGACTGGAAACAAAAGCAAAACATGTAAACATATTCTTAATTTTTTATTTTAAATACTACCTGAAAGTAGCCCGAAACTAAAATACTATTCTTTTAAACAAAACACAGAAATCCCGACGTTGAATTGTGATACTAACATAACTTGTGTCTATAGAAAAGATAATAATGCCACTATTATGTGTAGAAAGAATTCAGATTTTCTTAAAGGGGTTGGCATTAATACATGGTAGTGTAATCGGTAGCATTCTAGACTGCGACCGAAAGGTTTACGAGTTCGAATTCAAGTTATTCCTAAGAAATTTACAAATTGTGAAATAATGCTGAAAATATCGTATATGAAAAATGTAAATAAATAAATCTTATACAGGTGAAATATAATTATTTGTTGGTTTTAAAAATGCATAGCAAGTTGCTTTTAAGTGGGCCACAAGTGGCCAACAGTTTTGCTGTATGTGGCAAATAGCTGGGCTACAAGTACTCAATATCTGGGCCACAAGTGGCTTGCCAACATTTGGCTGACGACATGTGGTTAACTTATGGCAGGCCAGAAACCGTAAGCCAGTGGGTCACTGCTGTCACTCATGACTCGCTGATGGTGCCGGCATGCTTGGGGTACAGTTGGTTACGCAGAAATGGGCAACTCATGGGCATTTAATATTTTGTTGTGTGGACGTCATTTGAACAGTGGCCTAGATATAGCCAACTGCGCACAATAGTCAAGAGGCATCTTGTGAGCCACAAGCATCTGCAGGTGCATTCCAGAGGTTGACTGATTATGGAAACTAGTTTGGTGGCTGCTCGTGTACAATCAGATTTGCACAAGTGGGCCAACTAACTTTCGCTACTTGGGGTCCTCTTGCTGCACTAACAGAATAACTTGCAGTTCATTCTGAAATCACGCGTGTGCAGAATAATTTTCAGTGACACAGCACAAAAAAATATTAACTGACTGACTGAAACTTAACCGCTACATTACCCATGATCACGTAAAATTGGGCTTTCCACTTTATTCTTCTCTTATAAAAGGGTCATTACAACTCTAATACAGGTAACAACGCTATCGATAACCTTGAACCTACCGAACAGGAAGTTATAGCGGATTACCTACGGCATCGAGAACGTCATACCGTAACAGAAAAAAAGTAAACATTGAGAATTGCAGAGATTATATCAAAATATGATTTCTTGAGGTTCGGACAACGCTAGTGAGAGAAGATCTCTAACGGCATTGGTAGTCATACACTTAATAAGACCTTGACGTAGACGTTTTGAGTGCTCAGGTCATGCTCAACAGAGTTCATATTATAGTCATAATGGCCGAAGATGGCCCAATGAGTCTGCTTACCAAACNGCTCAGGTCATGCTCAACAGAGTTCATATTATAGTCATAATGGCCGAAGATGGCCCAATGAGTCTGCTTACCAAACAGTTTTTATCTCTAAATACCAGATCTCAGAGACTATTTTCATTGGCTACAAGACAGTCGCTTCCTGGCGATGTCACTAGTTAACGACAAAACTTAAAATAAGAACCCTGTTCTCACAAACATTCGACTGGAGACAAATAAAGCGAACGGGCAGGCCACGCAAGTGTTGACACATTACATAACCACTCCTGGTGAACCACAACTGAATGCGGGCGGGCGTTATCTTGTTGGAAAATCTCTCCTGGGCACTCAGCAAGGAAAGATAGAGCGTGGGACTGCGCGATGTCTTCAGTGTGCTGATCTTTGACTGCCAGAGGTGAAAGAGACTTATATGCGATGGCTCCCCAGACAATCACAACTGCAGTGTGGGACGTGTGTCGCTGTAATCTGAGGCAGGGATTGTATCACTCTCTTGCAATCCTCCAAACTACTGAAGGGCATAGTTATCCGTTTCCAAGGCAAAATGGTGATTCGTCGATAAAGATGTGCCATTCCGTAGCATTACACGTTACTCTCTGCTGAGATCACTGCAAATATAAGACAGCATTTTTGAAATATTAAAGGAAAAACATGTAAAGTTCGTAAAGATCGTAGGTTTGCCCGTGATAGATATCTGGAAATGTTCTGGTAGAAATAGTGGCCTAGTGAAGCTGCCACATGTAGTTAGATCATGGAAAAAGGAGTCACTGATTCTTCTCGTACCCATATGACAACCAAACAGACCTTTCTGCTGGTGGTCTTGCGGGATCATCCAGAACCGGTCCGCTGGATATGGATACATTCATGCGTCCTTTTATTCCACACTGTTAAAATGTTCCTTATCTTAGCAGAATTTGTTTACGGAAATGAACAGTTAATATACAGAATTGCGATTCCTAATTACGAAAAATGGAGGTGAACTCCCTTAATACAAAATATAAAATATTTAAACATTTCCTGTAGCTTCGGGGGTTCCCGGAACGAACAATTCGGAGTTTACACGCAACACTAACCAGAAAATTATAGTTTCTGGGGAAATTAGGATTATCCATACCACTTAGACATATTCCTCCAAACATCAAAAAAGTAGCATCAGGCACCTGTAACAGTTACTAACACTCGAAACCCTGAATTATTATTAGAAACTAGCAAAGTTGCATGTCACATGTATATAAATAACATCCTAACACTTCATATTGTCACAAGAAGTTTGTAGGTGAGTGGTAAAATTTACAGACACCACACCTCCCCTTCGTAAAAAAGTTATTCATGTTCAAATCTCGTTCCATCATAAAACATTTTAACTTCTTTAAAATTCGGTTAATACATAGTAATAAATCCTGTATAAATAAAATTGAAGATTGTTAGTAGAATGGTTTGGTATGTTTTGGCGTAACGGAATGGGGAAGTAGGAACCGGGAGTCGGCCGGCCGTCATATTGTGACGTCACCCAACCGTCATCCTGTATCCAGGTGACTTTGAACTTGACACATGATCCTTGACCGCATGCACATTACCTTGAATGACCCTGAACCCAAAAAATTTCCAAAAATTTTAAAAAACTATAAAAAATTAAAAAAGATTAAAAAAAAATTTAAAAAAGTACTCCAACGTGTACATGTAGGACGTTAGGGGTTCGATGACAGGTGGATCGACTAAGCTCCTAACACGACCGGGTGTCCAAAAATTGTAGAAAAATTATAAAATCCCCAAAAAGTTTTAAAAAATGGTAAAAAAAAATTTCAGATGTACACGTAGGAGGTCTGAGGTTTGATGACAAGTGGATAGACTAAGATCTAGACACTACTGACCCTCATCAGGTCGGCCAGAGTCCACCTCGTCAGCCATGTTAGATGTCAATGACCTTAACCCAATTCCCATGATCATGAATGACCTTGAACACGAAAATTACCAAGAAAATACAAAAATCAAAAACAAATTCCAAAAAATTTTAACAAATTCCTAAAAAATCCTTGACATTTGCTCAAGACACAATACTCAAGACTCAAAACCCAAGACTCAAGTCTTTCAGAGAAGCAGAAGGGACCATATAAGAAATTAAATTACACATTATTATATACACACTTTTTATTTTTATTTACTTACTATATACATTCTATCTTTCTAATTATTTTGAATATTCTATATTTACATTTCTCAGATGTTTGCAGATCATGGATAGTAGCCAACAGTCGCATCTGATATAACCCCGATTCTTCAGTTCATCGATGAGTGTAGATATCTCAACAAGGCGTGAGAGATCCCCGTGTTTTTGCAGTTCAATCAAATATGTGAGTCTATCAACAAGTTCATTCGGGTCTTCGGGAAATATCTAACGCGTGTTATTGATGCTTTCTGCCTTGTTCACACCATTTCGTTGGTGAAATGTGTGGGAATATCGAGAGAATCATCATTCTTCTCATCAGATACTTCATCAACACTGTCTTCATAGTCATTATCATCAATGCTGTCTTCATGATCGTCTTCACCTCCTGTTTTATCCTCAATATCAAGTTTACTTTTCTTCGTAGGGGTCGCACAGTCATCATCGGTATTTAGAGCCGACAACTGTTTATTCAGTTCATCGATTTCAAGCGAACGTCTTGCAAGTGTACATTCCACACATACTGACTACCAAACTTCGTAGGTCTCTCATTCCATCAATAGCATTAACTGTACCATCATAATCGTCCGTAGAATCAGTACCCATCGATGCAGCAGGTGGTATTGACGACATCACATGCTGGCTCTCAAAAGACGAATCCTTGCAGTTCTTGATGTGGTTCTTCAATATATCACCTTGAATTAACTGCATCTTCCCATTGTCGTAATGCTTCATCGTGCGAAAAGGACTCTTCGTACAGGCGGTTCTCTCATGTCGCTGAGCATGGCAGCTTTTTCTGAAGATCTCTCCACAGTAGCAACACTGTTTTACATGTAATTTTCCAGCAGTAGGAGAAGGTACATCTATACAGGTAAGCTTTACGGGTAGACTTCGTACAATCATTGACTTGCATCATCTTCATGAAAAAAAATCCGAAGTCCTTTCCACAGCGTCAACATGTCAACATGTGCATCTACTTGGCCTAGTTATTGCTTTATGTATATATTATATATATTAACTAACACATTTCATCTGTGAAATTTATTTTATCATTTTTATGCCTCCATTCATCCAGATGTTTAATTTAGTTCCTTGATCGCATTACTGTGCAGTTATATCTTCCACAGTTTCTTCCAGACAAGTTCTTCGCTCAGCTTCAAATCATGGTCACATTTAAAGCAGACAACTGACTCCTGCCAGACCGACCCTTTACAATCAGCATCCACAGGCTTGCCACCGCGAGTGGCGCTGCGATAATGTTACTATCTCGCGCGCTCCTGACCTTGGTTGTATTGAATTTCTGCATTTATCTGAAGCGTGGTCTGTTTTATTGACTTAGTTTCTCTCAACATGACTCGGGGTGCGTCGAACTTTCCAGATGTTCAGGGCGACTGATATAAAAGCGCGTTGGGCCCCCGAGCCGGGAGTTGATGAGTTGGATGAGTGGCATTGCAACAGACAAACTGAAAGTGTGTTAATGATGAGTATGAGTTAATTGACTACAACCAAACAGAGGTATTAAGAAGGACGTTAATAAGAGTTGTAATATACATTAAATGTTGCGCTCACTGATAAATAAAAAGTACTAGTGGAGATAGATTAATGCTGTAAAAATAGCTTAGTGAATAAGTTAAAAATCGAATTTAGTGCTTTTATTTTTATTAAGACCCCCATCCCTCATGAACTCAGATACGTCCCTCAGGCGTCTTATAACAATAGTAATACTATAATTTTCCTTTGATAATACGGTGGGTGTCAATGTGGCTGTGAATGTATCGCAGCAGCACCCTACAGCATGGAAAACAAATTCTTCTCTCTAGTATAACAGGTTGTGTAGAATGTGGATAGAAAAGTTGCAATTGGTCCATTAGGACGTATTAATAATAATTCCAAAATGTGCATCATGGTACGAGAAAGGCTGTTTTCGTCATATTTAATTTGAAAGAAGACATAGGTTCTTGCCGTTTGAAAATTATTTTAGTTATTATTTCATAGCTTACCACATACTCGAGTGGATTTGTAATTCTGGTGGGTATGCGATGTGTACCGACAGGTTGATATTATTTGTGGTTACTATCATACCATGTATTAAAAACCTAAATATTCAGTATTTGAGGCCCCTACATAATAACTAGCACCTGATATTTTCTTTTACGTTTTACTCTTACGCCTCATTTCTTGGTTGGTTAAATACCAATGGTACCAGTTTTGACGGATTCTTGAAAATTAAGTGCCACATTTAGGGTGGTCAGGGAACATTATATATCTCTTTAAATAATGGTAAGTGGGGCGCAACTGAAAAATTAACAGACGGTATTGAAAAGAGTACTTCGCTCTCCTACTTTTTTTTATAATGGCTCATCCTACGTTTTGAAGAAGATAAGTCTGCACATTGGATGATCTGTACTGAAGATATGATTTTAAAAGAGAAGACCTTAGTTTGGATAAGAGACGGATTGCAGCGGTGAGGAAACGGGAAAGCAAGGATACCCGCCCGCAAAGTTAATTTCCTTTGCCACTAGCGTAGATCGAAACTTATCGGCGCCGCGGTGGTTAAGCGGTTAGTCTGCTCGCCTCCCTCCAAGGCGAACCGGTTTCAATTCCCGGCCGGGTCACTCCTGGATTTTCGCAAGTGGGAATCGTGCCGGACGATGCCGCTGATCAGCGAGTTTTCTCGGGGATCTCCCGTTTCCCCACCCTGCATTCTGGCACTGCTCCATTCTCACCTCATTTTACCCTCATCGGCTCTCAAGACCTCGTTGTTAAAAGCCGCCTAAATGTCTCAACTCAACTCGAAACTTATCGCTGTGTTGAGAAACCACGTTGTTACCACGTGGCCGTATAAAGCCTCTTGAGTGTATGTTTGTATACGTGTATGTGTATGTGTGTATTTTTGTGTATTTATGTGTAAATGCGTTTATATGTGTATACATATGTGTGGTTTTGTGTATCCATGAATATATTTTTCTTTCTCGTATTAAACCACCATTTTACAAACACTAAGCACAAAATAACTAATTGAATTTGTTTAACTTATGTCCTTTTGAAACAGGAATTCAACTGTGAGTGAACGTATAAACTTAAAAATGGGCGCAGTGTTTACATGAGCCACTTCGCGGAACATTTCATTTATCTCTTAAACGTATGTATTTTGTCGCATCTCAATATTTTTCTCTCCTGTGGGAAATTCAAAGTAGGGGAAACCTTTCTCGTCATTGGTCATACAATACCACATGCCAAGGCGCTTTTCTGACTAATTAGAATACAAGGTTACTCTGTTTTTTTTTATTGGGCACGAAACTTTTTTAATGCTAGGTACGCGGTCTCAGTTCGTCTGCACCCCTTCTCCGGAACACAAGCCAATTACGAACTTCAAGGAGCAAGATTCGTCGTTTTAATGGGCCGTGTGAGTTCATAACAAGATAGGCTTAGCAGAGAGGGTCGTTACAGTAAAAAGCTCGACATAGAGGACGCTTTTGGGGTGGAGGGATAATTTTCAAAGCCCCGAGTTTGCTGCAGGGCAGAGGATACATCGCGAGATAAAAATTACGAAGTTTTCAACTAGTGCATTAACATTTTAGCGTCTTATAAAATATAATTTTATTCGTACTAAACATAGCTTAATATATAAGGTTTTCTCTGCTGCCGTTTTACTGCCCGTCTTCGTCTATTTGCGTGTCTTTCATCTCCCGGCAGTAAAAACCTTCAATTTTTTATGTGACTTTCACGATGTCTGTGAATGAATGTATATCACCTTGTTTGCGTAGGTAGCCATCAGTTATCTGGCGTTCCTTATTTTATCTTTGCGTATAAAATCAGAGTTTTAGTCTTATTCGTATGTATGTTTTTGAAATGTATATGGCGTTCGTAACGTATGCATTGTATGCGTGAACTTCAAAGAAAACTGCTAAATCATTTTTTGTGAAAGTGCATATTTTAGTTCACTATTATGCTCCTCAAAATGAAGAATTTATTTATTGTGGATTAACAACATAGAGAACTCTAGAAGGAAAATAACTTTAAATATTTCAATACACCGAAATAAATACGCATAAAATGTTATTTTTATATACAAGTACGGTTTTTTTTTTTTTTTGCGTTCTCCTTGGGGTCAGAACATAAGTTCAAGCAAGGCAAACGGGGAGTTCTGCGAGGCAGCTCTCAAAGTTGCTGGGCGCAGCTTCCCGTTTATGATGATGAAATGAATTTTTGCGCCCTGTTCTGATAGGCTACGCGATGCTATAATGTAAAATTCAAGCCTAATTTGACTGTTAAAAAAAAGCAGAACCACTGCTACCAGTTAAAATAAATTTTAAAGAGACAATATTATATATAATTATATGTAAAAATAAAATAATACTGAGTAACGAGTGAGTGACTGAATTAAGAGATTTGGGCGGCTCTTAACAGAGAGTTCTTGATAGCCAAAAAGGGTGATTGAGGAGAGTATGGAGCAGCACCGGAATAAAAGGGTGGGGGAAACGGGAGATTCCCGAGAAAACCCGCCGACCAGCGGCATCGTCCGTCACGATTCCCACATGTGAAAATCCGGGAGTGGCCCGTCCTGGGACTGAACCCGGTTCGTCTTGGTGGGAGGCGAGCTTGCTAACCGCTCAGCCACCGTAGCCCCAATACTGAGTAACGTCTTGCTTCTCGTCACTGCATGTAAAGATGCGAGCGTTTGTATACAACACCTGGCACGCTTTACTGAGACAAATACAGCTGAGTAGCCTACCTCGATTTCAAATACACACATACCTTGTTAGAACGCTGGCCTGCCAGCCGGAAATACATTAATTTCTGTCTCACACTCACCTCGGTACTGAATTACGTAAGAATGGGCAACATGCCAATTCTTTGCTGGCGCTCGATTTTCATTCATAGTTTTGAAAAAGTTATGACTGAATGAAAGTTTTACGTTTGAAACGCCCACCAAAACCCGTCTGTCGCGCCTGCTCACTCCGTGACGTCACAAGTTAGATACAACCTCGGCCGCCGCGTTTGTTTACTTCAGCNGCTCACTCCGTGACGTCACAAGTTAGATACAACCTCGGCCGCCGCGTTTGTTTACTTCAGCGGTGATGCGTATTTGTTTAAATAGAAATTACTTTAAGTAATGAAAAGAGAAAATAAACAGTCAAGTATACCAAAATCATCGAGATGGTTTTTTGTACCGCAGTGTATTAGTACATCTCGCAAAACACCTGCAAAAATATTAGTTAGTTACAAAAAACGAAACAAACAGGAAGACGTGGTTTAACGTAGTTAGGTGAGACATTGAAGATGTTTAGCCAAAATCAGTTAATTCTGTTTGCGAAGACCATTTTGACGTACGTAATTATATTTAAGGTGTTTGTGTTTCCCCTATGTAGGCAGTTTTAACACTGAACTTCTTAATGTCTACTATTTACATCTGACCTAACCTTCATTACGGTACTATGGTATTGTTNTGAACTTCTTAATGTCTACTATTTACATCTGACCTAACCTTCATTACGGTACTATGGTATTGTTTAATACGCACCAAAACGCGTTTAGAAATTTGTGTATGGTGTAGACGTGAGCATAAAAAAATATGTTAAAGTATTTCATAATAGTAAAGGCATATAAATATGTGTATAAAAATTTAGCCACACAATGTCAATTTTACATTTTGTAAGTTTATGCATTGCAAGTTAGGCCTAACATACAAAATTTGGTATAGATATTTTTTATTAATTTAATATTACTTCTAACATTAGTTTCAAGAGCACAGCTATCATATTAAGGCTATTTTCACATTGTATGACTAAATAATAACATGTCACAATGTTAAGCCATGAAAATTAAACATTAAATTATTTGGGTGAAAAAAGTTGGGTTTATATTATACAGTATTTTCAAACATAGAAATTTCTAATAAATTTAAGTTGTTTTGATTTTTCTCTTGTTAATTTTCATAAGCCTAACAATTTAAGTTAATTTGCAACGTAATTTTTACTTTCAAAAAACTAAAATGCGTGTTTTTAGAAATGTTTATCAAGGATGATCTTACTTTCATTTTTGCCCTTCTCCTTTTTTCTAAATTACTGAGATGGACGTTACAAAAAAATTACGAGGCTAGGCCCAAAAAATTTACACTAATTAGCCTACGCGTTTTACGCAAGTAATCTGTGTTACTTTTACAACTATTTACCTTAAATAAACAGAAAGAAAACCACTTTTGAGAATAAAACAAATTCTTAAGCTTTTATTACGGATTTTCTTCGCTGTATTTAATCTCATCCACGGTATTAAATGTTTCTCAAACTACTATATACATTTTCAGCTTATGTGTACAGTTCTTAGAGTTTAAAATTAAAGTGCAAACACAGCTAACGTGACGTCAGAATAATAAAAGGTGTGTTAGGTACACAAAACATAAGAAATAATAAGATAAGCAAGTTATTTTTTAAATAATTTTTTAGTTTCGTAACACTATATTTAAGGCCTCAATAAAGTGATTATAAACGAGGTGGAACGCAGGAATACAGGTTTGCCGGCCGGCAGCTGCTTGAGAAGTTGTACGATGTTGGGTAGACACTAGCGTGCTAGCTTTAGGCATACTGTCACCATACTGCTCGTTATCTGACATTTATAAAGCGAAAAAAGTTTTTTATGAATACTGAAACGTGGTTTAGAATCCGTAAATATTTGTAACCTTCTTTCTCAACACAACATTATGTTTCATTTCTAAATAATGTAGTTAATTTATCAGACATCAAGCATGGCGCGCGACAACACAGCACGCTCACTACAGTCGCCGTCATTACAATTGTGTCATTCTTGCGAATGTAATACCTATTCCATATTTTAATTTCCTACTTTGAATCTTAGCAATCGCAAACATAAACACAGATGATAATTATATTACGTAAATCAATAAAACGTACAAACAAATAAATTTTAACATGTAATGGCTTACAGTCGCTTTGAAGATCACGACTGTGCGATATGAGACACGTTCTTACTTTTGTAATTTTACACCTCTTATTTCAGGTTACACAAAACAGTTGGAATTTAAGTAATCAAGTAGAATATCGGTATCTACTCGTGGCAGATCGTTCGACTGTGCTTTCACAAAGTTGCCTTCCATTTTAGTGCTGCGTGTTTGTAACGTGCCGGAGCCGGCCGCTGACGTATGACTAGTGACGTCAAACCAATTAGAGGGCGTTCCGCATTCACGTGACAGCGGCCGCGAAAGTTACTCTTTGTCAAAACCGATTTTTATGCAAAAAAAAAAGCGAATTTTTATTTTTATACGCATATACAAATGTGTTCGTATCGTTTTCAACAATATTGGTGAAATTTTCATGTAGCCAATTATTGACCGTGATTTTTGAGATTTTGCTTATTAAGAATATATAGTTGTAAGTAAAAGAGAATGATATAAATTTCGATGAATTACAAATCATGATTAAGTTTGAAATGGTGTCAGTAGGTGCTACTAATTTTTGTCAGATCTGTATGCTAATTGATTTTCTGTAAAAAAAATTGGAAGAGCAATAGTTTTGGAAATAATAGTATCCCAATGTACAGTGCATTGCCATTAAATTATCTCTTTTCCGCAATATTTTTTTCGGATCATACCTTTTAAAAATTTTTTATTGCGTTTCTGTATCGTAGGATATAATTTATTTATTGAATCTTTTAATGTATTGGATCAACACACGAAATAGCCAACTACTCAGACAACATAACTACTTGGTAACCAGTAGGTGATATTCTGAAAGTTTAGGTGCAAAAGTGGACAGAAACCATGGATAAGCAACACAAAAATCTAAACCGGCACTTGTAGCGTCACTGTACTAAACCGACATTTAACTTAAAAAGTGTATCTGGATCGAAAGCACGACAAGTGGCAGTTATTTCTGACAATAAATAAATATTTTGTGCCCGGTAGCTCAAAAATGTTTCTCTATTAGATGTCTCAAAAGATAAGGTATTATTTGCTGACTTTCCAACCCTGAAGATATCGGAGCTTATCTAAATTGGCATTTTGTGAGGCCGATTTATGGAACAGTAGCTACTACTCCATTTCTCTTCCATTCTCTCGGTGTCTTCATGTTTGTTATTTCCTCGGAACGTGTGGCAAATTGGAAAGATAAAGTTGACGGGCAGGAAGTTTTTTTTTTAGAGCGCCAGAAGTACCTGGATAGAGGTGATATATTCCAAGGGGCATCCCCGAGTTAGGCAACATTTTGTGCCGGGGGCTAAACGTTGGGAGGTGGCCTGTAATTTATGCAAGGCGTGTTCTCTGTCGCAAACAAGTAGGGCAGCAAAAGGAAAAACAAAAGAAGTGAGGGGCTGTTGACCGACACGCAGCACGCCAACTCGTGGCTTCGCGTGCGACTGGAATGGATAACTGCAGTGATGTCCTTCTCTTGCGATAAGTAGCCGTGCGGTTCGTGTGGCGAAAGGTGAACCCGATTGACGTATGTGTAAGTGTAAACTACTAGTGCTGGACTTCAATGTGTGTAAGGTTAACAAGATGACTCAGCCAATAAACTACGTCCACGTGTGAGCGGCCTTCCTTACCTTCCCCCACCCGAACAACACCTGGTTGGAGTACACAGTTGGAAGCAGTATTCCTTCACATCTTCGGGTTTCGTGTGCGTAGTAGAGTTATGCTCGCGAACGAGTTTGGGAAAAACGTCTGTCAACCTGTAGTTTCAGTTCGCCGCGAAATGCGCCAACATTGTGGCTGTTTTTTTTNGAGTTTGGGAAAAACGTCTGTCAACCTGTAGTTTCAGTTCGCCGCGAAATGCGCCAACATTGTGGCTGTTTTTTTTAATGGGATGTGTGCGATCGCGGGTATCGGCTAACCAGAGCATTGAGTTAGAAAGCTCTCTTCTATTCTTATTTCTTGTGTAGCAAATCCTCATTCGGCCCATATTGCTTTCTGTGTTCGTCACGTTTACACTTCATAAGTTTTGCCGTATCATTGACTACAGTCTTAACGACTATCGGTGCTTCATCGGATTCTGGGTACGTAAGATATGAGCTNGTTTTGCCGTATCATTGACTACAGTCTTAACGACTATCGGTGCTTCATCGGATTCTGGGTACGTAAGATATGAGCTTAAACATATCTTCATTTATCAGTTCTCTAGAAAGTCTGGCTGCCATCTTGGCGAGCAAATATTTTGAGCGAACAGACTGCATCGTACGACGCAAGTCACTAGTGATGTTAGACTTCACGCTGCATCAAAACGACTACTGCCGTTTTCATTTAAAGGTTTNGTACGACGCAAGTCACTAGTGATGTTAGACTTCACGCTGCATCAAAACGACTACTGCCGTTTTCATTTAAAGGTTTTGTCGATAGCTTCAGACAACCATCTTTAGATCATGTCTATATGTTCTATGCATGCATCCATTATGCTCCTGCTGTTTTTTGAACAAATTTTTAAACAAATCTGCATTCATTGTCATACATGTGACAGATTTATTTGTCAATCTAATTTTTGCCTGTTCTATGAATACAATAGTTAATTTCAATCGTTTATCTAAATTATTGTTTTGCAAGATATCTCTTAGATATTTTAAGTTTTAACTCTCACTTCGTTAACATAAATAGTAGTTGAAATTATTTTCACACATATTGACAAAATTTATTAATACACTGAATTAGTTGTTTATAGAGGAAAGTTGAAATTTTACATCCGAATTCAGCTTTATATTTATACATTTTACTTTGCTACATATAAACGTATAATTATGCCGTTAAAATTTACATGGTAAATTTTTAATTTAATTAATTTGCGAACTTTTAATATGTTAGCATTCCTGAAAAAAGTTTAAATTATGGGTAATTTGGAATTATCAAAAAAATTTTTCATTATTTTTAAAATTTATGATTAAAACATTATGTTATGTATACTGTAGATCAAAAANTTTTCATTATTTTTAAAATTTATGATTAAAACATTATGTTATGTATACTGTAGATCAAAAATGAAAAAAAAAAAAACATTTATTTAGTAATTCAACAAATGTTTATTAGTCCTATTTGTAGGTACTTTATTCCGAATATATTATATCACTAAGGGGCCGCGGTTGTGTAGTGGTTAGACTGCTCGCCTCCCACCTNAGGTACTTTATTCCGAATATATTATATCACTAAGGGGCCGCGGTTGTGTAGTGGTTAGACTGCTCGCCTCCCACCTGGGAAAACCGGGATCGATTCCCGGCGGGGTCGCTCCCGGATTTTCGCATCTGGGGAATCGAACGATGCCCTTTTTTGTTGGGTTTTCTCGGGAATCTCCTTCACCATTTCATTCCTGCGCTCCTCCATACTCACCTCTCTTCACCGTCATCGGCTCTCCAGAGCCGCCAAAATCCGCTTAAGAGCTGCCCAAATCTCTTCACTTCACTACACTTCACTTAATTTCACTTATATCACTACACCATGTCATAATTTATCAATTTATATACGATAATAGTTTTTACGATAGAGTGATAATAGTGTAAACAGTGCATAAACAGTTGATATTGGCGAAGAGGAAAAGTGAGTGTACCAAAAAATTCCATTTTTAAGTAATAAATACACAAAAATTACTAAACAAACGATTTTCTATTACTGACAGGAGCAAAATGTTAATGTTTCAATTTCGACATTTTTTGTTAATTTAAAATTGGTTTTTTATGATAGTTTCCAATGGAAAAATCTGAGCCAGAACCGGCGTTTCATTCGCTAGGTACTTTGAGAGTCGATTGTCCCTAAACATATAAAGACTTTAAATATTTACTGTTAATGAAAAATAAAAAATTGATGATACATTTACAGAATTCAGATGTAATTACGGCTATTAGAGTAGTCAGCCGAGCTGCACTGGTATCATCGTACTTTAGTCAGTCACCGTCTAGGTGAATTAAAATTTATGTTGTTTCGTCATTCTGCTTATGCAAATTATGCATGCCTACATGCCAATTTTAAGATNTAGGTGAATTAAAATTTATGTTGTTTCGTCATTCTGCTTATGCAAATTATGCATGCCTACATGCCAATTTTAAGATATTTTATTTAATTACTTTCTCAGGATGTTAACCTTTTAAAATACAAATGGAAGTATAACGTAAAGTAGACGTGAACACCAACATTAATATATTACAGAAACAGTTCCTTTATGTCGCTAATTTTCACTGAATCACTCACTTTATTCCTAGTTTAAAATAATAAGAATTTCGCTTGATAAATTAATTTGTTCTGTTTCTATTTGTCTTAGCTTGCTTTAGTAGTGCAAAATATCAACCCTTCTATTTTGTTATATTTTGAGGAAATGATGTATTTTCTAGCGATTACGTACAATGACANCTGCAAAATATCAACCCTTCTATTTTGTTATATTTTGAGGAAATGATGTATTTTCTAGCGATTACGTACAATGACAGCCAATCGTCATTTAATTCTGCATGAGCTCTTTAAATCTGTGGAATTTACGAATGCACTACAAATAATATATTCGTGCCATAAAAAGAATTTATGATGGAATTCCTGTTGGAAGATCTCCGGGAAGAACAAGGCAACGGTGGAAGGATAATATAGTGAGATATCTGTCATAACTTGGAAGACACTGTAATTGGGAGAATATGTCTCAAGATCGAAAAAAAAAAATGGCGAGGCGTTGTTGAGGAGGCCAAAACATTACCAATGTTGCTGGTCCATCGGAAGTAAATAAGTAAGTACTACAAACAATACGCAACGTCCGCTTGTGGATAATTTTCAGCTGTTGCAGCAGTGCCTTTGTAGTTTTTATTTTCCACGGGAGTTTTCCAACAATGTTGGTCAGTGTAGCTCGCACGAACAATGAGCAGAGATCAATACGACTTCTTTCAGACGTGTTTACTGCCGTACATCACGAACAAGTTTGTCACGCAGACAGAACATTGCTAATATCCTCACAACACTGCGGCACAAATATATTTACATGAGTCAAAAATAAAAATGACAGTACTATCCTCAAACGCAATAAGTCTAAACGAAGGAAAATCCCTATTCATAAAATAATATATAAACAATGAATTGCACATTTATGCATATGAAAATAATAAAATAAATTCAGACAACCTATGGAGTATACCGGATGTTCACGAACTAATAATAATAAACAGCAGAGTGGGGTAGATAAGTACAAATTAAGCATATTTAATGAAGTAACCAATAGTCTATCGTCCATAGTTAACCTGCTAATGGCAGTGGCAAAGTGCAGGGGCGGGTATGCAACCTTGTGTACGTGGTATTGTAACTACGGCTGTGCGCAGGGACTGCGTGCCTGATAACACCGCTCAGTACCGCACGGTCGCAGTCTAGGAGTTTCTACGTATCTACAGTTCCTGCAGGACGTGTTACCGGAATTCTTGGAGGAAGTTCCTTTAGATGCCCGTGAGGCGATATGGTTTCAGCAGGACGGGGCCTCGCCACATTTCTCCATTGNTTGGAGGAAGTTCCTTTAGATGCCCGTGAGGCGATATGGTTTCAGCAGGACGGGGCCTCGCCACATTTCTCCATTGAGGTTCGCCGGCACCTCGACATGCACTTCCCGAACCGGTGGATAGGTAGTGAAGGCCCCATGGCACGGCCACCATGCTCATTTGACATCACACCACCTGACTTCTGGCTGTGGGGCCACATAAAATCGACGGCGTATGCCACATCACTTGATACGATGGGTAAGCCCATTTCGCCGGAAACCTTTACACATGTGCGTCGCAACATGCTTCAGCGCTGCACCGCCTGTGTGGCCGACGGCGGCGGACAGTTTGTACAAGCACTTTGAACAGAGACATCGAGCAGACACACTGTCCCNAGCACTTTGAACAGAGACATCGAGCAGACACACTGTCCCCATGCCTTCAGCCCAAATGTGTAAATAAAATGTAATTTCATTGCACTGCACTGCCTGTAGCCTAGTTATTATGATTGCCTACCCGCCTCTGCATATTACCACTGCCATTAGCGTGTTAACTATGGACGTTGAAACTATTGGGTCCTTGAGGAAATATGCTCCATTTATACTTATCTACTCCACTCTGGTGTTTATTATAATTTGTTCGTCAACCATCCAGTATAGCAGATACAAACATTATAGATAATACAATATGAAACATTTAATTGCCATTGCCTTTCATTCTAACGGAAATTAGAAATGATTTCTTGTATTTAAATGGAATAAAATGTACTTAACTTGATTTAAAAAATGTTTATATTTATGTATACATATATATATTTGGAACATCTGTANTTGGAGGAAGTTCCTTTAGATGCCCGTGAGGCGATATGGTTTCAGCAGGACGGGGCCTCGCCACATTTCTCCATTGCGGTTCGCCGGCACCTCGACATGCACTTCCCGAACCGGTGGATAGGTAGTGAAGGCCCCATGGCACGGCCACCATGCTCATTTGACATCACACCACCTGACTTCTGGCTGTGGGGCCACATCAAATCGACGGCGTATGCCACATCACTTGATACGATGGGTAAGCCCATTTCGCCGGAAACCTTTACACATGTGCGTCGCAACATGCTTCAGCGCTGCACCGCCTGTGTGGCCGACGGCGGCGGACAGTTTGTACAAACACTTTGAACAGAGACATCGAGCAGACACACTGTCCCCATGCCTTCAGCCCAAATGTGTAAATAAAGTGTAATTTCATTGCACTGCCTGTAGCCTAGTTATTATGATTGCCTACCCGCCTCTGCATATTACCACTGCCATTAGCGTGTTAACTATGGACGTTGAAACTATTGGGTCCTTGAGGAAATATGTTCCATTTATACTTATCTACTCCACTCTGGTGTTTATTATAATTTGTTCGTCAACCATTCAGTATAGCAGATACAAACATTATAGATAATACAATATGTAACATTTAATTGCCATTGCCTTTCATTCTAACGGAAATTAGAAAGTATTTCTTGTATTTAAACGGAATAAAATGTACTTAACTTGATTTAAAAAATGTTTATATTTATGTATACATATATATATTTCGAACATCTGTANCGGAATAAAATGTACTTAACTTGATTTAAAAAATGTTTATATTTATGTATACATATATATATTTCGAACATCTGTATACTTCCTGTTAACATCTGTCAGAAAAATAATTAATTTTTTTTTACAAAAGCAGTAAAATAAAATAAACCACAGTATCTGATGTTGGTTAATAGAAAAAAACCTCCTGGTATTCAAAAAATTTTGGCTGTGCGTTTCATTAAAATATATTCGGAAACCAGCAAAGTACAATACGGATTTATGATTTACAACTAACTTTGCTCGTATAACATTTTGAAAATAGATTACGTGTCTGCTTGTTTGCAAGACTTACGAAACTCCGTATTTCAAACGGCTGTATTTTAAATACGAGTTCAGGTAGTTCACGATATGTTGGCACTTTTGAAAGCCCTGGAGAGTTTCCTCTTGCACACGCTTCCAAAAATTATAGATTTTATTTTCAAGTGATACGATCTCAATTGGTTTTAAAAAAAAATTCAGAAGTATCGCTCTTAATGGCACTTGTGATATTTCTAAATTCTTCGGAAGTTCATGAACTTGGTAAAATTAAGAAACAAACGTGGTGCTTATCTTTTCTCGGTGTTAAACGGAAATATTATTTATATAGAACATCAACACATTTCCAACATAATCAATGTAAAAAATACGTTTTAATTGCGTAGAACTGTATTCATTGTATCGTGGCGTTGTTATTGCGTATAAACTTACTTTCCCAACACTAATGTTGAATGTATTGCAGTATGTACGTACAAAAATACAAAAGTGTATTTTTGCAGCGATAAAATCAATGAAATAAGGAAAATTAACCAACCGTTGCTTCTCACGTTACCAATAAGATTTTCTGACTTCTTCTAATTAAACTGAGAAGTTTGAAGAGATATATGATTATATGAAGGCTTTGTTAGATGATTTTATATCCGAAAATTTTAATAGGTGGTAGATATCTATCCAATTTACAAAACATCAACGACAGAAAAGAAACGTAATGGAAACTAGGTTGGCTATACAACTTGAACTTCGTCGATAAATATTCAACTGAAACAGTTACGGCCATTCGGAGTTCTCAATCTTTTGAAGATAGGAACAATGTAACAATGAAATGCTTGTGAGAAGGGTGTAAGGTGGTAAAACTTTTGGCTTACCTCCCCCCTTTTCCGACGGAGTAAAGGTATTACACAGTAGGGGTTGGGCGTGGAAAGTGCNGTAAAGGTATTACACAGTAGGGGTTGGGCGTGGAAAGTGCCTCCGTGGCTAGTGGTTTTTGTACTTGCTGTCCTCGTGATGTCATTACTGTATTACAACACGACATTCGAAGCAAAGTTCGGCCCAGGACGAAGCGTGCGTGTTTGTATGCGTGGTTAGTTTTTAAAGTTGAAAGTGCTGTTTTGTTTTTGGCATATGAAATGGTGAATTCTGTGGGAGCGATTTGCTCAAACGACTCTTGCAACACAAACGGCATGATTCAGTTTCCCGAATGATAGCTATATTTTGAAACACTAACTAAAAAACACCCTTAGTTATAATATACGTTATACCTCAACTCAGAAAAAAAAAAGTACTGTATTGTCTCTTCTAACAGTACTGCGTTACATGTTAAAAACATCACACATGAATTACCGCACAGTGTCGCAGAATAACTAAAACCAGTTCATGTATAATTGTGATAAAATATTGTAGGCCGTACAGTTACAATTTTTATAACCATGAAGAGCCCCTCTACAGATAGATGTATTATGATTATAAATCTTCTGTGTTATTATACACTGTTGAGACTCAATACTTGTTGGTGTTTGTGTTTGTGGTCTGCGAGGCCGAGACCTCAAGAACAAGTTCTTTGTTCAACAGCAAGGGGTCGCTCGTGGTCAGTTGAGGTGAGAGTCTGGAGGAAGACAGACGTGTTGTATAGCCGCTTGCGGCTACTCGCTAATAAAGTGCTGAAAACATGTGCAAATCCAGTGATTTAATAGCGCCTATAAATCAGAATAAAGTTCATGGAATTATTCGATGCAGCAGTTAAAACATTGATAAAATCCGTAAAATTTTAATAAACCATTAGTTTTAATTTTTTATATTTTCTTAACACCTGAATATTTTCATGATGAAATAAATTATGCTATTATAAGAAAANATTAGTTTTAATTTTTTATATTTTCTTAACACCTGAATATTTTCATGATGAAATAAATTATGCTATTATAAGAAAAAGAAATTCACCAAACAAAGAAAGTCGGAGAAAAATCCATTTGAGGAATGCGACAGCCAATGTTCCAGAACTGAAGAACATATACACAAAATATTTTGAATGTTTTTTTTTAATAAATAGAAATCTAAACAAAACAAAACAAATGTCATATATTACAAAAAAAAAACTTTTTTAATCATTACCAAGTACATTATTAGAGGAAACATCACTGAACTGAATCAAAATGAATGTTTTATCATTATAAATATTATGATATTGCAAACGATATTTGCTAGACAACTGAGAGCAGAGAATGTAAGTTATAAACATATGTACAGCACTTTCTGTACTTGAAAAACAAATAAATACTATAAATCAGAGTCTTCTGAATCTCATTTACATATTACAAATAAAGATAAAGTTCGACTACTTTTTAATAATATTAGCACACATTTTCTTATTAAAATTGATTTGTCTGTTTTACAATTATTTACAGCAATGAAATCATTGATATATTATTACTAAGCACAAGAATGAACTTGCCACATTTTCATGGCTTTCTTGACACGTCTCAGTACACGCCGAACAGTTACCATCATCATAACCAGAAAGAGGCCAATTACAAATAAATACATTATTATTATCAAGGTTATGTGTTATTGCACATCCAAATACTAAAATTAAAATAGATCATATTTCACCATCACATTTTGGGCCAAAACAGATTATTTAATTATGTGTGATTTTCTTATGCTTATTAGTTATAATATTATTCATGTGCGTTATTTTAATTTCAGTCAATATTTATTTTCTTGTAGACAAAATTCGTCTAGTCAAATAATTTAAGTTTTTTTTAACTGTATTTTAATTTTGGCCACATATTTATATGTCTTTTTATTCTTGCATTAAGTACCTATGTTTATCTAGAAGGCCAAGTATCAGGTTTACAACCTTGCTTCCGCCGTTTTTTTTCCCAACATTTGAGGCTTTATTGTTAAAAGGTCATTACATATTTATGATTAAAAGTACTGTCCGTCGCTAGCCACTACTTTGTCCCATCTTTCTGGCAATTTTCGGATACCATCTCGAAAAAACGATGCGTCTTTTGAGGCGACCCACGAATTGATCCATTTGTTGACTTCTTCATACGAGCGGAGATGCTGATCGGCCAGGCCGTGTGCCATCGATCGAAACAAATGGTAGTCGGAAGGAGCAACGTCTGGAGAGTACGGCGGGTGGGGTAAGACCTCCCATTTCAGCGTTGCCACGTATGTCTTGACCGGTCTTGCGACATGTGGCCGAGCATTGTCATACTGGAGGATAACTTTGTCGTGTCTCTCTTTGTACTGTGGCTGTTTCTCCTTCAAAGCTCNTAACTTTGTCGTGTCTCTCTTTGTACTGTGGCTGTTTCTCCTTCAAAGCTCGGCTCAAACGCATCAATTTCGTTCGATACCGATCCCCTGTGATGGTTTCACTCGGTTTCAACAGCTCATAAGATACCACACCGAGGAGACCTTGGTGCCTTGCATATTCGGTCTGGCCGTCGACGTGGAGGCATGTCCGGGCATTCCCCGTGGTTTTATGCGCTTGGGATTATCGTAGTGGACCCATTGTTCGTCGCCGGTCACAACGCGATGTTGAAACCCCTTCCGATTCTGTCTTTGAAGCAACTGTTCACAAGCAAAGAAACTCCGTTCAACATCTCTCGGTTGCAACTCGTACGGAACCCAATTTCCTTTCTTCTGAATCATTCCCACGGCTTTGAGGCGTTTTTNAAGCAACTGTTCACAAGCAAAGAAACTCCGTTCAACATCTCTCGGTTGCAACTCGTACGGAACCCAATTTCCTTTCTCCTGAATCATTCCCATGGCTTTGAGGCGTTTATTAACGGCTTGTTGCGTCACTCCCAATGATTATGCCAATTCTTCTTGCGTTTGGCACGAGTCTTCATCAAGTAATGCCTCAATTTCAGAATCTTTGAAACATTTCTCTCTTCCGCCGCAATGCCGGTCCTAGACGTCACAATCACCACTCTTAAAGCGTTGAAACCACTTACAACACGTTCATTCACTAAGAGCAGCCCCACCGTACGTTTTCTTGAAATGGAAGCAGAAAATTAACAATTCCCGCACATGCCGAGCATTTGGCTTGCAAACTGACATCTTCGCTCGAGAATAAATTTATGATGCAAACACAAATTCACTAATGTGGTGATGTCGCTATGTTGACATGTCCAAGCTTACTGTGTGACATTATTTATCTACATATTTCCACCAGCACTTACCGCTGCAGCCATCGATCGAAAAACGGCGGAAGCAAAATTGTACACCTGATATAATTCTGTGTTATTGTACCGTTACCACAATTTTTAAGTGGTATGATGAATGAGTTTTAACTAGCCCTCTCGTGATTGGTCGGTTTTTGGATAATATTCTAAAGTAAGTTTTTGAAAGCGAAGTTAGCCATCTTAGTACACGACGTGAGGCAGCCAGCTCGGGTTAACTGAGCCCTAGGTGATTTAATTAGATTTTTATAAGTAATTAGTCTAGTTCGCCCCTGAATTACATGCCGACTGGAACAGACGAAGACACGTGGCAAGCTGAAGAAGGCCTGTCGGTCGCCACCCGCGTAATAATTCTGTGAGGATAACTAGAACTTCCACGGATATATTTAAGGTGCATATGGACTGTAGTTATTGCACCGTACGCCCGAGCGCTTACTATAGGGAAGCTGTTCACCTTGTGGATCCTGCGCATCTAGAGTGAGATGCTTAGTTGTGCTGGATCGACAAAAACTTTCAGAACTACGAGATTGTGATCCCGCTTTAAGATAAGAACCTGCTAAATTAATTTGGAATCAGAGGCGTTAATACAAATTTTCCGAACGTTTTCGTTCCGCCATGTTGTATATTTAGCGAACACTGATGCTCTCCAAATTTTAACTACGGACAACTTGAAGTGAGTTGCTTGCCTACGTGAGCTAGGAGAATGCAATTTTCAGAATCATTATTTTTTCAAGTTATATTCAAGATTTTTTCACTTCTGGGCAAAGTAAAAGCTAATTTCAGTACCATCACGAGGAACGCTAATGTTACAAAGGGCACGTAATTTTTCACACACTTCTCAATGTTTGTTCAGAGCCATGCTAACGTGAAAATAATTGTGAATGTTTGTCTTAACACACATATTTTCTCTTGTCAATTTTATGAAAAACGAAGGATTAATAAAACTTGCATATTTTCAAAACGTCTTTGCTGGGTATCTCTATTTATGTACCAAGTAGTATTTTTTTTGTGATCGTTGTACTTGTTTTACCAGTATGCAGTGTTCCGGAGTATGCAAATTGCATATGTTATTTCCAGTTGGTAAGGTAAAGGAGTGTTGGTCCGCTCATGTACAGTCTGAACGTGTCGGACAAATTGACACGCCAGACTGCCCAAAAGTGTCACAACCATAATTGCAGTAGTCATCTTTCACACCGTTTTTGATTATTCAATTGTGAATGTGGCAAGTTTAATTAATGTTATACACGCACGCTACTCTCACGTCCCGTCTTTGTTTACGTTACGGTGCAGTTAGGGTTAGCTTTCTATCTCAGACACACACTGCTCGCACCGCTGTCGCCACTACGCCACCTTCACACTCCACGCGGGTGTACTGTTGTGTTAGTAAGAGTAGTGTAAGCTAGTCGTTGCATTAGGTACGAAGAGAGGTACGCGACGACGCTGCAATATTTTCAATTTTTATAATAACAGAATCTTATCATGTTGAAATAAATATATTGCTACTATTTAAAACAAAATCACCATACATTGTAAGTCGAAAAAAAAAAATACATTTGAAGAATAGCCGATGTAACAGAATTGATAAACACATAAAGAACAATCCGGGAATAAAAATATTATTTTAATAATTACCAAGTAAATTACTATATTAAATAGAATAAACTGAATCATATTAAATATTCATCATTATAAATATTATTTTGATATTGTAAATGACATTTCTTAGACAATTGTGCGTAGAGAATATAAGATTAAAAATATTTCAAATTTGTAATAATCATTATTGAAAAACAAATAAATACAATGATCCAAAAGCTTTCTAAATCTCATTATTATGTTACCAATAAAGAGGAGGTTGCCTCGAACGTTCACACATCATTCTGCGCACGTCAGTTACCACCCCGGCGAAGGCAAACTTGGTCGGCCTGCCCCACGGCGCGGTGTCCCGTCTGACAAGGTCTTCCTTGACTGTGTTTTCCATTGCGCCAGCTGCAAAAATGCGTATTGTGTAACATTGCTTAGGAATATACTATAAGACTTCACAATATTTTGTTTGTATTTCCACAAGTTCTAATGTTAATTTTCCTTTGAAATAATTATATTGACTGTGTGCGAGTGGCCGACTGTACGCAGACATGTTTGATAAAAATAAAATCGACGGCCGCATGTATATTACCAGCAGCTGAAAGATCTTTTTTTGACTGGATATGAAGTGCTTTTTTTCAATGAATTTAAATTTTAGTAATGATTGCTGTAAGTGCAGACAGTTTCATAACAACCAAATCTTCACTTGTGGCTAATTTCAAAAATTTCTGCTTGAAGAATCTTACGCATTCTCTATTAATTATATCGAGGATAATTACGAATGCGATTTGAAAATCTATTTCTTATTTGAATTACCAAGTAAAACAGAAAAATTTCATTAATTAAATAGCACTCAAATTTATTAAATAATTATTATTAAAAAATATAAACTAACTGTCACTAGTTTAGTTTATGTTTTATAACATAAATTACTGAATTCCATTTCCAAAAATAGCCTATGTAGATTTGTGTCTTTTTACTGCAGTTATTACTACGATATTTAAAACCTTAAAAAAAAATGCTGACTATTTCTCATTTTAGAAATTTGTATTTACATACGAGAATAAATTATAGTAGACCTAATAATATTTTTCTCCGGGACTTAAATTACTGCAACTAATGCAATTGCTTGAATTTGATATACTATGAATTTCTATTATTTCTTAGGTACTTACAATCTTTATCAACTTAGCCAAATATGTAATTTTAATCTATATTGGCCAAGTTGAAATGAAACCAGTAATACTGTGGGACGAAAGTAATTTTTTTGTATTGTGCATAATTTTTTTTTAAATTGAAAGACGAGTCTAAAAGTTAATATTTCCAATGTTACCGATTTTTTTTGCAAATTAAAAAGCAGTTACTACAACATGCACTAGTCATACTGCAAAGCATACTTATTTGCAGCAAGCCTTGTTGTGGGATATAATTGTATTCCCTGTGTTTAATTGAACAATGAACAATAGCATTATAATTTAGGAAATGAATATCATGCTATAAAGAGAGACTGCAATAGCTACTGTAAGCTGTTTTCCTAAACAGCAAAATAATATGCTCGGGTCTATGGTGAGAGGAAACCCTGCAAGTGAAGAAGGAAGAAAAGTTTCTGCAAGTGGCCTTGAGCTCGGGGAGCTGCAGGTGATCCACAGTAAAGGGGCGTGTGGCTGCTTCCTACACTACCCGCCGAGAAAACAAGTTTTGATGTGGTTGCTTTTGGCAGTGTAAAACATTGTCGTAGTAAAATAAAATTTCTTCGCAAAGCAACAAAGATAATGTTACGAAATTTTCTGTTTGTTTTTATTGATAATCAAGCTGACAAATTAATTTTTTCCATGGCCATGCAAATAAAATGACGGTGTGATTTGATTCTTCAAACTTTCATAAATTTCATAAACCATACATATTTAAGCTGTAGTAATTTCAGTTATATCAAAGCAAGGACAGTATTATTTTGTTACTAAAAAGTGCGCATACTAAATATTTTAAAAATGAAAAAAATCTTTTTTTGCAGTTTTAAAACAAGATGAAAATCTTCTTTTAAGTTAATGGCATTTTGAAACTGATGCTACTTTATTTCAGTAAAAAACTTTTAAAAATATTATTATACTTCACTAATATATTCATTTGAGTATTCACTATTCAAATATGAAATAATATATTTTCACTCCGAATGGCCGTAAGTCCCTGAATCCCAACATGTTTTGTCATGTTACGATCAAAAAGTTTTGACCAAACTTCAATTTAAACTGATCGAGTTTAAACATATGTATACATGAGCATAAAAGGGATATAAATGGACCATATAGTTCAGTTTGTTGAGAATAATTTAACTGAAACGTTCGAGTCTGTGAATGCCAACTTTGTACGTCGTAGTCGAGTTTAAACAAGCAGTCAACGATAGTGACGGTGGCAGTATATATCAGCACAAATTCCAGGGCTGGGCAACATCTTTAAGGCTATTCTTTTGCACATGAACATACATCCCTTGGGCTCTTAAAACACCACAGTAACTGCTAGTGCCTCAGCACAAAGTGTTGCAATTAATCAAATATGAAAACCCTATAAACATTTCGAACTCTGTAGCCATCCTCGTTGCCGTCAGCTGGTCTGATTATTCAAGGTGTACTCGTGTTAATTTCATAACACACCAAAATAAAGGGAAAAAAATTCACAAACTGAAACCTGAGTAAAAAAACGGCGTGGTTTTTATTATTTATGAGTCATGTTAGTCGTATGTACTTTGTACTTATATGGAAAGAGATTGATTCAAAATACGTTCTCACCAGGAATTATATTTTTATGAATTGTCCACGTAAATGAAAATTAAATTCTTTTCTGGCAGATTTAACCACAAATTTTTCCCTAGTTGTACTATAAGAACACAACAATAACACCATTGCCTTCGTCTTCATAGAGATACTTTTAGACCGCAACTCTGCGTTGCCGAAAATTATATTTAAAAAAAGTACCTTTGGGAATAAACATCCCGAGGGAATTTACTGCGGCCTACGTAGTTGAGCACATCTGCGTAAACGCCGCTAAGTAGACGGAATTTCCCCGGGGATCTACGCTCGCAGGGAACAAAATTTCCCTNTTTTAGCTCTGTAGTTTATATGTACAAGTCTGTGTTAATATTCGTGTGTTTGTATCTGTAGGCAGATAAGTAGAAAAATAACTTTATCATTATTGGTAGGGCTTTGTCTACCTCCAGTTTTGGTTGCAATGGCTCGGACGTCGCGTATGTGTGATCGCTACGTGTTGGTGGGTCACGTCACGGGTCCTTCCTGCCATTCGTCCATTGGGTAGACATTCGCCACTTATTTAAGTTTCCGGGTATGACATTCTCCAATATAGCCGTCACATGATCATGTCTCAGGAAAAACTTCTCAGTTTAAATGGAAAGAGTTATAAAATCTTATTCGTAACGTAAGAAGCGACGATTTGTTAAATATAACTTGCAGTATTTTCCTTATTTCATTAGACTTATCACTACAAAAAAAAACTTTCGCATTTCTGTACGTACATATTGCAATAAATTCGGCATTACTGTTGTGTAAGTATGGTGATATGTGATAACAACGCCATAGTAAAATTAATACAATTCTATGCAAAAATCTTATATTTACAGTGATTATGTTGAAAATGTGTTAATATTCTATCTATAATCCAATCGTTTAATACTGACAAAAGCGATCCCTCCTGCCCCATCCACGTGCCAGCACATGCCGAATGATGTTTATGTCCGCTCTCACGCGTCTCTGGGAACTACGCTGCTTTCACTGTTACTTTCTTTCTCGTGTAAACAAACGGAGCTGTATCCCTCCGCCAAAACGATTAGGAGCTGTCAGAACTAAGATAGTTGCTGCAATAGGTAATATCTCGTANATACACTGCTTTCGCTGTTACTTTCTTTCTCGTGTAAACAAACGGAGCTGTATCCCTCCGCCAAAACGATTAGGAGCTGTCAGAACTAAGATAGTTGCTGCAATAGGTAATATCTCGTAAACTTTGACCTCGCGCGGTAAACTGATCACTTTTGAAAACCCTGCTTAAGGTGGCCGCCTGGGTAGGCCGCCGAACGGTGTGCACAGCTCCAGCAGAAAAGGTTTTTAGTAAAAAATGGTTGCCTGTAAAGTCGGTTTTACGGGCGAAGATTTTACGTGACAACGTAGTGCTGCGCGCGCGGCAGACCGATCATAGTTGAGTGGGAGAGAGACGCAAGGCATTCGGCGGGCCTCTCTCTCGTTCGGTGACTCATCGTAACGTTACCGAGCGTTACACTTTTTCATAAGTGACTCCCAGCCGCAACCTAATTTAAGACGTTGTCACGTCAAAAACACAATATCTGTCACTGCAACGAATATTCATTAAACATATTTTTTTAGTAATGCGAGAGCGTCTTTATTTATCAAGCGCGTTATTAATTTCCTTGTGGTTCGTCTAATTACATTTATTAATTGTAAAACTGCGACGCTAGCTCCACCGCGTCGTTCGTCTTTGGAATTGCTTCCATGCAAGGTGGCTTTCTCCTTGGCCGGCTCGGCTCCCCTCCTGTTTCCTCCCCTCATTTCCCTCCCTTGATTACCCCTCCTCGGTGACTCATCGTAACGTTACCGAGCGTTACACTTTTTCATAAGTGACTCCCAGCCCAACCTAATTTAAGACGTTGTCACGTCAAAAAACCGTTCAACGTGCCTGAGTGAGGTCTGCTTACGAATAGCATTTAAGAAACGTTACGCGTCCGTATACGTTTTTCAGCTCCTCCATTTTTCTTTAAATCATNAGTTGCTGCAATAGGTAATATCTCGTAAACTTTGACCTCACGCGGTAAACTGATCACTTTTGAAAACCCTGCTTAAGGTGGCCGCCTGGGTAGGCCGCCGAACGGTGTGCACAGCTCCAGCAGAAAAGGTTTTTAGTAAAAAACCGTTTAACGTGCCTGAGTGAGACCTGCTTACGAATAGCATTTAAGAAACGTTACGCGTCCGTATACGTTTTTCAGCTCCTCCATTTTTCTTTAAATCATGTTTTTGTGATAGTGAAAATGGCTCAAACGGGTGTTTTCACGGTCATTTTTATGTATGGACATTCCGGTACAAAACATTAAAAAAGGAATATGGACGTGAATCAAACCTTTATTTTTATTATTACGACATACAATGGCAGGGTCTCCGCTGAAAGTCTCATAGAGGCGCGTTATCGATGGCAAGACTGCACACCAGTTCAATGCTTTGCACATAGAGGCGATATCTTGGTCGGCCCTAGCTCTCCCATCTCACACGCTACGCTCCTTCAACCAGGCGGCCACCTTAAGATCTACCTTACACATCGTGTGTTCGTTCACTATATGTAGTATTAACATCGCCATGAGCCTGATCACTTTATTTACGCGTCGGTCAAGTGAAACTGCGAAATTATCGAAAATTTAATATTTAACAAATGTGCAATTGCTTACACGTATGTGCATCAGCAATCAAAATAAGTAATTTCAGTATTCATGAATGATTCACTAAAAGTTTTAATTCAACGTTAAGACATGGATCTACTTTCCTTCTGTCGTTACCAACTTTATTGGGCGCATGTAGTATGTGTGCCCGTTATAATATAAGCAGGCATAGGCAGTGACAATTTTCAAAGGTTGATTTCAAAAACCATGAATAGTCTTTACCAACATTGCTTGCTTACAATTCTAGTAGCTTTTCTAAAGTGCGACGTCCAGGATGGAGTCACTCGTGTTTAGTTGGGTGTTTATACCGCGCTTACGAAACATTTTTCCCAGCACTGTGGCCATAGTCGTTTACTTTTTTTTTTTTTTAAATACATGCTTAAGGACATTCAAGAGATAAAAATTATTTTCAAATTTTTTTAGCGTGTGACATTTTTTTTTTTTGCTGTGATATAAAATAAGACCCTAAAAAATTACAGAAAATGGATGAAAAAATATTTTCATAAANATTTTTTTTTTTTGCTGTGATATAAAATAAGACCCTAAAAAATTACAGAAAATGGATGAAAAAATATTTTCATAAAATAATAAAACGTGTTATAGGAATTAAAATTTTATATTTTCTTTTCGTACTAATTTCAAAATGTTACTTAAGTAATACGTTAGATTACAGCTCAGTATAATTGTTCACGTTATTATAATGTCGTGAAGAATATTTCTTCGAAATTTGTGTTGCGGTTCGCTCGTTTCTCAATTGTAACTTCTGAAATAGATTTTAATTTAAAACTAATCAACATGTCTAGGTTTTGAGTTTATTATATAGTTTTGTAACACGATATCAATGATAGCTTGGCAAAAATATAAATAATTTGGAAAATAGAATTTATCATAATTTTGTAGCGTAAATATAAAAATGTTAATCTAGAATACTTATTCACACTAATTTCGAAAATTATTTTAACACAAAGACTGGTTTCTTCTCAAGTGTTTATTGAAATCCCGGGAATTGCATGTAGTGATTTCTTTTAAATCGGACACGCTGTTGAGTAGCGGCAAGGTTAGGCCATCTGCTGGGAGATGTTGCATTGGTGTGGACTGTGAAACAGACGCGATAGCTCGGTGAATTAATTGTATTCAAGCTATGAACATCAAATTAAACGGGCGTTTTATTTGTCTGCGACATCAGCAACAACAAACAACCTTTCGCACATGTTTGATGCCTGTGTTACTGTATCACTAGCGTGTGCGTCGCCTGTGTAGGAACACTCCGCTGGACATCCCAGCGGATGATGCAACTTTCGGCGCCACAGCTACAGTCAAATGCATGCACCAACAGACATAGACGCCGTCTTATGAGCCCCGTAGTGCCATTTACGAATTCTAAAACAAAATTTCGATACCTTCAGCGGTTCGGAAGATATTTGGGGTCAACATCTTAGCTGAAGAATCCTGTATATATCACGCAACATAAAAATCGCGTAGTAGAGTTTGCATAAANTTGGGGTCAACATCTTAGCTGAAGAATCCTGTATATATCACGCAACATAAAAATCGCGTAGTAGAGTTTGCATAAAGCTGGGTTCACAATAAAAATAAATAACGACAAAGCATATAACATAACAGTAAAGCATTCATACGACCAGAATTATTACGTGAAATTGTTTCACAAATGGATTCTTACGGCTTATTTTTAGCCAATGAAATTTGTGACTAGTCTGACGTCATTTGGCAGTGTTGGGAAATAATAGATTTTCGAAACAGATTTTAATATATTATGTTGAAAACTGATCGTGATTTAAAATATTTAGCACTTTCGCTTTCCTATATAATGATTGCTTTTCATATAGTAAATACGTAGATAGCATTAAAAAATTTCTGCTAGTAAATGGTTTTCTCTTTTTCCCTCTAAATATACACTGAGGAGCCAAAACAACTAGTCTGGTAAACCTGCCTAATATCGTGTAGTATCGTGTAGGGCCCCCGCAAACACAGAAGTGCCGCAAGACGACGTGGCATGGACTCGACTGATGTCTGAAGGTATGCAGGAGGCAATTCACACCATAAATCATGCAGGTCACTCCACACATCCATAGGAGTGCGAGGCGATGGAGATCTCTTCTGAACAGCACGTTGCAAGGCATCCCAGATATGCTCAATAATGTTCATGTCTGGTGATTTAGGTGGTAAATGGAAGTGTCTAACGTCAGAAGAGTGTTCCTGGAGCCACTCGGTAGCAACTCTCGACGTGTGGGGTGTCGCATGTTATCACTTCCTCGGAGATGCTATGTCCCATTTCTTGTGCACCGACTATAACACCACGTTCAAACGCACTTAAATTTTGATAACCTGCCATTGTAGCAGCAGTAACCGATCTAGCTACCGACCGCATCGCGTTACTCTGATTGGTACCATACCTCTGTTATTGGCATACGCACGCCTATACCAGTTTTTTTGGCTCTTCAATGTATATCTTGCGACTTTTATTCGTTTCTGCAGCACAACTGTTCTTCCATTTTAAATAAACAACATAGCTGGAAATGTTGTTGGCCTACTCTGCTCTGATTGGCTATTGCCGCATGTGCTTACAAAATAAATTAAATATAGCCTTTGTGTACTATGTCAGGACATCTCATGCGCACGACATGTTATGCGCAGTTGTGAATCAATAGGTTCGAAAACATGGCAGTCATTTCTTGCATGCATGAGCCATGTCTTGTGGTTACTGTTATGCTTTCGATTGTGAACCAAGCTAAATAAGTTCGCTATAATTCGGACTAGTTTTACGTGAGTTCAGGTACAATGCTTAGGTGAACCCATAAGGCCCGTTCTACAATGCACGGATACGTGAGAAAACGGACCAGGAACACGCTCGTTCCGAGCGGACGCATCGGAATGAATTTGAGCTATTTTAAAATGCAAATAAACGTAAACTTCTGCAACTGACGAAACGAAAAATACTCAGCTGCTGCAATTTACTGATGTAAGTTAAATAATGTAGACTACATACTTCGTATTGTATATTTTTACAGTGTTTATCACTACGTAAATACAACTGACAAACCACACGTGCGTTTTTTTTAAACAAAACTTATAATAGACACGGCAAATACATGCACTTGTTGCCGTACATGCAATGGCCACGAAAACGAATAACTGCAAACCAAATGCTCTATTCCAATTACGGGGCCGCGATGGTGTAGTGATTGGACTACTGGCCTCACCCCTAGGCGAACCGGATTCGATTCCCAGTGGGTTCACTCCTCGATTTTCGCATGTGGGAATCGTGCCGAAAAATGCCAAGGCGGGTTTTCTCGGGAATCTCCCGTGTCTCCGCCATTTCATTCCTGCGCTGCCCCATACTCAGTTCGCTTCACCCTCATCGGCTCTCAAAACCTCGATGTTAAGAGCCGCCCACATATCTTTACTCACTAGCTCAATTACTATCGACTTTACGGATTCCCGGGCACGGGAGAGTTGGTAGTTGCCCAGCTTCCTTGCGTGTATCCGTACGTTATCCGCGTACGCATGCGTCCCATTGTAGACTGAACACGGAGNTAGTTGCCCAGCTTCCTTGCGTGTATCCGTACGTTATCCGCGTACGCATGCGTCCCATTGTAGACTGAACACGGAGTATGTTGCGTGCTCCGCACCAGTGTCGTTGTAGAACGGGCCTAAGAGAAGACTAGTCCAAATGGATTTGTTTACCCCAGGACTAGAATAAGCGTGGGAGAAGTATAGTCTCCGTCTTTTGGTTGCCCTCACGCCGGGTCTCCACCCCTTCCTTGTACACCAGGCGCAGCGGAGCGCACGGACTCCTCTGGGTGTGAGGGTGGGAGCGACAAATGCTTCACTGCGTCGCGCCGCGGGAGAATATACCGCACCCCTGGAAAGGATGTTCCTGGTCCAGGGAAGGGGAGAGTTGTTTCCCGGAACTGCCGTGTAAGCAGCGAGCATAAAATATCCTGCTGTACACGGAGTCCCGCTCCTTCTTCCGCTCCCTCATGACGCCCAACCCACTGCGGGCGGGATTTAAGGGCAGGTTTACGACTTGGGCGCGAGGCATGCTCCCGACTGACAAGCGAGTGCCTCCGGTCCCCAGNCGGGATTTAAGGGCAGGTTTACGACTTGGGCGCGAGGCATGCTCCCGACTGACAAGCGAGTGCCTCCGGTCCCCAGGGGTTCGCCACTTCGTCATTGGTTCTCCCGAATTTCTCCTCGCCTCCCATCATCATCGCTAATGATACGTACGTGCATCTTAGACTAGACTCACAATAGTACGTCGCGTCACGTGATCTCCAACCAATCGTAGGCCATCTTTTTTTTTCTATCGATCAGTCAAATATTTACCAAACTTTAACTTTCGATGGACGGACGGATGACCCACCGCCTTCTGACGACATTCATTAGACGTTAATACGCACTTTGAAATAAAATGCAAGGAAGTGGATCTGTGTTTATTGATCTTTGGTGGTAAATTCAGAAATTTGAAATGTAAAAAAAAATGTTTAGTACATATTCTTATAACGTAAAAAATCTTTCCCAAAACGTTTTCTCTTGAAAATGTATTTCCAATCAAAATNGTTTAGTACATATTCTTATAACGTAAAAAATCTTTCCCAAAACGTTTTCTCTTGAAAATGTATTTCCAATCAAAATAGATCTCCAACTAAAGAAAAATCGCGATGTTAAGTTGTCACACCCGTATAGAATGATTGATGGATGACGGATTGTTGTGAATCGCTCTCAACTGACGGACCAAAACGTCAGACGGATGATTGCTGGTCGGGTGGACGACTGACGGACGCGACGGATTATTTTGAGCGCAGCCTTAAGGTAAAAAAAATCGGCTTGTGGCTGTGTTGGAGACACATCTTACGTGAATACGTCTGCGTTAGTGGGTACAATTTTCCATTGTATATGGGAATGAAATGAATGTAACCAAATGGATACTGGGATTGTATGGCTTAAGACGACAGATCTAGACGAGATGTTTCGTTCGGCACAAAAATCAGTGCGCTAGCACATTGGAGTCGCGAGATGTAATGCCCGGAAATTTTCGCCCACATCCAAAATTGCCGCCAGTCGCAGCGGGCCCCCACCCACTCCTCGTGCATGCGCGGCACCAACTCAGCCATGTTCGCATAGTGGTCGTACGCCCTAACGAATGAGACCACGTTTATTACAATTGTGTTGTTAATCACGAAGTTAGAGTGTCGGAATGGAGAGCCCTGCAAACGTTACATCGCCGTTTCCGTCCCGGTTTCCCAAATGTCGGTCTGATTCCAAAGACGTTTTTACGTCAAAAATCAGTACACATAAGTTTATGTAACGAATGAATGTTTTCCTTTACATGGTATAAAATCACACACTAANACGTCAAAAATCAGTACACATAAGTTTATGTAACGAATGAATGTTTTCCTTTACATGGTATAAAATCACACACTAAACTGGTGACACGTAAAAGTCTGTTTGTATTTAGTAATGGAACACTGTAATAATGTTTATAAGTATTGAAGAGTAAAACGTTCTGAACGCCCAAGAAGACTGATGTGTGATTATCATAACAGTTTTAGCACTCGCGTTTGGCTCTGTAACTCTGTACAGGACATTTTACAGCGTGNTTGATGTGTGATTATCATAACAGTTTTAGCACTCGCGTTTGGCTCTGTAACTCTGTACAGGACATTTTACAGCGTGTTCATAAGAACAGGGTCTGTAATATCACTACTGGGTGTGTAGTAGACGACAACACCTTAATTTTTATTTGAGCCTTTTTATATTTCATGACTATACGAGTATTATAAACAGTTCAGTTTATTTCATATTGGTGTGAAACCACACTTTAATAGAGCCAATATATAGTTTACTGACTACTGTAAATTACTTGAATCCTGATCATCTGCGGATTTGAAATTCCAGCGAAAAATATGCACATGTATGCAATAAATCACTTCTAAATTGAAAGACTGAGGGGAACAATTGAAAATAATTCCTCCACGATTGTCACATTTTCTTATTCGACATAAAATTTCGCCATATTGCAAAAATCCAGCTACAGAAAAACATGTTCGTGAGTGTGATAACAACGTCATTATCGTTATCTAGAACATAATGCAGATCACCACCTACACTCTGAGAAATAGCTCTCAAATTTACATCAATTTTGTACGCGTATTGAGAATGCATGAATGTTTAAGATCCCCCTCGTCTGTCAATGTCATCCATTGTAGCTTTCTTACGTTGTTCAGCAGAAAGGGAGAGAGTAAAATGCGTAGTTAATTTCCTACTGTATAAAAGCTATACCAAATATTTCAATATTTTCAGCATGATATACGGTACATTTTTCATGACAATGTATAGATTAAATATGTTATTATTGTTTAGGAAGTTTACTGAATTATTTTTTCATTGTGTATAATGATATATAGCATTCGTACCTGCATGAAGCGTTTCATTGAAGCTCTCCTGTTCGAAACTGCAGTTTGACGCGACGATTCTAGATTTAAATACTTTGCCGCATTCAAAAAAAATAATTTTGTATGTCTGTGAGAATTAAAATTATTTGTGTTTTCTTCACCTGCAGTTGCATTCTTCGGCTGAACTTGCAAACACTTAAGTGTTTCGTATCGTTATTAGGTTATTTGGAAATCATGTTTATATGAGCGGTTACTCCTACTGGAGAAGGGGAAACAAATTTATGGCAGAATTTTGGGGGCGAGAGTCGTTGGAACTACCGTTCCTCATTTGTTGCCGGCAGCACAAAACGACACACTGTATGCTAGGTCCAGGACGCGCTTGGTGTATAATTGGAATCCCGGCGTATTTACTCTGCACTGGCGTATGTGGCGGAGGAGGGGAGGAAGGTATCCTCCCCTCCACTTGTTTCACGTCCTCCGTCGTTCAAGCACTTCCACTACTTCCACCTGCTCTCGAGAGAGAGAGAGAGAGAGAGAGAGAGAGAGAGAGAGAGAGAGATCTTGCTTTCTCTCTTCCTAAATTATGTAATTAACACTGTTGGCAGCAAATAAACCGTCTTCCCATTTGCCTCGTTCCTCGTCATTTTGCTGACGTAAATAATTTTCCTTCATTTCGGCAAATCATATATTTCTTTCTACAGAATGTTTACGATTAATTGGACACTTTTTTAAGTAACCTTTGAAAATTGGCACTGTCGCTACCCGCAAGTATTTTAACTGTCATACTGTATGGCGTGCGCCTGGTCTAGTCGGCAACGATGTAAGGAAAGTAGTTCCATGCCTTGGTCTTGAACTAAAAGTGTTAGATAAACTTTTCTGAATGCTGAAATGAATTCATTTTATTTCTGCTTTTTGCGCATGCAGGTGTAGCAATTAGCAAATTGGTGAAGTATTTACTTTTCTAATAATTTTACAGTTTCATTTTACCGACGCATGTACAGAATGATTAGGCCCATGTCAATGTTACTTTTACATTTAGTGGAAGAATATACAGTATGTATGCAAGTATATCTTAAGCAGGGCTTTCGAATGTACTCAGTTTACCGTGAACAGCTAATGTAGAGTAATGTAATGTAGAGGACAAAGTTTCTGTGATGCTCGCGTCTGCTTTTCCAAGTGACTTTTCCAAGTGGTATAAAAACCGTCCGCATTTTTATAATATAAAATGCGTGAAAGTGGACAAGTTTCCAGTGCTGGTTTTTCCCTGCTCGACTCAATCAGATAATCGACGATTGATCGGACATATCCCCTGATTAGAGCGCTTCCGAGTAATTTACTAAGACTGTGCGTGATGAGTGGCATACAGTGTCCTGATTCGATTTGAACTTCCAGGAATCGCCCTCACAGTCCTTACCGGGTTTCTAAATACTTCATTACAAGAAGGCATGGTTCGGCTTATATTCTGATAACAGGCTGATTCCACGCCGCGATGCGAGATACAGAGGAACGAACCGAGAACGCCCGTTTCCAGGGACCCGAAGAAGTAGAGTGGGTAAAGGAGTGAGTAGCCCAGGAATACGTTCTTAACCCATTCGGTCCGGAATTCATTTACGAGCTCATGTGTTGTAATCGTGTAATATTTTGTGTGCGCTGTACTTGTATAAAGTTTGCTTCTCGCAACCGGGGGTCAATTCACACTCGTGCAGAACGTCTCGTAGCGCACGTTTAGTCCAGCCTTGAAACTGCTGCCCACGTTAGGTAACGGGCGTATAGTGTATTGTTCGCGTTGGCAAAATCGGGCCGCTAGATATCCTAGTCTCTCGGGGCTGCTGCGCGCTAATTAGAGAGTTCCCTGGAGTGTGCAATACCACTCGAAGACTGCAATTTTATTTTGATTAAAACAAAACAAACTAGAGTTCTTAAAGACAAATAGAGTATCTTCGTAAAACGATGTTCAAAACACTGTTTAACATGAAACACAATTAAAATTGACTACAAATATACGTTCCGCTGCCGACAACCAATAATACACACTTCATGAACATTTCAGAAACTTAGCTTTACTAAGTATTTATACCAAGTGTGATATGCATTAGTTTATTATAGTTACTCGGGTTTTATGCATTTTATGCATTTGAAGTTGCTTAATTAACGTTGCTACGATTTTGGTCATTTGCATTTGGTTATTTGTAAGCTTCGTATTTATCACAATTCGAAACGAAAATTACGAAAATAAGTTATCAATTTGTGCAGACAAATCGATCACGTGACCATTTTGTTTACTACTATGTGCCAATTGGAACACAGCCTTAGACTGACTAATTTTGGAAGTTTGGAAGAAATATATTCATTCAGCGCAGTTATATCAATTGCACTTCAAGCTCTAACCAATACCCGACAGCATTAATAAAGACATTTTCTTGCTCCGATACAACATTTTTGTTGTTTTCATCCAAAGAGTTCTCATGGCACATTTACTGAAGAATTTGTGGCGGGTATCGGCATATGGACATCTGTCTAGTTACAGTTAACCCAGAATTGTAGCGCGAGTATTTGCGACTGTCTCCGTCCGTATGCTGAACAAGAGAGCATAGTTATTTCCTGATTGGCCAGTGACCGTAGCCTTGGGCGGCGGGAACCTGGTAATTGGTCGTGGAACCAGTCAGTGTAGCATAATTCATTACAAATGCAGTTACGTCGCGAGACCAGTCGAATCCGCGATATGTAGCGGGCACTCGTCTAAAGAGAGAGAACGAATTCCGCTGAAACCACGCTACCGATCTGGTAACTCTCTAGAATAGGCTACCCATGAGATGGATAATCGACCCCCAGTAAAAAAAAAAAAAAAACGTTTTTCGTGTATTGTGTCACTGGCATTAATCATTCAAAACTAGAGGTCCAAAAACTTTCGCCAATGACATTAGAGTTCGTTCACGGTTACTTCTAACTTTTATGAAACCCTGCTGAAGTTCTACTTCCAGGATACTCCTCCACCTTATGCGAACAAAGCTTAACAACCTAGTCTACAAAATTACACCAGAGGGCCAACTCACCGCATTCGTGTGTACTCAGTCTAATAATATTCTGCGTAAGAACTATTTATTACTACCCATTACCAACACACCTATTTTATTCCCGTTTATATTGATTGTTTACATTAACTACAAATGTAAAATTATAATTTATAGATAAAATTTCAGTTAAAAGAAAAATATAAGATAATTTTGTGTTAAGAGAAGCATAAAACGCTTTTGATACACTGCATATTTAGGAAACAAACAAACACATAATAGATGAGGTGATTTTTCAAAGGTTTGATCCAAAAGTGTGAAGAACCCGCGAATACACTATATTCGTAATGAAGACGCTCAAAACCTCTGGCACTGATTGATTACTTAGAGGACGCTGTGGCACAGCGGCTGGAGCGCTGGCCCCACCAAAGCGAACCGGGTTCAATTCCCGGTGGGTTCGCTCCCCGATTTTCACATGTGGAAATCCTGCCAAACGATGCCGATGGTCAGCGGGTTTTCCCGTTTCTCCCGCAGTATTAGAAAATTGGGATGTCTAGGCCAACGGGATCCAGGATAGGAGATCGGAGCTGTTCATGCTCTGTCTTTCTGGTCCCCCGGCGGCCATATTGTCCGCAATGTTTGATGTCTATGAAAAAGAAAAATCACAAAAAAGTTTTTAAAAGGTATAAAAAAATTATTAAAAATTTAATTAAAAATTTTATTTTAAAAATTTATAAAATAAAAATTTTGAATGTTTAATTTTAGAGGGAATAGGAAGCCGACCCGACCGGTCGCCATGTTGTGTCGTCACCCGACCGCTATCTTGGATAGCGGTGACCTTGACCTTATGCCCATGACCTTGGATACTTTGGACCAAAAAAATTGTTTTTAAAATTCCCCAAAAAATTAATAAAAACTCAAAAATTATTTTTAAAATTAAAAAAAGTTATTCAAAGATGTATTAAATTTTTTTATAAAAAATTCAAATTTTGAACGTTTTGACTTAGAGGGGATGTGGGACTGGAAAAGACCAGCCACCATGTTATGATGTAACCCAACCACCATTTTAAATTCAATTGACATTAACCTTGAGCCTATGTCCATAACCTTGAATGACCCTAAACCCCAAAACCAAACATTAAATAAATTATAAAAATATTATCAAATAATAAAATAAATAAAAAAAAAAACGTACATTTTCGGTGGTTCCCTCAGCATCATGTCCAGCAGACGACTGACCCTCACCAAAGTTTTTCATTGGTTGATTACTTGTGTTTGCTTCACTACCTAACAGTATATTTTATTGGTTTATTACTCACACTCATTCGAGTCGCCACCAATGTTTTTCATTGTATTAACATTCCCCTCTCCTACACTCTCACCATTGCTCATTCTGTAGAATGCACGCCACCCACCACATTCATTTTCTCGTTTGTCATTTTTTTACTTTTTCATCAGGTAGGTGATGCTAGTCTATTAATTATCGATTTCGCCGCCAGAGGTGCTCTCGATTTGGTAACCATGTAGGTTGTTGTCGATCTTGACCTTGACTTCAATTACATAGAACATGAAAAATCAAGAAAAATTTCAGTCCAATTGGCCATTACTAGCTAGTCACAACAAGGATCCATACCGACTAACCATACTAGCCAACAACCGACTCTACCTAAGACTAACTCCACCCAAGACTCTGTTCCTGGAGAGATTGACTGAGCACAAAACTAGCTCCTGACGAGACCAGTTCTTGCAAAACTGACTAAAACAACCGACAAGACCAACCTGCCATACCACCCACCTATACAAATGATGATAGACAATCTAGAAAAAAAAAGTATCTCGTAACTAACCTCTTCGCAAAAATCTTCGCAAAATTTGTGCAAAACATTTCTACCACCGATGACCATACCAAAAGGCCATACTTACTTACCAAGCCAACTGAACAGTCCAACCAACTACAAGTTGTACAACAGTACAACAACAAGTTGCGAAATATTTCCTCAAACGTATTCCCCTCATTTCATTCGTTCGCCATATAGATCTCATCCATTTTAAACGGCCCGAGTAAGATATAATACTTCAGATCAAACCATAGCCTTCCTCCTGCACATGCTCTCATAAATGTTATCTAAAACAGACTCTCGCAATTGATTGTTTACACAACTGAATTAATAAGTATTTCAGGGAAGCATAAGGGATATACATAGATTTTATTTATTTACTTATTATAGCCATTATACCTGTCTATCTATTTTGTACATTCGAACTCCACATTTCTCAGATGTTTGCAGATCATGGATAGGGGCCAATAGTCTCATCTGATGTAGCCCCGATCCTTCAGCTCATCGATGGCTGAGATATCTCAAGAATGCATGAAAGATCCCCGCATTTTTGCAGGTCAATCAATTATCTGAGTCTATCAACAAGTACATTCGGGTTTTCGGGAAATATGGGACAAGAGTTTTCGACGCCTTCTGTCTTCTTCGCACCACTTGTTGAAGGAAACTCGTTGGTGAAATGTGTGCAAACGTTGAAAGAACATCATCCTTCTCATCAGATACTTCATCAACACTGTCACCATAGTCATTATAATCAATGCTGTCTTCATAATCGTCTTCACCTATTGTTTCATCCTCGATATCAAGTTTACTTTTTTTTGTAGGAGTCACATCGTCATCATGAGTATTTAGAGCTGACAACCGTTTATTTTGAAGTTCGTCGATTTCACGCGAATGCCTTGCAAGTGTACATTCCACACATACTGACTCTATCATGCCTCGTAGATCTCTCATTCCGTCATTAACATTAACTGTCTCGTCATAATCGTCTGCAGAAACAGTACCCATCGATGCAGCAGATGGTATTGCCGACATCACTTGCTGGCTCCCAGTAGACGAACCCTTGCAGATATTGATGTGTTTCTTCGTTGTATCACGTTGCATAAACTGCATGTGGTCATTTTCGTAATGCTTCATCATGCGAGTTCCCTCGTCGTCTGCAAACCTTTTATGTAGTGTATTAACAGGAGGTAACTAATTCATCACATGCTGTTTCTCAGTGGGCGAAAAAATATTACATTTATATGCCTCGATGTGTTTATTTAAGTGATCACTTCGAGTGAACTGTCTGGAACATTTACAGCAGCTAATAAAAACAGGAGATGGGTTCTTCAAACAGTCACTCTTTTCATTTCTCTGCACATTGCAACTTTTACTGAAGGACTTGACACAGTAAAACAATTGTTTTCCATTTAATTTTCGGGCAGTCGTTGAAGGTACGCTTGTAGCCGTATAAGACATACTCGGTTTCACATCGTCAGTGGCTTGTATCGTCTTCAATCATACATGAATTCATACACTTGACACCTGCTGACTAACTCCTGCCGACTGACTCCTGCCGGCTGACTCCTGCCGGCTGACTCCTGCCGGCTGACTCCTGCCGGCTGACCCCTGCCGGCTGACCCCTGCCGGCTGACTCCTGCCGGCTGACTCCTGCCGGCTGACTCCTGCCGGCTGACCCCTGCCGGCTGACCCCTGCCGGCTGACTCCTGCCACCTGACTCCTGCCGGCTGACTCCTGCCGGCTGACTCCTGCCGGCTGACTCCTGCCGGCTGACTCCTGCCGGCTGACTCCTGCCGGCTGACCCCTGCCGGCTGACCCCTATAAGGCATGAATATATTCATTTATATATACAGACATTTCACCTCTTTCATTAAATTTCATGTCGGGTATCAGCCATTTGTTATAAGCCACATGACAGATGCTGTTTTACAAGTTATTGCACAACAAATACTCTCTGGATAACTAACCATCAATATCGCACACTCGAGAGCATACCCATGATAGTCAATGTAGCACTATTCGAACCCTGATCGGATGGCGCTACATTGTCTATCATGGGCATGCATGCAAATGCATGTGCTCGCTTTGATTTTTCTCGATTTTCTGAGTTCTATGTAATTTGAGTCAAGTTCAAGGTCTACAACAACCCGCATGTTGGCTAAATCGACAGCTCCTCTGTTGGCGAAATCGATAATTAATACACTAGCATCACCTACCTAAAGAAAAAGTAAACAAATGACAAACTAAAAAATGAATATGGTGGGTGGAGTGCATTGTACAGAATGAGCAATAGTGTGAGTGTAGGAGAGGGGATGTTAATATAATGAAAAACGTTGGTGGCGGGTCGAATGAGTGTGAGTAATCAACCAATAAAATATACTGTTGGGTGGCGAAGCGAACACAAGTAATCAACCAATGAGAAACATTGGTGAGGGTCAGTCGTCTGCTGAACATGGTTTTTAAGGAACCTCCGAAAATGTAAGTTTTTTTTTTAACTTCCTGAAATATTTTGTTACAGTTTTTTTATAATTTATTTATTAATTTTTGGGGTTTAGGGTCATTCAAGGTCATGTACATTGCGTCAAGGTTACTTGGATTTAATATGATGGTTGGGTGACAACATAACATTTTGGCTAGTCGGCTCCAGTCCCCCATCCCCTGTAAGCCAACATATTCGAAATTTTAATTTTTATAAATTTTTTAATACATTTTGAAAATAAAATGTTGAAATTTTAAAATAAATTTAAGCAGTTTCTGTAAATTTTTTTGAGAATTAAAAAAAAATTGTGATTGTTTGGGTTTAAGGTTATTCCAGGTCATGTTTAAAGGTCAATATCAAGGTCACCGATATCCAAGATGGTGGTCAGGTGACATCATAACATGGAGGCCGGTTGGCTCCTGGCTCCTTTCTCAAGTACCCATTATGCCCAATCATTAGAAATTTTAATTTTTTAATACATTTGAAATAATTTTAAATAAATATTCTATTCATTTTTGGGCCTTTGTGAATTTTTTGGTATTTTTTGGGTTTTCAAGGTCAAAGGTTACAGGGTTTAATGGCAAGGTCAAGGTGATCAACATCCAACATGGCAGTCGGGTGATGTCACAACATGGCAGCCGGTCGCCTCTGGCTCCTCGTCTCCTCTGAGTACAAACATTCAACATTTTAGTTTTATAAGTGTTTTAAATAAAATTTTATAAAAAATGTATAAACAAATTTTAGATATATTTTTTGGGGGATTTTTGGAATGTTTTGAATTTTTTGGATTGTTTGGAATTCTTGTGTTTTCAAGGTCAAATGTCACCGGGGTCATGGTCCAAGGTCAAGGTAACACATCCAGAATGGTGGATATGATGGTTGGTGGAGACCGGAATGACAGAGCATGAACAGCTCCGAGCTCCTATCCCGGATCCCGTTGGCCTAAACTTCTCCATTTCCTACTACTCCCCGCCCTTGCATACTGGCGCTGCTTCACACTCACTGCTGTTCACCCTCGTCAGTTCTCAAGACCTCGGTGTTACGAACCGCCAAACTTCTTTACTCTCCACTCTACTGATTCCTTACTGTCCACAGTACCGGACGTAACTGCCCTGGATCGTAGACACGGGGAGTGAAGTAGTTAATAGCATGACTAATTAACATAGCCCCTTTTTTTTCACTTAAAAATGATATCATAGTAATAAGGTTTCTTAAAAGTTAGGGCCTACAATTAAGTGTAGAAACTGCAAATGAGCTTTTAGCTTATTTCAAATTAATACATATGTGTTAAACAGTACAGTTATTTACTGAGCAAAACGTTTTCCAAACAAAGGAGGGGCCACGGTGGTGTTGTGGTTAGACTACTCGCCTCCCACCCAGGCGAATCGGGTTCGATTCCCGTCAGGATCACCTCCGGATTTTCGCATGTGGGAATCGTTCCGTACAATGCCGCTGGTCGGCGGGTTTTCTCGGGATTTGTCGTTTCCCCCGCACTTGCATTGCGTCGCTGTTCCATACTCACCTCTGTACACCCTCGTCGGTTATCAAGACCTCGATGTTAAGAACCCCCTAAATGTCTCCACTCACTCAAACAAAGGAAGGGGTGAACACCTTAGCCCCTCTCTTCATAAATGAGCTTTCGTCAAGAGTACCAGACATAAAAACTCCCTTGGACCTTGCGTGTGTTCTCAAATGTAGTGTATTTGTTATACGGGTGGAAGGAATCGTTGTACGTTTTCTTACGGCGGAACAGTTTCAAGACTTCTTGCTTATTGCAGACGTCATTTTGGTGGCAACCAACAAACTGTAAGCAGTAATTAAAATAGTGCTGTTTATGAGAACATAAAGGCTGAATAAATGCAATAATGTGTAAGCAACTCCTTAAGTAAGTTGGTAAGGCACCATCTGTTGTTTCTCACTATGGAGAAAAATCTGAACGCCAGTTCAGATCGTTATAAACAGAGGCGACGCGACATTTCAAGGTACATTTCAACGTTGCCTTTAGCTCTCTGTCTCTGTCTCTCTCTCTCTCTCTCTCTCTCTCGATAAGCCGTAGAAAACATAAAACTGTGTACAGCTAATTAAGGGAAGTCTTTGTCTGGCAGTAAATCTAAATTTAATTTCTCTAGAAACAAATATTATCCAGTTTGGGGCAATGGCGAATAGAAGACGCGGTCTGAAAAATAATAAAAGAAAACGGCTTTTTAACGACGATGAAATAACTTTTAAAGCACGCTGCTTGGTGGTGGGAGGCATTACGGCGCCGCAGTTACAGTAGAAATCACGGAAAGAATTAACGAGTCAAGACAGCGTATTTGTTTTTTTTATAGAAGTAGGGTAAGACTCAATCCCCGTTCCAGGCAAACGCCACGTACTTTCCTTATTGACGCACTCTCAGCTCCTAATTTACAAACAAGACTTCAGAAGTTTCGCCGTCCTCTTGTCTCAAGTAGACGTAAATGTTTAAGGGCCGCTGTCTGTGAAAGGAGCCATTTTATTCTGAACTTGGTTGCGTGCGATTCGGTCCTTCGTCTGTTGTGGTTCTGTTATTGGCTCGCAGTTCTACAGGACCTATCAGCACGGCTGTGGTTCAAATTGCAGACTTAGCACGAACTTACACATACGAGTATTCCTGTGTAAGATCATCTTAGATATAGCTAATAAGCTGAGGGATATTTATTTAATTTAGGTATACAAATAAAGTCCTTTATTTGTTTCAGTTTTGCATAATTCACTAACGTTTTAATTACAATAAGTTTATCCTGCCTTGAGTGTTAATGTATAACGATATATATTTCAATCCTCGATCAATTTCCTTACTCGTAACTGCAGATATTTTTAAAGTACATACCAACGGGGTTGCATACAGTAATGCTGGCAGGAAATTACAAACTTTTTCTATTTTTTTAAGTCCTATTGGAAATGTAGTTTTTAAATTCGTGGAAACAGGATTTTTTTTGTTACTGTATATTTAATATGCGTTAGAGCAGTAACAACATGCTTGTGCTTTTAACAATTTTTCAGTCTCTATTAAAGGACGGAGAAATACAAATCATTAGATACGTGGCAGTGTTGATGTGTACATTGTGTGGGAAGACACAAGATAGGTAGCAAGAACAAACTAATCTCATATTTCAGTATGTTCACTATCCATAAATCAACAGCAGTATGTAATCGAGTTAAACAGATAATTATATTTACTTTTCATAACCTTGTCGAGCGGTCACGTTGCGAAACATTTCTGTGTCAATTTCTACGAGATCGCTCTCAACATCTCGCCCTTTAGCCTAGAAGCCCTACGCCAAAATTTTATGAAGACAGTGCGAATTGCTTAGGAACGACTGGGTAAAAGAACCGGCAACGCAATTTTTTCTTCACAGGGGTGAATGCATCACTCAAGACAAATATTCGTGCTGCGTGTGTCTATGGGACTTTAAGTAGTAACCTTATCATTTTAATGGTAGAAAATCTATTGGAAGTTAAATACGCGCTCCTATCTTAAAGTTCGTTCGTGTCCATGTGGTATATTCTTAAGTCAGAGCAGTCTGAAAAATCCGTTTTTAACGATGTTGCAGGGCTCCAAAATAGGTAATGTTTATAGCACTCGTAATTCCTTTATAGTAAAATTCCGTTCATATCTTATGTATATTTTCTTTTCATATTTACACGTACTGGAGACACGTCTATTTGCCACATTGCTCAACGTTCATACACTGTCTGGAGCATGTAGATAACATAAGTCTAATGTGTGGCGCACACGACAAGGCCTGCACACTTCCTCACGGAAAGTTAGTTGTCTGGAATCATTAATGTGTAACATTTGCATATTTAGAAGAAAGGAATTATATAAACGATATTTTTAAGAATGTCCCTCATGAATTAGTTCGTAACCTGATGTAAAGAAACCAACACAGACAAATATGGCGTCGTGGCCAGACAGAAGGTGGCCACTTCGAATATGCCAGCCAGAGCGCACGCGCAGAATATAATGGGTGCAGTTTTGCAGTCGCAGCAAAATGTTACTACTGGGGATGACATTAATACTATTGCTGCCTACTAAATGTTTTGGTGGCAGCCAATAAATGAATGGTTACTAAACTAATCTGTTAGTGAGCACTAAATAGCTTTACTACTACGCAATCTACGTGTTATTGGCCACCACAATACGTTTTTTACCATCAACAAGATTTCGCCTTGGAAAGCATCAACCATACAGTTTTTGTAGCCACTGACAAATCTTTTCTTCGTGTGTAGGATCAAGTAATACGGCAGACCAAAATTTGTTTGTTTCGACACTACGAATGAAAATTAATCACTTAGTAAAGGGATAATGCTACTCGCTATATATCAGGGTCCTATTAACAAATATATAAATGCTTTAAAATTGTTGTGAAGTCAAGGAATGCCTCATTATTAATAAATACATAAATATTCGCACTCAGAACACTGAAAGCAGCAAAATTCTTCGTCTGAGAACCATAATCATCCTTTTCTCATAATATTAGCGTTTCCGATTCTGTATTAAGAATACCACCTCATATCCAAGAATTGTTAGTAAAAAACGCTTAAATGTATTACATGTGTAAACTTTTGTGTACATAAGTTGCTTAATTTCACTGTACGGATGATAAAAAAAAAATTGAATTTTTAATTTGATGCATAAATGGCATTGAAAATATATTGGTGCTAGATTCGTATATTGTATTTCCACTAACTTATTAATTTAATAAAAGGCCGAATTTTGCATTTATCGTTTAACCATTTTTCTTGGGTAATATATGAGAAATATCTAACCAAATATATAAACAAAATTATTATTACTCTGCATAGGAACGCGAGAAAGGGAGCCACACTGTCTAAACATATTGACACTTCATGACAACCGCAATATTTTCCTAAAACTTTTCTAATTTACATTTTATTAACAATTTTGACATACACTTATTTTTTATTTTTTGCTTTATTTTATTTGAATTGTGACTCCTTGTGAACGCATAAATGTTAGAGGCGACTGTTTTTCAGAAGAAAATGCGTATGGTTATCAAGTTGGTGAAGCAAATTAGGTATGAACGTGTAACATTTTAGTAATTATAATGGCATTAGAGTCGCGTGGGAATGACGTGTAACGAGACAGCGTTGAAATTTTCCCCTTATTTAGTGTTTTACACGAAACCTTAATTAAGATTCTTTTCCCCCGAAGTGCAGTAGCGTGATTTTATTAAACTTCGTGATTATCTCGTCAGTTAAGCGTATTACCGAGGAATTACGAGTTCAGTGAAACGCCAGCTCGCCCTCGTCAGCGCCACCAACCTTGGAGTCTGTTTCCTGCGTCACAAACGTTTCTGCGAAGGGGATTGGGTTTCGTAAAATGAGGGGGAGGGGGGAGTAATTGCTTCGAGTGTTGTTTCCCATCGGATGAATAGCCACTTTTTTTTATTCTAGTCTGGGGCGAAAACACGTTCCGAATTCTTGTGCGTGGAACCCAGAAAGAAATAGTAAAAGGGTGGAGAGAGAAAGAGAGAGAAGGAGTGTTGGACAGGGGAGGGGGAGGGGGTTAGGATGTTTGTTCGGAGTTTCATAAAGGCGAAATGCAAATAAATGGCGACTGTTTGCCGGGCGGATTCGCCGGCTCACAGGAGGCGGGGAGGACGTGCAGCTGTCTCCTGTTTGCCTGGACCAGTAATAAAGCCTGGTTTCTCGGCTCGCGCAAGGCAGTCGCCGTCCCTGCAGTGTTGCCAACAAAGGCGCCTTATTTCACCCCCCCATCTCCGCGCTTCGTAAGGAATGGAAATTTTTTTCTCTCAAAAAAGGTTAGCGTCATATTTTGCTTATAACCAGCAGTCATTATCCGACACGTATTATTTTTAATTACTGTTATTTTATCCTCCAACACGTGACTACTTTGTAAACAGACCAAATGTTATAACGGTAACTATACGTATCTTTATATATGTTTATGTAAGTTCTAAATTTATTTCTATCATAACTGCGCATTCTTTCTCTATTATTATTGTATAGGTTGCATTATTATAAGACTATGTTATTTTTAGTGCACGGGTGTAGTTTTAACACTTTTTAAATATTTAATCGTATTTTAAAGTAATTATGTCGACTTTTGTTTTCGTTTTCCCGAAAGTGTGCCGCAAATTAGAAAATCATATTTTCCTCAAGAATATTTTAAAACGTTTTGTACACCTACGCTTTATTTTTTACTCGCTAATCTTCAGTAATGTGCATTGCCTAGTGTACGGAAATCTGTATGTTATGTAGGCCTGAGACAACGCCAACACGGATGTAATGATAATTACAGCATACCCAACATAGAACCAGGTAGCAACTGCCATCCTATCTGATGGTACAAGCCTCTCGAGGGTTTTGGCTGAGCCTGAAGGTGGCCGGCCGCCTGGGTAGGCCACCGAACGGCGTGCACAGCTCCAGCAGAAAAGGTCTTTATTTAAAACCCGTCCAACGTGTCTCAGTGAGGCCTGCTTACGAATAGCATTTAAGAAACGTTACGCGTCTGTTTACGTATTTAAGTTCCTCCATTTCTCTCTAAAGCATGTTTTTGTGATAGTGAAAATTGCTCGAACAGGTGTTTTCATGTACATTTTTTAGGTATGAACATTTCGGTAAAAAACATTCTAAAGGAATAGGGACGTGCATCGAACTTTTGTTTTTATTTTTACTTCATAAAATGGTAGGATCTTCGCTGAAAGTATCATAGAGGTGCATTATCGTCGGCAAGACTGTACGCCAGTTCAGTGCTTTCCGCGTAGAGGCGATGAGAGAGTTGATGCGCATGTCTTGGTCCCCCCCTAGCGCTCCCACGCTTTTAGGCCTCATACGTGCAAAATTTCTTCAACCAGGCGGCCACCTAAAGGCTCCAAGAGAAAGAGAAAGAGAAAAAGGGAGACAGACAGAGTGAGACAGGCAGAGACATACAGAGAGAGACAGAGACGGAGCGAGTGGCTGAGAGGCACAGACACAGAGAGAGAGAGTCACAGAGAGAGTAAGACACGCAGAGAGAGACAGAGATAGAGTTTTCAGTCCGCGCTTAACAGCGAGGTTTTGAGCACTGGTGAAGTCGAAATGAGGTGAACACAGCGAAGCGGCGGAATGCTAATGAGGGGGAAACTGGAAGGCCTTAGGCAACCCGCCGGCCGACGGCGACGTTCGCCACATTTCAAGACTGCGAGGAGAGAGTTAATGCCGGAGCTAAAGAATCGGCATGCTATAAATGGAGGAGGAAGTGGGAGCACGTTATTAAAAGTTACAAACCACGGAAGTGCCCGCCGAGAACTAATTATCAACCAGTTATAGCTAATTAGCAGTTATTTAAACTCTTCAGAAGTAATTTTTTAAAAACGTATCTTACCTGAAGGCGTAAATATTTCAAGCAGATTGGTGCACGAGAGAAGTATATTTATCAGATTTTCGTCACAAATAATTTTCCAGAGAGAGGGTTTATCGAAATTTTGGCACAAGGTATAAATAATAACTTTGAAAGCTCCCTTACATTGCTAGATATTCCCAGTCCATATTATTCTCGGGACACTGATGGGATACAAAAAAAAAACATATATATATATATATATATATATATGTTCTTTTTTTTCATCAGTACTCCGAGTATATGCTAATTAAGGCAGTGAATATCTAGCAATGTAAGGTGTTCGAAATTATTATTTAGGTCTTGTCGGGGCGAAATTCCCCAAAAAAAAAAAAATCCTCTGAAAAACATCTTGTGGCAAAAATGAGGTAAATATACGGCTTTCGTGCACCATTCCCCTCAATGGACAACTGCCATGCCCCCAGTACAGTTAGCAGCGAGGTAAGAAATGTATTCATAGGCCGTTCACGGTAAAGTGAGCACTTTTGGAATAAACCTTTGAAAAAAAAAATCACTGTTCGTTAACTGCACATATGCTACTGTGCACACTGACATGCAGATTCTCAGTTAAGTTAGCAGTGAATGAAGTTAACGATTTCTGTTTATAACGAATCAAGGTTTTTTTTTCTTTGTATAGGAGTATGAATTGTAATATTAGTCACACATTTAGTTGACTAATAATTTCACAGTTTCATTTGACTGGCGCATGAATCAGTGATTAGACCCGTATCGATGTAAATTTTGACTGAATAATAAAAAATTAGGAGAAAAGTAGTATTCAAACAGGGCTTTCAAATGTGCTAAGTTAACCGCAAAAAGCCTATAAATGTTTTTGTCATGTTATAAATGTAATTTTTAAATTTGTTAACACTGAAATAATTATTTTTATGTATATATATTTTTTTTGGTTTTTTTTTTGTGCATGTAAAGTAAAAACTGAAATTTTATTAACATATTTACGTCTCTATATGTTCGCAGTTCCGCAAGAACACTGGCACTTTGTCCATGTTAAATGGTTGAAATAATACGAAAAGGGCAGAAAAGTTGGATCCTAAGCAGAATTTTCCAAAATTCTCAACCGCGAGCCCTCTGTATATCATAGACGTCAGATTAGCGTATGGCCACTAAAATATCCAGCATTCCTTGGCTTAGCAAAAATTATTCTTTGCCACAGATTAGTTTGCAAGTCATATATAATTTCCGTGTTAAAACGCCTAAATACTGTGTATGTTGCCACTTTTTTAAAACAAATTACTGTTCTCTTTTTGAATTGGAATAACATATTTGCCATGCGTTGCTCATGGTGCAGAAAATGCTATCACCGTGATGGATTCAAAGGAGATAATTTATAATAATTATTAGATATATAGTGTTTGTTGTGGGAGATTCCAGTGACAATATTATCATTACAATTTCCCCGTTATAATTGTGTGGTGACGTAGTTAGATAACTTTGCACAACACCGAACTCATTACAGATTATTGGAAATGTGAGTGACGAGGATATCATTGCTCGAAAGTTAAATATTATTCTTGGGCAATGATGTTGTTTGTCTACGGCTGCTTGTTTAATTATGAATGTTTGTACATGCGCGCAAACGCAATGAAGCACTGACAGCAACGTCAGTTGCTTCTCCAAAACCAGTGGAAACCTTCTGGCGAAATTACCTCACTCACTTTAATCATATGGCCTTTTTCTAGTGTGTGGACCATGTTTAAAATTGCTTCGTAGTTTCACAGAGAAATGCGGCAAATAATTATTTTGAACTCTTCTTAAATTTAGATACCCGTTATTCTAATTAACGTATTTCTCAGGCATTTCATGAAAATTTCTGTTGATTACAGAAACTCATCGTACATTTGTTAATAATTTTTTGCCTTTAATCATATCATTTTTAAAGATAATATGAACATTCAGACTTTTATTTGGTTTTTACGTAATCATCGTAGTGATCGTGTCTTGACATTTACTCTACATGAAATGTGGTGAAGTGAGTTCGTTGATATGTTGAACAAAACACTAAAAGAAAAAAAACTACACATTCTCTCTCCCCTCCACCAAGTTTATCGTCGGCTGGGTTCGTGTCCAGACCTCATCAATTACGTATGATTCCACATTATAAACTGTGGCAGTCGGAAATACAAATGGGTATCAAAATAATGGAAACACCTGAACAAAGATGATTGTTGCAGCTCGCGTCGGACTGTGGTTGTATAACATGTTGTTATATTGACTGAGTTCTGTCGTCACTTGTGTCGCATTAGCTCTACGGTTCTGCGCGGCAAACTTCTTTAATGTTCGGCAATCCCGATTACTGAGTATTGGTTTTCGTCCACTGTTATTCTTCGCTGATGATGTATTTGCCACGAGTTGTGTATGTCGTCATCACATTGGACACTGTTTCTACCAACACACCTAACGCACTGGCAGACTTCGGCACACTTGCTCTAACTAACCGCGCTTCAACTATCTACCCTCGTTGTAAATCAGAGACGTCTTTCACTTTGCCTCACCAACGTCCGGCCGATTGCACGCACGGATACGTACTACGCCGCCTAGCGCTCTGCAGCCTAAAGGCTGCTCACGATAAAGTGAGCACTTTTAAGGACCTAGTTACTTTTTTATTTCAGCCATTTTTGTTCCTTTAACCACCTTTTAAAATAAATATTGCCATGTAAGTAATAAACACAGTGTGTAGATTCCACCGCACTCTGAAATTAATGTCTAAGGCTAAAATAAAATATATTTATTGATTGTTGTTCCAAATTAGAGGGCTTTCAAAAGTGCTCACACTACCATGAATATTCTATACGTGAATTCATATTTATTTTGCAACTATCTGCGACCACTTCTACTTTTAGTGGTAGCAGTAATGTCTTGCGATTTTCATGTTTTTTAAGTTTAATGTGTGTGTGTGTGTGTGTGTGTGTGTGATATTTTAGTTAAAGTTTGAATTTTTGTTGCAAACTTTGAGTTAAGTCCCTTTTTAAGGGACAGCTAAGAGCATCAAAACCCAGTATAGTAATTTTTGTCACGTTTACCATCGATCTTTTTAACCCATTTATGAAATGACACTTTCTGCTCGTTGTATATTTTGGGAGCTTTGAAAACTGCGTTGAGTGCATTCTTGGTTGCCGTCTCGCATCGGTTAAAGACATTTCCTAGTAACATTTAAAATTTGCTTAGTTTACTAATATATTACTATATTCTACCGAACCAAGACGCCACGTAACATTGTAGGGAACGCGGATACTTGTAAAGATATCCCAAAGCACTTGCCATTAAAAGATATTTTAATGCTGGAAAATTAAATAAAGGAGTTATCACTATCAATTTCCAAAGGGAATAAATAAACTCCATTCGCCCATCATGTCAAAAAAACGTGATGGGCAGCCAATATTAGCTCAAGCCAGCACTATGATGTATACGTTTGGGCTAAAACTTTTCAGAATTCATCCTGGTTTGGTTGTGAAAAGTTGAGACATCCAGAAGATCATTAAGTCACATATTTACCCATGTTAACCTAGTCGCACTAAGTTGTAATATTCAGGCAAGCAGAATTTTAAATGACTGATTTTTCTGTTGTCATCCTAGAATTTATTAACGAATATACACTATTTTGCAGCAAGAATAACTCTATTGACTCTGGTTGTACAAATTAATTTCGTTTTGAAATCAGCTGTAATTAAATAATTTACTGAATGCGGTATACTTAATCAGATTTTATTTTCATTTGGCAACTCAGTGTTGCTAGAGGCAGCATCGATAGTTAATTTTATATTTCATTTTTTGATTAGTATTAAATATTCAGATCACTGCAGCCATTAATATTTGCTTCTTTTTTCGTTAGCAGTATTAGGAAAAGTATGTGAATTTGAAAGCATATTAACTACATTTTAGATGGTAATGTACTTCTTGAGTGTAAAAAGGATATGCGTAAGTTGTGTCTTGCACTCCATCCATCATGTCGCAACTGGCGATTTCAATCGCCAAAACAAATTACTTATATATTTTTTCTAGTTTCATTTATGAATGCTACGTCTACGTCGCTACACCAATAAACACTATTTAAAACTAATCGGTTAACGATATGAAAAGTAGCAGGCAACAAATTCCTGATCTTTATTGGCAAATTTAGTTTGCGTAGAGGTAAAGAGATGTACCAACTACTCCTAGTCGGCTGCGAGTTCTAACGGAACTTCTTATCCTTTACCGAGAATATTTGTCAACTTGTTTGTCTTGTGATGAATTTGTTTCCTAAAGTTATTTAAACGATTGGTTCTCGACAGAAAAGTAAGTAAATTGGAATCTCTCCTGACTTTACCCTATTAAATTGTCATTATTTTTGGGCCTTTTTTGTAGTTCATCTTTGGTTTCCTCTAAAACAACGCAAAAACTAAACAATCTAAGTCATTAATTTGAAATAAATTATAGAAGATCGTGATTTATTCCACCTATGCGAGGTTGCGTTACTCGAAAGCGTAGTTTTAAATCAAAATGAATTTTCATGTTTTATTATATGGTACAATTTTTCTTAACGATAATATGCCATGCGTGTTCTCTGTGATGTTGGCTCTAGGAAACACGCTAAACGTAAACATTTCCGAGAAGAGCTGCTTATGCCGTTCTTGCCCGCGACGCCCGGGTAGAGTCCGAGATCAAATTTTGTCGACAAACATGGAGAATTTTGTCGGAGACGCGTCCCCCGTGCATTGTTACAGCGGGGTTTCATCCCGTCTTGATTTACTTGTTGCTTCTCTTAGGGACTTGGACTCGACTTCTCAGACAAATGAAACGGTCTTTCCGAGCTACGCGGCTGCGCTGAATCTTAAAGGAAAAATGCTTCTTCATTTCCTTCATTTTCTTGCCCATGCCAAGCAATTTTTTTCCGTGACAGAAACTTTTCCACTAGAAAAAAGCCAGTGTGTTGTATGAAATCTTCTAGTGTGCCTTCCATAACCTTAGCCTACCAGTTTTGACGCAGAAAATATGTTTTTTTCCTGTGCATGGAACTATCGGCAAATNATAAATGGTTAACCAAGCTCAACTCGGCAAATTGAGTAAACTGCTTTGCAAATTGCATGATGAAGATTGCGACAAAGATTTTGTGTTTCATTCGCTCTAGCTTTCTTTGATGACGTAAATAAAGACAGCCTAGACTTGGTTGTGATAGTTACGCACAGTAAAACTTCAGTCTAGCATTTACAGATACGTAGTATCGTATTTTGAATTACGAAATGTTTTCAAATTTTACGTAAAATTAAGTGTAACGAACAGAAATATATTTCCTTAATTACCTTAATATTCATTTTTTATAGTTACTAATACATGGTTTTTTTTTTCACGAGTACTGCAAATCTTGACCTGTAAACAGCGTTCGAATTTAAACAAAGGCCTTAATAATAAAATATTAAAAATTGATGAGTTACTTAATTTGCGTAACGTCAAGACGTATATACGTATAATATGCCATGCAGCAGCTTTCAACGGAATTGTGCTTAAAACGTTAGATATCTGATCTCATACGACAGCCTATGAAGACTACGGATGCTGTATTTCGTACACTGAAGAGCCAAACAAACTGGCATAGGCGTGCGTATGCAAATAACAGAGGTATGGAACCAATCAGAGTAACGCGATGCGGTCGGCAGCGCCTTTATAAGACAACAAGCTTCTGGCAAAGTCGCTAGATCGGTTACTGCTGCTACAATGGCAGGTTATCAAGATTTAAGGTAGTTTAAATGTGGTGTTATAGTCGGCGCACGAGAGATGGGACATAGTATCTCCGAGGTAGCGATAAAATTTGGATTTTCGTGTACGACCATTTCACGAGTGTACCGTGAATATCGGGAATCCGGTAAAACATCAAATCTTCGACATAGCTGCGGCCGGAAAAAGATCGTGAACGAACGGGACAAACGACGACTGACGAGAATCATTGAACGTGACAGACGTGCAACCCTTTCTCAAATTGGCGCTGATTTAATTGCCTTCTGCATACCTTCAGACATTAATCGAGTCCATGCCACGTCGTCTTGCGGCACTTCTACGTGCTCGCGGGGGCCCTACACGATATTATGCAGTTGTACCATTTTTTTTTTTTTTGCCCTTCAGTGTATATGCCTAGTAGGAGAGACAGTCTACCACCAAGGAAGGAATACATTTACGTTTTTGATCACACTTTACAAGTACTCAATTTCAAACTAATTTTCAACACAAAAATTAAACCTTTTTTTTTTTTTTTTTTTTTCCCTGTAATCGATGGCTCATCGCAAAGAATGCTTTGTACGGTTTTAAAAATGTCTGTATACTTACGGAAACTTTTACGAAGATGTAGAGTTACTTTACGGAAAGGCACCCCGTAATGACGAATAATTGAAATGAGCTCTGTAAATTGAAAATACGGAAGCTCTCTGTATTCTTATGGCTTCGATTTTAAGACACGAACAATGCCGATGATACCTGAAGCGTATAAAATCCCATCTTCACAATACTACTTCGTGTAAAATAAATAGTAGTATGTGAGTGGCAAACCTATCATGGAGTGCCAATCATTTGATTCTATTTCAAATTCCGCTACAGGACAAAACCTTCTGTATACACAGTGAAATACGCGCACAACAAAAATAAAACAATTTTTTTCGTAACCTCGTTTTATAAACCGCAAATAAAAAATTGCTAGCTCTCGAAAACGACTTGAAACTAAGAGAGGCGCGTTCGTCACTTTCGTGTAAAATCCATATTTACGAAATACAGTACCTTGTGCAAAGGTGTGGTAAGTGAGTGGTTCGAGTTATTGAGTGTTAATTTTTTATTCGTGTTAAAATCCCACTACAAGACAAAATATATAAACTTAGTTTAATTTCCCTGTTATACACAGTGAAATACACTACGAAAAAAAAAACTCTCTCTTACCCTTGTTTGCAAATCTGAAAAAAAAAAACCAACTTGCAAACACTTTAACGTGACTAGAAACTATGAGAGGTACATACATCATTAACCATTAATCCCATATTTATAAAAAATATGCTTCTAATAAAAGCCTGGTAGCGGAGGGGAAAAGGTGTTGGACTCTCAATTTTTTTTGTTCGAGTTAAAATTCCGCAATCGGAATCAACATTTTTAAAACTTTTTAATCGTAATATTTATACAAATTGAAATACCCACATAACGAAAGCAAAACTTCTTTTGTTACCCTTTTATAAAAAGCAGATAAAAAAAAGCTAACTTGCAAGTTTATGGACACGTTCCGTGGATTCGCGGAAATTTGTGTGAAATTTACGGAGAGAACGTTATTGAATAAAAAGAAAAAGCGGGTGGAATTTCAGGAAGATGTCTGAGTTATTTGTAACCGGTACTTTCCGTAAATTTTACGGACATATTTCTAACAGTACAGTTTATCGAGTTTACGGTATTTTTTTGTTGCAAAATAATCGGCAGGGTGTCGAAAATGGTTGTGACATTATAGCGGAATGCTCCCAGCCACTTTCTCATTGCCTCTGCACTTACGTTCCGAGAGATAGTGTGGCTGGGTCTCGAACCTGCCTTACACAAGAGCGTGACGGGGTAGCGAGTGGTATCGAGCTGGACCCTCAAACAATAGACGTTAGTGCACTACGCTGCAGCGTGTTTCAAATAAACAGTTAAAAATGTCCCCGCAGTAACTTTTCTTGAAGGAAAAATACAAAGGGGAAACATATGTTTTTTTTCAAAATATTTGTACAAAATAGATTCTGCGAAATATTTTGTGGTGATATAACAATTCCGTGCAATGAGAAAAAATATGGTTGTAGAAACCAAATTTTTGTAGCAATAACCCATCTAGACTGTTAATATAGGGACAGCAATAAGATTAGTGATTGGTGCCATCAAAATATTGTTAGTGTAGATAGTAATAGCTACAAAACTGTATGTTGTGTTTCTGTCTGATTGCATCTGCAACTATGATTATAGTTCCTGCACCAGAGCTCACTATCGCTACTATAGCACGGATGGCCCTGTCTACAGAATAACTTCAGCAATGTTTGGATTATTCCTGCAACAAACGCACTAGTGTAATAAACTAACAGAACATTTTGTTGCTGGTACTGAAGTTTGGTTGCTGCTACCTTAAAACCTGGTTACAGAACTGTTCTGTTGTCACATCTCTATAAACTTATACACAGAAAATTATATTCCCACTTATTAGAAAAATTATTTTTACACCGCAAAATAATTAATATCTAATTTAACAAATTGTATTGTGATGACCATAAAATTATTGTTTTTCGGTGCTGTTCAGAGAATTGAGGGATGCGGATTTCAGAACGTTTAGCTAATATTGCAAGCATTATTTTGTAGCTTTTTAAATATGACATCTCATGTTTCTAAATAAACGTTTTAGTAAAACATACGTATTAAATCTAGGCGAAACGTACAGTATATAAGAGACTGGACTGAAATTTGTGCGGAATTGGCAGGAATAAATTACGTTGATCGCTGGAAATATTTGGTATACTCCATTAACGATTACTTCCAACTTTCCCGAAGCACTGCTTAAGTTATAATTCCAGGAAATTCATCCGCTTCATGCAACGAAAGGTAAGAAAATTACACCTGAGGGCCAACGAATCGTATTCGTGCGCACTCAGTGTAATAATATTTTGCATAAATACTATTTCTCACTAGGCGTTACCAACTCTCATATTTTCTCTCTGTATTTATTCATATTAGTTCTAAATAAAATATTTTAATTTATAAATAAAATTTAAAAATTTAATTTAACCAAAATCAAGATACTTTTATGTTAACACAAGTATAAAACGCCTGCGATCCATGACATATTTAGAAAGCAACCAAACATGTCATACACGGGGTGTTTCTTCAGAGGTTTGATTCAAAAAGGTTTGAAGAAACGGTGAATAGACTATATCTAGCAGCTGCGCCGCGGCATGCCAGATCCCGGGGCTTGTGGGTTGAGTCGAGACATCTGCCAGTTGTCGCCCCCTGAGGGGAAGCGTTACAGTTGTTGAAACTGTGCGTTCTACACAGACTCTCGCTGCTTACGCCATCACATGCATTTGTTTTTCGAACACCAAATATTAGTAGTTTGGTTTCTAACGAATAAGGATGTGTATATTTCATAACTCTAGGAGAAACGCTGAAATATTTGTTAATTATATTTATTTGTCTGGAAGTACATTTTATTCTTGTGTAGTTGAATTTTTTTTAGTTACAGTTTTTTCTTATAATTGCGTCCTTTTATCCATTTGCAATGTTAAAGAATTAAAATATATAAATATCACGAAGGCGTTTACTGGACGGATAATGAAGAAATCATGTTTCTGATCCGAGCGACAGATCATGTGAGTCTGGAAAGGCTGGTGTCCTCGAACAAGACGACCTCAGATTCGAGCAAAACCACTCGCGGTCCACCCATAAACTAAAGACGAAGTAGACTATTTCTTCTTATTCTGCGCAAGTACCAACATTGATCTACCCAAAGCCAGCATACCTTTCAAGGTCGCATGGTCAACAGTGATGGACGTGTTTGTTTGTGTCTTAATTTTCAAAATACAAGCGCTTTTATATGAAAAAAAAACTTTCACCAATTTGAATTTAATCAAACTGCATTACAATTTGGTTAGAGGAAGCATACAAAAATCTAAAGCACTTGTTTACTAAACAGTGTTCTAACTTCAAATCCTATTTACGTCGTTTACCATAGTCGTGTTGGCAGAAAAGCAGTTCAATGGTGTGATACGGAGACCAGTTCTGCGCATCCAACGAGATCGCTCCACCCCGTATTCACTCTACGGATCCGCCACCTAGCCCAGGTACAAATTGTCCTTCCTGCCCGTAACATAGAGTACAAATATCTTGACTCAATGTCTGTGATGAGTCGCTGCGGCGTTGTCGCTGGACGGAAGGCGAAGTGACCCGAGGCAGGTGCAGAGAGGCCGGGTTAGGCGGGGCCGACGGCCAACGGCGGCGCGTGACCCGACTGCCCCTTCCGACGGTCAAAAGGGCCGGAGCGCTCCCTCGCGCGTCGCTCTTTTCTTTACTGCGCCGCCGCTCGTAAAAGCCAGAGGCGCGCGAACGAGCAAGGGGGGAAAAAATAAGAGAAAATAAAAGGGGGGTACGCACCGAAGAGTAGATCGCTGGAAAAAGAGCGCTGGTGAGATCTGGCTATAGAGCCTCTGGCGGTGGGTGATAGTGGGTATGGATATATAAACCCAACACCACCCCCCTCCTTTCTAGAACTTTATTGTCGGCTGGAAGAGAGGGGTAGGTGTGTTTTGTTGTGGGCGGGGGACGATTCTCTTGAGAGGCACCGAAGGAAATGACACGGCTGCGATGAAAAGAAAAAAAGTAAGAACTCCGCGCTGATCTGGAAGGGAACGCGAAGCTCCCATCTCCCAAGTTGCATTATTGAAGGGGTGGTTATAATGCTTCCCTCGACCTGAGGGTAGGGATGGTGGGACGTGACACCCTTCGGGCGCATGCGGAATCATACCCTCCCCTCTTCCCAATCCCTTTTCGTTTCTCATGTTTATTACAAAACAACACCCTCTCGCGCCCCGCAACCCTCAATCTTCCGTCTGTTTTATTCCTGCAGTTGCGGAACAAATAGCGTAGTCTTCCAGCCCTTCATGGCGTTTTACGACTCTTTCAGGTACGGCGTTGTAAAATGTTTCATTAATCTGAACGGCTCTCTTTCTCGCCTTACTCCCCCCCCCCCCCCNGCCAAAATCCCATCGCCCCGCATCACTCCTCATTTCGCGTTAAATTCGCTGTGTCAAGCAATTTGCCGAGTGGCTGCGTTCCTGAATCCCGGGGAAACGATGAAGAAACTCTCCACCCGGCTGTGCACTCTGCTTTGTCTCTAGTCATGGCAAGAGTAATGAACATCGTAGTTGGGTTTGTTGACCGTAATGCTGCAAGAGAACGCAGCTATTTGTCACAGGAGAGGTTTCCTTGAATGCTGGGACCCTTGCGAAGACGACGTCTTTCAGGGACAAGTTTCAAGTTCATGGCTGTTGTGGTTGTTGTGCAAGGTTTTGCATTTTACGATTATGAACAGAAAAATTGAATGTTACGCTACTTCCAGACTAGAGCGAGCTCTGAATCATACATAATTCGAATTTTACGAGTGCATTTGGCCTGATGACGTCTTTTAAAAGCACTAAAACTCCATATTATTTAGTAGAATATTTTCCATGTTGTCTGTAGCTTAATTGGTGAAAGAAATTTTACTTAAAAATTGATTGTATGGCGTAGAAGAATTTACACGCCGGGGTTTATGTCAATTCAAAGAATCAAAATATTTAATTTGTGATCTAACTGGGTTAAGTCCTTATTCTTTCATACTGAAAGCTAGCTTTTACATTCTTAATGTGAGGATTAAGACACTGGGTTATATCGAAATGCTTGCAGTATGCGAGTATGCTGGACATACTTCAGATTACGTTATGTATTGTAAAATACACGTGGGGAGTTATTGAGAAATTTCGCTACACGAGCTATTGTTATATTATATTATTTAAAACGTTTAAAACCTCGTTCCTAATCGTAAGATTTTCAATTATTTTCGCAAAATAAGATTTAAAATTTACCACTTCAACACGAACGAGTTTTATTGAATTTGAGCAACTTAATTCAACATTATTATAAATACAAAGGAAAAAGAAATTGTGAAATAACATGACTTATTTTCCGCGTACATTGCGCATACTGGTGATGTCCGTGTCTTTGGAGTTTCTTCACATTTTTGCTTAAATATATGTTTTAAATTACTTACGTATCGTAAAATATTATTTTCGTTATCTATACTAATGTTTAATAGATAAGGCAATTTTTTAAAATTATTTTCAAAAGTAAGGAGAAGAGACAGATTGCACATGGATTCAAACCCGTAACCCTTTCGATTAGGTGACAGGGTACGCCTTACGTCACAGATTCTTTAGAGTTATTATTTAAAGCCTACGCTGTAGATTTGCAGTTAATTGTGTGTGTGCGCGTACACATACACACACAATCTCATTAGCTCTGTCCAAGTAAAGTAGTTAATGAGGTTATGTATTTCAACTTTCATTGTTGAGCAATGGTGCTGAGTTTAACTTTTATTATGTTCTCAAAAACTGTACTGAATGACGACTTTAAAAGGAGGTTTTTTGAACTCTACTTACAGAATAAAAAAGAACTGGCTGCCAGTGACTGGAAATCGTATCGGCACACGACTGCTGTATTTGATGTAATGTATAACTTAAATGTTATAAATTAAAGTATCACCTCTACAGTATAAAAATGGAAAAAATCGTATTATTTTCCAAAAATAAAATGTAAATCATCAGTAAACACTTATTGCAATAAAAATAATAGCACACAGAACGAATTATCCACGAGAGACGAAAATTATAACACATAATTATTATGGGTAATATTGTAACTTTAGTTCTGTTGCGGTTGGCAGAGTTGTACTGTCACCAAGGAGAAGGGGAGCTCCTAACGCCGTTACAACCCTGGCAATGTGAACGGTCGAAGGACAAAGCTGTGTGTACTATAATTATCATAGCCTAAATGTGTTGAATTAACGTTGGTTAGTTGCAGGCGTGAGTCGGCGACGTATTCGGCACAGGTATCAACAACTTGCGGGATTTTAGCGAAGACGAATCGTTGGACTACAGGAGGCATGGTGGTTGTTTCGTTGATCTTCCCACCACCTGAAACGTTGCGACTTTGTGGCGGTGCTAGGAGCAGTGTGATCACGAGGGAACATATACGTGGAAATCTCGGGGCGACTAGTAATGGCCATCAGGAGAGACAAACCTTCCATTGTCTCGCTTCGGCGAACTCACCAACAGAATTTCTTCTAATCACTCAGAGATATGCATAATCACCAGTGATCCTTGTTTCTATCCGCACTATTGCGAGGCTACGTGCAGAAGAAGACGTGAGTAGATAGATAATGGGGGATCCAGCATAGGCTGCTGGCTTCGGACATCTGGACGACCGCCATCTTAACCTTTGACCTTCAACTCAAAATTTCACTTTTTTTTTCTTTAAAAACGCTTAAAATCGCCAGAATTTCCCTCAAAATTTCTCTTAAAACCAGTAAAATTTCCCGCAAAAAATGTGTTTTGCACAATGCAGCTGGCACTTGCACAGTCCGGCTGAATCTGGCGGAAATTGAGCAAATGCCAGCTGGATTGTGCAATCAGTTACAAGCACTTCACGCTCTGTCATTCCATGCCAGCACCATCAATCTTGACTGAAGAATGTTCGAGTTTTTTGCTCTGTAATGCAACTTCATGCACTACCTTGTTACAAGCATATATTCTACGACGTATGCCGAGTATGCATATGATAAAGACACCTATACAAATCACACACACATATGCTAATTGTGCATACACTAAACGCACTTATGCTAAATGTGCACACGTCAATCACCCCACCATCTTGCCTTCATCCCCCACCATATTGGACTCCCACCACAAAACTACAATTCGTGACAGCTAGAGCATAACATCAAGGTGGTAGGGCCAAGGATGCCTTAAACCTTCCTATAAGCATAGTTGGCCACCATTTCCCATCCACCGAAGCTATAGTCACCAAATTAATAACATAGGTATCACATCCAGCGACGGAAAGGACCGCAGGGTCAAGTATGCATTAAGTCCACTTATAAGCATAGTTGGCTGTAATTATCGAACTCTTTAAGATACAGTCACCAAATTCATAACATAGGCATCACCTCCAATGACGAAAAGGGCTGCACAGACAAGTATGTCTTAAGTTCATGTATAAGCATAGTTGGCCACCATTTCCAAACTGTTTAAGATATAGGCACCAAATTCATAACATAGGCATCAGACCCGACGACGAAAATGTCCGCAGGGTCAAGTATGCCCTAAACACAATTCGTATGACATATCGATGTGATAAGTGTCGAAGAATGTATGGAAGTGTTGACGATTTAAACAATAATTTGAAACTTTGTAAGTCGCAAAAGTGCCCACAAGCCGCCACTAATAGTATATCAGATATTACCCATGGCACATCATCTCATCTCCTGAGTGTACAACACAGCCTACGTCAGTGCTCTGCGAGCCAAAGCCTAATGTCAATGGCTTTTTCCTGAAACAATATGCATTCAGGGGGTTTCTAAAATATTATGTTGCACCGAATATTACAATTACATCGAAAGATGTTTGCTCTTTCCTGACATAATATAATAACCAACTTATCGATTAGGTAGTAAAACATGATGCTGTCAAATAAATATGACTGGTCTGTAGCTATACGAAACCAGAGTTCCATGGTGGTGAATATCGTACCAGAGCCTTCAAGACCCCGAATGTAACTGTGTGTCATGCATCTGCAATAGAAAGCTATGTTGTTGATTGTATACACGAGTTATGTCAAGAGAAAGAAGAAATGGTTACAAAGGGTTCGGGTTGGACCCTGGCTTCAGTAAATCATCCAGAGCTGAGAACAAGTGGGTACTATCCACTTAGCAAATAGGCTCATACTGATTCCCCTCTACCCCGCTACAGAGAATTACAACATAGTTTCGCCTTCGACCAGTGGGATGGTGATATAAATTACTGCAACTGCAGAAATTCATATAGTTTTTAAACTATCATGTGTGGCACTGGTACTGTGTAAAGGTAGCAGCAAGGAGTCAGCAGTTGGGAATCAGCAGTCAGGAGTAAGCAGTTGGGAATCAGCAGTGAGGAATCAGCAGTGAGGAATCAGCAGTCAGGAGTCAGCACTGCACAGTAGTACAAGTGTTTGAGTTCACATATGCTTGAAGATGATGAAAACCACTGAGTATCTGCAATCGAGTATGTTCTGTATGACTACATGCAAACCTTCACTGAATGTTCAACAATTACGTAGAAAACCATGCAATAACTGTGGCAAGAACTTCAGTAAAAGTTCCATTGCACATCGTCATAAAAAGAGCGAATCTTCAAAGAAACCAACCTCCAGAATACTACCATGTGATATGTGTGGTGCATCATTTGGTAGAAGTGATAATCTCAAGAGATATACTGGTACATGTAAAGGTAACGCACCTTTGCTTGGCTGAGACGGCATGCATTGAACTTATTGTCGCAAAACAAGGCTCTGGCTAGCCTTCCTGCTGATTCGTCGTGTTAACTAATGCTGGTTCGAGTGCCCATGACAATACCCGGGCCTGCGTCGTGTTCCAAAACAGTACGCGAAGAAGGAAATACGAATGTTGCAGACACGCATTATGGAAAGTGCGAGTCATATGAACCTTCAGAAGTTGCTAACAACAAACATACATCACTAAAATGTAAAGTAAAAAATGAAGATGTTACAAATAATCAGAACATCGAGAACGAAAATGTGACCTCTAAGACTGCTGTTGATGATATGAAATATGCATATTCTACTGACGATTAAGTGCCAACATCTGCAAAGTAAGAGCGTATAAGTGTTTCTGAAGATAAGGGTTACTTGAAGTTCGGGCAGAAGAAACATGGATTCGAACCTAGTATTTGGTTCAGAGGTGTCTCACAACCTACTCATCACATAAGAACATACATGCAGACATGTATCGTGAACCTTCTCCGAAGAGTAAGGTGAAGTCTCTACTTATTTTCTGAAGACCCCAATGACTTGGTTGATAGACTGCAGGTGTTGGTTACAGTGCAAAGAAGAAGATATATTTCTGTCAGTGAAGAGATAAATTCGATTATTGTTGAACTCAGAGCTAGAGGCATTATTAAATGACATATTATTATGTAAGTGATTTGGTTAAGAATAGGAATGAATACAAAAAATTATAAAAATAAAAATATTTTTATTTTTATATTTTTATTTATATCATATAAAAATACTGCTATGTGTTTATAAATGTCTTGTAGGTCGCAAGTATTTGTGATGAACATACATGCAGTAAGGCTATTTACAAGTATCTGTTGGAGATAAAATTTATTGTAAGCTGCGAGGCTATAAGGTTTTTAACTAAATACACACACATGCTCAGTATTCCTTATTGCTTCAATACTTTCACTCACTTCTCGATGAACAACAAACATTGTCTTTGCACTTCTTGCTATGTATAGTCAAACAATCACTGCAGGCGAACATCACATCGCAGTTAAAATAGTGTATGCAATGCTGAACATGCAATGACTACTTTCATGTCATCGTGATGTAAGGAGCGAATCTCCAGTCTCTATTGCTGTTAGCGATGTAGTCAGTGTTACAGATGGCGGGTCTTCAGCCACTAATTCCGTATTCATATTGTAAATGCATACACGATCATGGTAGGTGAATGTAGTCGTAACGATCGGCTTTCCACCATGCTCGACGACAAAGTGAGAACCATTTTTACGAGATGTGTTCTTGTATACCATTACCACTACATGATATTTCGTGTTGACCGTTTCGGGTTGTAACAGTGTGACCTGCTTGTTATATATTTATAAATGGCTGGTAGGCTGCAAGTATTCGAGCTGAATATACTTGGAGTATAGTTATGTACAAAATATTTGTTGGAGATATAGTTCATTGCGAATGTTACATGATGTGTTCGATAATGAAATACATAGATATAACACAGAAGTTTTCATTGTGTATCATCTTGTATTTTTACCTGTTGAATGATTGAACTCTCTATGGGATTGAACCCTCTATGGGATTGAACCTGCGATACCTAATACTCAAGAATGGTGCACTGTATCCAGTGCTATTAGGGTACATGAAATATTTCCTATAAAATTGTAATAGCATATGAAAAAGTAAGTATGCTTATCATTCGGAAGTTTACATGAATGTTTTGTTAAGGGTGGTGTAATTACAATAATTGTAAGTGCTGAGTTTCTTTCTTGGTCTGTGATGTATACCATGCAAGGAAAGGCAGGATAGTCATTGTGGGCTGTGCTTCTGTTGAGTTCACATCGATAGCTACGAGATGCACTCATGGTATCCAGACCTTCTATGTATGAAACAGCTACATCAGTTTTTTTAGTTACGGTTAATTTCTTCTCATTATGTTTTGAGTTTTCTAATGAGTGTTTCGATGCCTTCTTATTTGTCATTATTAAGTTCGAACATTTTTTGAAATTTCTATATTAATAAAAATTTGTGGCGAGCGATTCATGGCTAATTCGTTTCATAATGTGTTTACAGTTATAGCACTATAAATGGTACGTATTCAGAGAAGTACATGTATTAAAATTTAAAACGTAATAAATTGTTACCTTGTACTGTATAACTGAATTCCTTTCGCAAAGAGAAGTGCACGTGTGACTCGGCTGGTCTGCCACCCTGAAGCCTGATGCGTCTCTCTCGGCCAGCATTATGCGTCATCCCTTCGACTTGCTGAGACCTGCACGGTGCACGCGGCGCTGGCCGACTACATGGGCTACCTTACAGATTCACAAGATGTTAGTTGATCGCACAACATCGGTCGGGTCGGATGCATTCGGCTGCTAGTGATGTGAGTGCTGGCTGTACTCTGAATTTGACGGCATCGTTTCAGTCTGTTCGTGCGGAAGTCGTTTGCTATTCTGTTGTACTAACTCGGACGGGATGGTCTTGTCTAGCATTGTCTAACGGAGCGTACAGTACCAGACGCATATGTTATATGAGATTACAATGGTTGGTAAGTGATTATAACTATTTGCTTTTATAATTATTTTTTGTATCTGTTAGCCTGAGCGTGTGGCAGTGTCGTCTCTCTTGTGCGACTAATGGTTTAAATGTATGTTGTTCCGTAGCAACCAAAGGAACGCCATCTTTACAAGTCACATAATGTGTTTCGTACTTCGCACATAGTAGATTTTTTGAGTTTGGTACTTGTGGACATATGCTCTTTTCATTTCCTCGAGCATTCCAGCTTTTTACAAAAGTTATTGGTGTATTGGTAATATTGATATCACTTTTACAGTCTGCAGAACCAACGGGTATATGTGATAGTAATGTGACCGATTTTTTCATGTACAGCATCATTTATATGCAGTTCCAGCGACACTCTTGTTATACCGACGGCGTTTATTTGTATTAACTCGTACATGCTGTAATGTAACCGGCAACTACTTACACCTTGCTCGGTGCAATAATATACACCTGTATTTTACCAATGTATGGGTGGTTATTGTTAAGGATTGCCCATGTTAACGAGGCCTCGAGCCACTCGCCCTCGTGTCAGGTTGACTCAGTTTATTTATATTTATTAATTATGCTGTAACCTCCACGACTACATACATCTTGCTCGCAGTGTGATTGTGCATACCTTGACTTTTTTGTGGATGGATGGTTGTTGCATGTTACCCGTGCTTATATATATATATATATAACCTGCAGTAGCAGACTACGAGTGTGGTGTGGGTGATTGACCAGTGCGCGTGGACCAGTGTGCGCGGACCAGCGCGTATGTGTGCTATTTCAGGCCCCTACACTCCTACATGCTTAAGTAACTACTAACTACTGTGACATGCTTGCAACGCAATTGTATGTATACCTACCTTTATTTTCTTTACATGTATGGCTGTTAGCCGAACTTAAATAGTTAAGAAATGGCATCCCACTATGCTTATAACAGGGCTTAGGGTCCTAATTATCCTTATCGTGGCTTTCGCGGATATAAAATAACAGGCACCTATGTTTATAAGTGGGGTTAATGCATAATTGACTCTGCTGCCCTGTTCTATGTTAGGAGCGGTGTGTATGATTTCAATTTGATGAATATGGCATCAGTAGATGGGAAAGGGTTGTCAACTATGCTTATAAGAGAGGTTATGGCCTAATGAAACCTGCCACCAGTTCGATGTCGGGAACGATACATGTGATTTGAATTTTGGTGACTGTAGCTTTGGTGGATGGGAAATGGCGGCCGACTATGCTTATACGAGGGCTTAAGGTGTGATTGACCTTGTCGTGCTACACGTTGTCTGAGGTGATGTCTATGCTATGAATTTGGTGGATATAGCTTCGGCGGATGGGAAATGGTGTTCAGCTATCCTTATAAGAGGGCTTAAGGCGTATTTGACCCTGCGATCCTTTTTGTCGCCAGGGTGATGTCTATGATACAAATTTAGTGACTACATCTTAAACAGTTCGAAAATTACAGCCGACTATGCTTATACGAGGTCTTAAGGCCTAACTGTTGGGGCCTCAGGATAATTGATATTTCCAACATACCATAGTGCATTCATTGACCTTCGTATCACTGCCAGTGGCGAACGACGATCACAAGCGATAACTCCACAGACCGCCATGCTAGGAATAGGGGACGTGTGCCGCTGTGAAGTTATGTAGAAATAATAGCACTCGCCCACGGTCCTCCAAACTCACGTGACCGTCGTCCATCCTCAACGAAAAGTAAGATTCGTTGCTAAAAGACGGAACATCATCAGTCCATAACGTTACATGTTGCTCTTTGCTGACGCCAGTGCAAATGGAGGTAGTATTACTGTGTTAATGGAAGAACATATGAATGTTGTCTGGGTAGCACATTTGTCTTTGCAAGGTACCTGTAAACAGTTCAAGTAGAGATGCGGTGCACTAATACAGCTGTCATATGTCGCTGCATGGTGGACAAGAAAGCCATTGGCTCTGTTCATGACTGACAATCAAATATTCCTCCTTCTGTTGGTCTGTCGGGGTTGTCCAAAACCGGTCCGCCATGTATAGATTTCTTCATGTGTCCGTTGCTGCCAGCACAGTTAGACTGTGAAATCCAAAGAGCTCAACAGTAACTTCGATGCACCGTCCACCTCCTTTCTTGCTGCCCTATAATCTGGCCTCTCTCCAACTACGTCAGTTGCTCACACGACTTCTCGGCCTATCACGAGGACCGTACCTGTCACATCCCTTTCGCTGTTCTGAGGATCATTCATATATGTATGCTACTCCTAGTGAAGCGATGGCAGATCCCTCGTTCGACTTATGTGTATACGACATCACATGAAACTTTAATCGTTTGCGTCTCATCTATCGACGCACATACGTGCAGTGAGTATTCCTTTCGTGATAATATCAATAAATCTCATGCTTCAACTCCATCTTATAAAACGTATACCGCTATTAGGGCTAGTTTTACCACCTCGTGTTACTATTCTGGTCAAAAATTATCTGCTAACTAGCACTGAATTTCGTTTTACCATTTCAAGTCAACATCTAGTGGCAAGTTTAGCTTCCAGTTAATGGTTACCGAGGATGAAACGGCCCCTAGTTGTTCCAACATGAGGTTGGGAAGATTGAAATTGGTGTCGTATTTGGAAAACATTTTATAAATACGATGATACCTAATATTTACGTAATAATAAGTATAGTGCAGTGATCTGAAGAACTTCCCAGTGATGCAATTTTTTTGTGTGTTCATCTTTTAAACACTACCAACGAGTAACATTTGACGACGTGAGCGACATTTTAGTTTCGATAGTCAATACACGTTTTGGAAATTTCCGTACTGCTATATTGTAATGAACCGGGAACCAGAGAACACGTGGTGCGGCAGAGGTTCAGTGAATGCTGTATCGTGAATTAAAAATGTAGTTTAGACGTTGGCGAGTACTTAAATAAAAAAATAACTTTTATTTTTAATTGAGTGTAGCTTAATGATATTCTATAAATTCTTGCATTGCTCCTACAATAAATCAACGAATGGAATTTTTGGAATGGTGAAAACTTCACTTTTTCCGTGATTAGATATTTTGCACATTGTGCGTGGATGTGTGTTATCAAAAAACCACATAGCAACATAGACGTAACAATTAAAAGTAACTTATTGTTATTGTGACTGAGGGTATCAGATATAAAAAATTACAAATATATTGACGGGGACGCCTTTTCTTTCTGATATTGAAAGCTGAAATTACTAACCACTCACTTTCGGTATTATTAAATAAAAATCGACAGTTACTAAATCTTAAAACTACAAAATAATATGTTTACCAAATCGAAAAAGTAAAATTCGACTTTGTGAATTTGTTATAAGGTAGTTCTTAAAACAGTACAAACTCGATAGGTCACAAGCTTTAAGTAACGTTTGATACCAACATCTAGAAAATCAGACCCGAATATTCCGATTGAAAACAGGAGGCTACACAAAAGTGGCAAAACAAAAGCCCTTCTTCCGACTGGTTATACACCTGTTTGATTGGAAAGTGGCAAAGCCAGCTCTTAGAGACAATCCCAGACCTAAGTTATATGTATTAGTTGTTATCTTTTTTCTTTCAACGACGAAACTGCAACTGCATTTTAACATCTTCCAGAACATGCGGTAGGTATGTACGATATAGAATTAGTAGCTGTGTAAAAATATCTCGTGTAGATAAATTTAATAGCTGTACATTTCTGTTTCTAAGGCATTGCTCCAACGCACCTACGACACACATAAAAATTCAGTGCTTAAACGATGTATTGAAGCCAGAAGTCTAACAAACTGTGGCATAGTAAAAAGGTAGGAAACTGTATAATATAAGTGTGTTGAAATTTTTAATAAATTATGGTAACATTTTAATTTGTTATTATACATCAGTAGGATTTGTGTTAAGGTTCAAATATTTACTAATTATCTCAATACCCCCTGCCATTTATGTCAGGAAATCTTGAAACCTATAGTCGCATGGTTGCTTAAAAGGAATTTTTCATAGAGTTACAAAGTATGTATGCTAGCTCGTGACATGAAAATCTCATAGCTTAAAACAAATTCTAAATATTTTGTAAAAATTATTTTTGCTGACACCCCCCGCTTTATTCCGGTTTGTTAATCCATCCAGAATGGTTGCGAGGAATCGCATATGAAGCCAATGTAAATTTAATGTAAAAAATAGTACGTGCATCTGTGGTTTGCCTAGTAATCGAACCTGCAACCTCTTAGTAAGAGGGTAACCCCTATGCGGTTCCAGCCATAAGAGGTCACATTCTTAAGTACTAATAAGTGTCCTCAGTGGCCACGATCGCTGACGCAATACGCTCGTATGAACGAGACGCTGGACTGCTCGTGGTATGAGACTCACACTCGGCACGAGTCGAAATGTGAGAGCAGAAAGTCGGAACCAAGTGGCTTGGAGCCCACAATATCAGGCCACGTCCTCGTAGCTTCTTTGAGTATAAAACAACACTGCAATACCATTTATTTGACATTTTAAATATGCATTATTGAAAAATTATTATCAGTGAAAAGTGACACCACTAATCGGCGAAAGTATGCTGGTTATCGCGAAATGATTCCATGACTAGTTGTATTTCATAACTCATAGGTGATTCACATAGGTGGCTCAGGTTTACGGCTATATTTGTAATATAAATTAATTTACAGTAACCTGCATTGTATAGCACGTTATTTACTTTTTATACTGGAATTACTGGTTTGCCACCCAGCAGAGGAAAAATAACTAACTCTTTTCCAGTCTGGTTTCACCGATTAAAATCAGTAATTACATTTTGAAGCTTTTCTACAAATATTTAATACTCGTGTGACTGCAACTACATAAATCATAAAGGTGTTTTTGGGGCTCATCAGGAATAGCATAAGAAGACAATATATTGATTACATATTTTTTAAATCGTAGTATTTATTTTTTCGGAGACTGAATTGTTTTAGTACAATCAGGGTAGTAGATGGCTGCATAAGTAATATTGTTTGAAGAAAATTTAGCTTAATGTTTGTAGACAAATAACATTTTATTCTGAATAATTTCCTGCCTCGAAAAGTTTGGCTCATAATGTTTTTGGAACAAAGCTGTTGAAATTCCGGATTTAATTGAACTTTCGTCCCTATCTAGGTCGATTACAAATGTAGCAATGGTAAAAAACAGGAAAAAAATATTTAAAACAAGTTTAACTTCGTAAAATGGACAACACTCCGATAAAACAAAATTTTCTATTTAAAGACGGATATCGAGTTATAAACATCTTTGAGATGTTGAGATACGCAGAGTCGAAAATCTACCAAAATACAACAAAAGAAAAGAATATAGAACACAAAAACAAAATTAGTGAGTGAGTAAAGAGATTTGGGCGGCTCTTAACAGCTAGGTCTTGAGAGCCGATGAGGGTGATTAAGATGAGAGTGGAGCAGCGCCGGAAAGAAAAGGCGGGGGAAACGGGAGATAGCCGAGAAAACTCGCCGACCAGCGGCATCGTTCGGCACGATTTCCACATGCGAAAAGCCGAGAGTGACCCGGCCGGGCTGACCACTCAGCCAACGCGGCCCCAACAAAATTAGTCAGCCCAAAAATAAAATTAAAATATTGTTTTGCTAAGCGGAGACCATAATAAATTTGGCACGACAAGATATGACACCAGGAAAAAAGAGGGAAACATTTACAACTCTATATTCAACAAAAATTATGAACAAATAGTTTAGAAGATCAAAGAAACAGACAAAAAACCGTTACGAAAGGGAGTGAGTACAATACAGAGAAATGAGCTGAAAACTTTACGCTGTTTACATATACCGGTAAGCTAATTTTGGTGTTGTGACGTTACAGATTAAGCGCTTAATGAACTTACGTTTGCGTTTCAAAACGACGTGCAAATCCATGGCATAATATTACGAAATCTCGTGATGCGAAACCTGACAGACTCTGCGAGAAAACGTAACACTTTTGAAAGTGGGTGATTAACCCCAGAAGTACAAATATAGCATCACGCAGTGTTTAGCAATTTTTCAGTACATCATCATGTGTTGGAGAACGCGAGTGCAGGAAACTTGCACTGTTGTCTGGTAAAAGGAATTTCTCGTCATGGTATATCGAAATACAGAAAATACTTGGTCGGATTTCAAGAACATGTAGAAGAATGCCTCGGTGTATTTCCTGTCCACTTGCTGCAGTAAATCCAGGGGTGGGGGTGGGGAAACAAGAATGGGAGTGGATTCTGTCGGCGTCCGAGACGGCCGTAGCGCGAGAAATAGCAGGACAGGCAGGACTCACGCATGGTTGCAGCCCTCCCTCCATGACGGGGCTGGAGGGAAGAAGGCGATGTTACTCGCCGCGGGGCGGGGGGCGATGGGTGATAGCCAGGGCAGGGGCGACGTCTAAGCGTCCCTACAGGGCAGAAAAGCTGAAGGGCGAATGAGGTGTAAGAATTGGGAGGTGGCTCCGGAGAATACCAATCTCCACCCCGAAAATGTAATGGTCTCGGGGAGGGTTGAGAGGTGCGCTGAAACGTCATAAAAATTGCATCCCTCCCCGCTCTTCCAGCTCTTATCTCATGCTTTCGTTTGTTTGTGCTTCCCTTTATCCGTCCGTGGCGAAGCACGAGGGAATTTTCTTCCTCCTCGAGAGTGCGTGATCTTGCACGAAGCCACCGTTAAGGCTCGACTCGCCCCGCAGGCCAGGGAAAGGGCGGAGACCTTGAATATTCCTCAACTCGGCAGCGAAGTAACATCGTCGCTCTAATCACGCGTGCTGACTCTCCTGAAAACCGTTCAGATCGCTCAGCGGGTGATGTAACTTTCAAGAGAGAGCGAGAGACAGAAAGTGGGATTAAAAAAGGAATAAAAAGAGAGAAAGAGCAATGGAGAAAGAGACATCACTTGTTCCACCGTGGTAAAGCTGAATTTAGGTTTATCGAAAACTTTCGAAAGCCTTCGTTACTTTTGTCTTTGACAGTTGCCTATCCTTCAGCCTCATTGCTGTATACTTACACTATGTAGTGTGCACGCACTTCAGTCAGTCGACGCTCTGAAACTATCAGTGTCAAGTGCGTTAATTTCACATCAGTCCTATTTATTATGTGAATATAGCAAAAAAAAGTACACCAAATTAATTTTCCATAGAGCTAAACGTCAGGCTTTAAACATGGCGTTAAGGCATATAACTAAGAGAAATGTTCTCGATTTGCTGGTAGTGAAAGTTTACGTTAGAAATTGCACAATTACGGGCAGGGATTTATTTTCAAAGGAAGATGTCAGCAGTTTTCATTGAACCGTGCACCTGCCGTGATGTTTTCTTAATCATCGTAGGGTCGTTTGGTTTCGCTGACTCGACTCGTACAAAAACATTCAAGGGTCAAAATTGTATGAGCAAGTATATACATTTTACCGAAGTGGCCAAGAGAGAAAGAGAGAGAGAGAGAGCGCGGTATATACTGTAAAAACTTTACTTTAAAAAAAAATAGAACTAATGGACTCGTGATGTTGTAAGGCTGGCTCAATAGCCGATTGTAAAATCTGTACGAAAAGGTTTCGTTATTTGAAAACAGTTTTCAATATACGCGTAATTTCGAATATAGACTAAAAATTAACCATATTGTATAAATTTTTCATTATATGTGAAAAAAAATGCGCTCGCTTTAAATACATTTACGCTAGAAAGCAAATTGCGCGACCCGATAGCATGTTTACAGGGTTGATCAAGGATTTTAGGCAATAAGCAACGCTTCGGAGTAGAAGGTTTGGGCGACCGATGGGGGTGAAGCGAAGTGTACATGGAGTAGCGGAATGCAAGAGCGGAGGAAACGGGTGATCCCCGATTAAACCCGCCGACCAGCGGCATCGTCCAGTACGATTCTCTCCGCCGAGAATCGAACCCGGTTCGCCTTGATGGTAGGCGAGCGCCTTAGCCGCTGCGACACCGCGGCCACAGTAACGTACTGGAGAGTTACAGATACGTAAATAAGGCCGGCATTCCAGAAAGTATTTATAAGGGTTTTGGTACAGCTCAAGCCCATGCCCAGGTCTTATCAGTATTGCAGAACGTTATAACGCCAGCTAAGGCCTTTGTTAAGCCACGGCCGAAGCCTTAATCTTAGGGCTCCGATTGTGCTGATTTGTCCTTGGCGTAAATGAAACCTACGCATGCGTAGAACGCATATAATTTTGCCGGAGCCTGTAGAATGACGAACCTTCATAAACAATATGACGCGTCCAGACCGTTATGCGCTATGGTGTAATTATCTATCTAAAAATTAGGAAACCAGCAAAATTTAGTTGTTTTGCAAATAAAAGTTAGTCGGCAAGAATACTGTGTAAATGAACGTCATGTTTTTAAGGCTTCCATCATTAGGAACAACGCAAAACACGTAATAGCTGAACCAGTATATATAGCATTTATTCAGGTAAACCAGGTATGCGTTGTGTTAGCGCAACTAAGTGCTCGCCTACCATGCACCAGTTTCGGGTTAAAATCCCGAACGGCGTAAATTTTTTTTAAGGTTTTAAAATAACTAGAAGTTATATCTTTTCACACCTATTATGTTGAATAAAGTCTATTTATTTAAATAACTGTGCTAGGTGTTAACATGATTAACCATGGATTGTTAACACTGCGATATAAAGGTTATTATTTGACAATATGGCATTTTTATTGGTGATAATTATATCTCTCAGAATTTATTCAACAAAACCCACTATTCACGTTCTAAAGGTATTTGCGTTCCTCTCTTTTTATTTGAAGACCCTATACTCCAAAAGAAAGTATATCGTGTGTTCAAATTATATTCGTGAGCCCGCTTTCTACAACGCAAACCATATCCTCAGTAGCGGGACGAGTTACGTTGGCACGACTGACGACATGGTTTGTTGATTGTTGACGCTGACTGTTAGGAATATATTTTGTCCCGTGTGAAACTCAAAATTGCCTTGTGTTTTAAACTGTTTGCACGAGTTACAAAGTTGTATTTCTAAAGCTTCGACGCTTTCTTGGAGGCTTGTATGTAGTTCAGCGAGTGTCGGGTCGATTGCTTAAGTGACGTGCGTGCGTTCGTATGAAAATGTCGTTGACCAATGTGACATATGGGAACTGGATTGTTGACCATATGTGACAGTGGGAACTGGATTGTGAACAGTCGTTACCGAATGTAGTAATTTTTAAAGGTCAGGTATGTATGTGTATATCACAACTTTGTAACGTTTCCCTGCCGGTTTGAAACACAATGAATGAATTTGCCTTGACGCATCTGTGATTTTAACATTTGCCACGGCTCAACAAGTTGCAAACAAATACTAAATTCCCGCCAGTAGAACTTAAAAAATGATAATGCAGTAAAACTGACGCATGCAGTACAAATTGGTTGAAATGTGTATTTCCGGGAATATTTTAAACTGCAAATATGTCAGTGGAGAAATTTTATTAAAACCCAAGGGAGGGTAACAAATTGTTATTACCAGGACTTAAAATAAGGTTATGCATTCAGTTCCCATGCTGCATACTGCACAAATGAAAGACTGCGTTCTTGTTCAGTGTTTTCGTATTGGGATTATGAACTTGATCGACGAGTCACTTTTTATCCCATGGTACTGCCTAACGTCTGCTTCAACAATACAATAGAGCTGAGATTTGCAGGGCTGTTAAATATCGTAGATTTATTATTAGTATAAACATATAACAATAGAGTCTTAATTCTGCTGTTCAAATGCATGTACACCATTGCAAATTAACGTTAATAATTTCCACATTACAAACACGAAACCTAGGTATATAATTGTTCTATAAGTTATCACGTAATAAAGAACGAAATAAACNATTTCCACATTACAAACACGAAACCTAGGTATATAATTGTTCTATAAGTTATCACGTAATAAAGAACGAAATAAACGTATCAAATCAGACAATTAATAATTATTGTTTTTATTGTTTTATACACAGTTATTTTAAACTGTCAGTGATGAAGGAGCCTATTTTATAAAGATAAACAAGGTAATTAGTTTTGTTAAACTTAATAGTTTTTAGTCAAANATTTCCACATTACAAACACGAAACCTAGGTATATAATTGTTCTATAAGTTATCACGTAATAAAGAACGAAATAAACCTATCAAATCAGACAATTAATAATTATTGTTTTTATTGTTCTATACACAGTTATTTTAAACTGCCAGTGATGAAGGAGCCTATTTTATAAAGATAAACAAGGTAATTAGTTTTGTTAAACTTAATAGTTTTTAGTCAAAGAGACACACCCAACACACATTTTTGCATTGTTTAAAACTGGCCATAGCACAGAGGATACAAAACAAGGAGGTAACTAGATATAATCGATTTTACAATATTTAGTTATCAAAACTTATCCAAATGTCAAAATTATATATCTGTCAATATTTCAACACACCGCCGTAATTTTTGCATTTAACATAATTACATTTTTCATTACTTCAATATTAGAAAACTATTATAAACAACATTTGTAAATGAAGATGAGTCCTTAGACTGTCAGCAAAAATCACTGTTTTAAAGCACTGATTACATCTAAATCAGTTTTACAAGTTTTAGTCAATCAATTTCTTTTGAAAAAGTACAAATTTTGTAGGTCCAAGTGGTTTAGTTAACACATCTGCGATTTGTATTTCAGTGGGACAGTGAGATAACTTCATCAAACCGTCTACATATTTTTCATGTAAAAAATGATATTTGACATCTATATGTTTTCTTTTGCGATTCATTACACCAGTTTCGATTAGTTTGATGGCACTTAAGTTGTCAATCAGCATCTCAACTTCGATGGGCTTCTGGGTGAGTTCTTCAATTAACGCTTTGATGTAGATCACCTCTTTGCAGCTTTCTGCAGCTGCGATGAATTCAGCTTCCGTACTGCTGTCTGCTGTCGTGGGTTGCTTTCTTGATCTCCAGCTGATGGGTACGCCGCAGTAATACATCACGAAACCAGATGTACTTTTAGTAGTTGCAGGGTCGCCAGCACGATCAGTGTCGCAATACAACTTCAGGTCTTCAGAACCGTCAGATTTATAAGATATTCCCTTGTCTAACCTGCCTTTGAGATACCGCATGATGCGTTTTAGGTTGATCACATCATGTTCGTCCGGA
>NQII01001377.1:368298-388213 GCA_002778355.1 Clitarchus hookeri | reverse complement strand
AGCATTTTTGAATGGAAGACGGGTTTGCTTTGAGTTTGAGCAAACTTCACATACTCTCTTCTTATCCGGCATTTTCAGTGTTTCCATTCCCTCACTAATTTCCTTCAATTTTGTAATTTTCGCGAAACCCAGATGTGCAAGCTTACGGTGCCACTCTACAGTGCGCTCCTCATTGTGTTTTGCAAGAAACGCAGAATTTTCTTTGTCGTGGATGAGTTTTATTTCAAAAAGGTTGGTCTTGATTTTGTATCCGTGCACCTCGAAAGTATCCTTTAGTATCACTACTTTGTTCTTTTTAAAATTGACTAGTCCACCTGATTCAATAATTCTATTCACTGAAAGAAGGTTGGTAGAAAGTTCGGGAACATAGAGAACATCTCTCAAAATACAGTTTTCAAAGCTGATGTCACCCTTTTTGATGGCGACCATCTTGATTCCATCCTTGGCAGTACTTATCTCACAATTTATTTTTACGACATTGGTCAGGTAGTCATCATTATTGCACATGTGACTGGAGCTTCCGGAGTCAACTGTCCATGTATGACTGGTTTTGGTGGTATCATCTTCATGAACCAAAAAAGCCACCTTTTTACCAGTTTTTTTTTTTTTTGTTTCTTCTTGTCAGTACCATGTGTGAGCTTGAACCCGTAGTTGTTACTTTCTTTGTTATTTGGACGGAAATAGCAGTCGTTGGAGGCATGGTTATTTTTTTTGCAATATTTACAACGTTCCCCCTCGTCTTGAGGACAATTTCTAGCGTAGTGACCTGTCATTTTACAGTTGTAGTAGACTACGTCACGTTTTTGATCACGGGCGGCCTTGAACGCCACAAAATCATTGGTTGGTTTTACTGTGCCAATTTTTCCTTCTGCTTTCAACAACCTTGCTATCAAGTTGGCCGAGGTTCTCTCGGCTTTGGGGGCGGAGTCCCACGAAATGACAAAGTTGCTGAATGTCTGTGGCAAAGCAGAAATAATTCTCTGTGTTAGTTCCTCATCCTTGATTTGATGACCGAGGTCACCCAGCTGAGTAACAATGCTTTCCAACTCAGCAATACCCCTCGCCACATCTTTGATCTGGAAACCAAAATACTGTGCTAGTAGGCTATCCTTTAACATACCATTATCTCCCTCATAGATGCTTACCAGTTTGTTGTACATTTCTGCAGCATATTTACAAGACATAATCAGTTGTTTGTTCTTTTTACTGATCGACATTATTATGGCCTTTTGAGCTTTGGCATCCTTCTTTTTATCACTATTCTCTTTGGGCTGAGCTGTATACGAAATTGCATCAAGGGCTTCAGCTGCATTCAACAAAATTTTCAGCTCAAAACGCCAAGAAGCAAAATTTTCGGGTCCCTCCAATATCTCTATGTTACTGAATTCGTCGTTATTACGGCTGCCCATCTTACCTGGTTTTACTTGTAAGCAGACAAATCGGCGTAATCCTTGGAAACTGTGACACACCTTTTTTTACTTTATCATTCGGTACTCAATTTCACTTAATTAACGTCTTTTACCTTTATAAACACTTGTTTATATTATTAGAGCACTTGCCTGGGCCCATAACCTAATGAATGAGCCTATTTTATAAAGATAAACAAGGTAATTAGTTTTGTTAAACTTAATAGTTTTTAGTCAAAGAGACACACCCAACACACATTTTTACATTGTTTAAAACTGGCCATAGCACAGAGGATACAAAACAAGGAGGTAACTAGATATAATCGATTTTACAATGTTTAGTTATCAAAACCTATCCAAATGTCAAAATTATATATCTTTCAATATTTCAACAGCCAGTGCTACAGATAAGGTTATAAATAAACCCTGCAGATATTTATTTTTGCAAATTAAAAACTATTTTAAATCAACACTTCACTGNACAAGGAGGTAACTAGATATAATCGATTTTACAATGTTTAGTTATCAAAACCTATCCAAATGTCAAAATTATATATGTTTCAATATTTCAACAGCCAGTGCTAGAGATAAGGTTATAAATAAACCCTGCAGATATTTATTTTTGCAAATTAAAAACTATTTTAAATCAACACTTCACTGNGAGATAAGGTTATAAATAAACCCTGCAGATATTTATTTTTGCAAATTAAAAACTATTTTAAATCAACACTTCACTGTGTCGCCTTCATTTGTTTATAGCCTCGCACGGGGCGGCGAATAATAAACCGCGCCACATACGATACCATCTTAGGACATAGAGAAAACACGTTCAGAAATACGTTCCGTGAGTTAAGGATTAGTCAAGGCTTTTCAATCGCCCGAGAGGTAGCACATATGTCTTACCAAACTGAACGTTCTGTAATACCGGTATAAGTATTGTTACGCGCTCGCTGCTTTGTCCCGCGCGATCAAGTGGAAGTGAAGGACAGCAGTTACGTGATAGCGGCGGCGAGACACAGGGGAGGTTTGAATGTCCTACCAGCGTTTTGAGTTATGAAGGCATTCCGCCGCGATAACCCTTTGGCGGCTCACCGCTCCTGACCTTCGGCGGATAGAATTTCTGCAATTATCTGAAGAATTTTCTGATTTACTGACCTCGTTTCTCTCAGCGTAACTATGGGTGCGTTGGATCTTCAGATGGTCAGGGCTACTTATATATAAGTGCGACGGGCCTCTGAGCGGGGAGGTGTTGAGTGGATGAGTCGCTGGAGTTTTAGCTATAGACGACGGGCTAAGAGAAACGAGCGGCGAGAGAAGTGACCAGCTGGAGGAAAANGAGTCGCTGGAGTTTTAGCTATAGACGACGGGCTAAGAGAAACGAGCGGCGAGAGAAGTGACCAGCTGGAGGAAAAGCTGCTACTGCGAGCATCGGCGCAGCGAATAGTGCGACTGGCAAGCTGGACTTTTGGACTGGATGTGTGAGTGAAAGACATTACAAATTATGGCAACAGACAGACTGAGGTGTGTTTATTATGAGTATGAGTTAATTGACTAATACCAAACAGATACATTAAGAACGAAGTTAAATAGAGTTAAAATGGACATTAAATATTGCGCTCACTGAGAAATAAAAAAATTTTTGGAGATCGATAGATTAATACTGTAAATCAATATTTGTGTAAATCAATTAAAAATCTAATTCAGTCCTGTAATTTTATCAAGATCTCCAACCCTTACGAAATCGGATACGCCTCACAGGCGTCTTGTAACAGTATATTCAGCATATATCGAAACCACGGCCTCATAAATACGAGTCGGGCCTGCTGTCGCAAGACAAAACAAGTTCAGTTCAAAAGTTCTACTTCAGTCGAGGCAAGTCACGGTACTGTATATTTAGTCAGATTTTAACCGTAGTTTGTTCACTCTTATGTCATCTGTTTGGCAAAATACACTTCGTTCAAGTAATTTTAAAGTAATAAAAAGTAATATAAAGTAATAGAAACAAGTAATTTTCATGAGGTACTCAGATGGCCGAGATAGTACTATCATGTATGTAAAAAAAAAAAAGTGTAAGCAGAATGAATCTTCAGCTGGTCGAGCAATTCCTAAGATACTATGTAATTTTTGTAGCATTACCTTCCAGAATGGCGGACAACTGAAGCTAATTACATTATGAATTTGGTGACATAATTTGATATTTCAGCACACCAAGATTGAGATTAACCAGTTAAATGATACCAGTTATACATTTCAATGATAACACCGCCGCTTTAAAAATAAAAAGTGTATTTTATAGAAATTTTAAGCGACTTTTCATAAGAATGTTTTCGTACAAAATGTGGTGGAAAATGGCTGAGGAGTTACTGAGATATGACATTTAAGTTGAAACTCCAAGTGACATATTTTAACATGCCACACAAAAGGTATAAATTAGTGAATTTAGAAGTGCACACTATAAAATAACTACTTGCCACGTTGGGATCGTAACTATTTATTATTTCAGAGATATGAAATGTAGCACGAATTGTAACGAGGCAGTCATTTTTAAAATAAATAACTTGCACATCTACCATTGTTTAATTTACGCTTTCTGTACCATTGGTATGTTACTTTGTTTATTTCATTTCGGTACATCATCAGATATGTATATTGTTAAAATGCCTCATATGCAATGCGATAGCTTAGAAAATTGCGGACATAAAGCTGTAACTGTCACCAAAATATGCCTCGTATGTAGTTAGGCAGAAAAGTGTATGTTCTGAAGATATTCCATACTCGCCTAAAATATTCACTAGGCACCACTTTGGTAATAAGGATCTTGTCTACTAAAAAAAATTGGTTGGTGTGACCTAACATTACTTGCTTGCCATATTTCGTTTCTGTTGGTTGCCATGTGAAAAATTTGATTACTTAAAGGGGGCCACCTTACAAAATGTGGACAAAAGAGGACGTGAATTAGCTCATGTAATACCTGCAATAGCTCCAGTCAGCACACCAAATTTGGTTGAAACATATCCACCTGTTCGGTAAGTATGACATACCAATTTAAAACATCTGTATGGTAGCCATTTTGAAACAGATGTTTGGTCTACAAAATTCACATCTATGATAGCCTACTATAGCACTACGTGCATGTCGAAATTGCTGAGATCTGTTGAGAACTCTGCGAAATATTAACTAAGGTATATATCGTTTAGATGGCGTTGTTTTACAAAATGGCAGACAAGAGGTGGAGAATTAAAATATTTAATGCTTGAACTTTATACTTCCAACTTATCAAATGTAAATGAAGTTCAAATATTTCTGTAAGTATGACATTCTAACCTAAAATATTGTTAAGATGTTGCCGATTTATTAAAATTAATTAATTAATTTCGTGTTGGGAGTGCAACTAGGGCGAGGCGACACCTTCCTAATGACGCGCTTTAAAGCTGGGACCCTAGGATGGAGCGGCAAGGGCGGGGAAACGGCAGGCCCCCGAGAAAACCCGCCGGCAGGCGGCATCGTCCAGCACGATTCCCACATGCGAAAATCCAGAAGTGAACCCGCCAGTGAACGAACCCGGATCGCCATGGTGGGAGGTGAGCGCCTTGGCCACTACGCCACCGCTGCCCCTTGCAGATTTATATATATATAAATAAAAATATTTGGTTATATGAAGCTGTATGCAAGAACTCCTCCCGGCAAGATAACTCGTGTTCGTACTTAGCATTGTAAAATTTGTCTTTGCCCTGTTCACCGTTTGCAGAAGTGTCGTGGGATATCTGATGACGGATAATGAGTCCCGCTCGCTTCCTTGCCAGTCGGGCGCTCCGCGTTGGCTCTCAGTTCCTCCAATTAGCGCGGCCGTGTGTAACTCGTGTTGCCCACGACTCCCGTCCCTCCTCCTTTGCTTCTCCTTCTTTGCCGCTCGACGTTTCGACTTCTCTCTCGCTCTGTCGCTCTGTCTCTCTGTACCGTATGTACCGCATGTACCGCTGGAGAAGACCTTGAGGATGTAAATAACATTCAACATTTCGTACAAAACATGACAGTTGCGCTCCGGGTCCTGCCTTGATAGTTGGGAAGAGAGAGAGAGGAGGGGGGTGCTGTGTGCACTTGTGCGCAATACCTATATGGTCTACTGAAGTTATCGCTCCCTGGTACCGCTATACACCTGCGCGCTCGTGGCAGGCGGTCCAGGGCGTCTCCGCGCCACATTTCTTCCTTCTTGTCTTTCTCTCACCCCTCCTTCTGCAATGTTTCAGGTGTCTAACTGGTGATACGGAGGATATTTCCTGCGCGCATAGGCGTGTGCGCGACTCTGCTCTGAGACGAACTTAAGTCTGATCCCTCCCTAGGACTTTCGACACTCCTTAATTTTAATGTAAGTTAAAAAGAAGTTACCTGGGGCGGTCCCTCGCTTATTGACAGGGCGACGCAGTGAGAGTACTGTTTACAAAATCTCGGTATATTTACGGAAATGTTTACGGTAATGCACAGTAAATGTTCGGAAACGCAATCCGCAATGACGACAAACGGAGTTGAGCTCCGTAAATACAAAATGCGGGAAGTCTCCGTTTTTCGTAGAGCTTCGGGTTTCGGGGTCGAACAATGCCGAGTCCACACGAAGCTTTCTTCGCCGCTGTAACTAGAAAATTATCGTTTCTGCGGCAGTTAGGTTACCCACGCCACTGAGACCTATTCTTTCAAACATAATAAGTAGCACGAGGCGTCTGTAACATTTGGCAACACTTAAAAATACATTAATTTTATAAAAACTGCGAAATTGTATTACCTATATGGATTTACCATAAATATCAAAGTTATAACGAAGACGTTATGTGAGAGTTGTAGTCGAGTGGTTAGAGTCGTGGGATTCTGATTTTTTTTTTTTTTAACTCTAGTTCAAATATTTTTCAAGAACAAAATATTTTAACTTTTTTAGTATATTTTTTTATATACAGTTAAACCCCTACGTAATGAAAATTTATTTTTTCAATATCTCTTTTTTTTTCTTAAAACGGTAGTACAGAAATCTAACAAACTAACCGGGAAATTAACTGAGGTTCTGTGAATTCGTAAAAAGTTTTTTAAAATTTTTGGATAGTCCGTTTTTAGAATTAACGTGTCCGTAATTTTACGGACTGTTAACGGACGCTTCCAGATCCTTTTTACCAGCACTTTTCCTTAAAATAAAGGAGACTTTATTTTTAACAGCGGGGCTGCACAGCTTTGGTACTGTCCTGGACATACAACAGAGGTGGGGGTAGGCAACTCGGCCGGTACACGCATGAATCAGAGTCCGAGGGTCTCAGCGCCGATGTGGGAGCGCACCGACAGCGAAACCGGGTGAGGTGGCACAGCAGTTAACACACTGGACTCGCACTCGGGAGGACACTGGTTCGAGTCCCCGTATGGCCATCCTCATTTTGGTTTTCCATGGCTTCCCGACATCCCTCCAGGTGAATGCTTAGAAGCTTCCTTAGTATAGACCACGGCCTATTCCTTCCCCGAACCTGCTTCTCTGAGTAACTTGCTCCGTCTCGCATGACTTCGCTGTTGACGAGACGTCAAGTCCTACCTGCCGGGACCCCCACGCAGAGGTGAGGTGCCGTTGTGAGGCTGTCTCTTGACATGGGAGCTACGGCAAACAGCGTGAGGTGTTCTNCTCTCTCTCTCTCTCTCTCTCTCTCTCTCTCTCTCTCTCTCTCTCTCTCTCTCTCTCTCTCTCTCTGCACTTTGTACACATACAAGCGTGTAGACTGCGATCATTATTTTGCGCTCACCGTGCCTGGTTCATACACCTGCAATGCCCTTTTGTTAGAAGCCTTACCAATTTGTGTCTACCGCGATACCGTGTTTAGACTTCACAATAGTTTCGCATACGCCCCAGCCACAATTCATAATAATTTTATATTTGGCCATGCGGGGTTAAACTAGCCGAGTGCCGAAAAGTTTGTAATGAAATCCGAATGAGAAAATAATGCGCGGAAGCCCAAAACGCGTCGTGCGAGTCGGGAGAGTCCATTGCCGCTGCAAGAAGGGGTGAGGTAGTTAAGTTCGACAGTGACAGCGGCCGATAAATATTAGGCGAGAGCTGCTCCGCGCGTGTATATTACCTGTCGAAAAAAACGTAATCCGTGTCAACTGAATTGAACAACGCGCTATTAGAGAGCGATGATTATCAGTTTGTCCTGTTTAGTTCCAGCAGCAGTCTCATGTGGTTTTCCTCCCTCCAGCGGCGGGCTTTCAGAAGAAGGAAACCATTAAAAGAATATATTTTTAAAAAGTGGGCGGTTCTATACTACAATTTGTGATAATTTTGTGAGAAAATATTATGCCATGGTGATGCATTTCTAGAGTTATTTCTGACACCACAATTTTATACGTTTAGTTGCGGCCTAGGATATTGTGGTAATGTAATACAAAACTCCGGCAAAATTTTTACTCAGAAACTTGGCGAAAGCTTGCCATTTTTTATTTATTCATTTATTTATTTATTTGGGTGTTTCCTATATTAGTCTCCAAAAACTTGTATACTTCGATTGTTGTGTTTAGCATTTATATATGTATCGCGCTGTGTTAACCTACGAGTAGCAGACGAATTGCAGTGGACGTGGGCGATGATACGTGAACCGCATGCGCACGTCGTGGCTTGTACCTCCACACTTGGGCGACTTCTGTTTTAGTTCCCTCCGCATCCGCTTCCTCGTCCGCATAGTGATTTATTGCTACCAGCTCCTGGCAGCGAGGGGTCAGCGATAAAACCTTTCGGCTTGTTACATTCGTCCGTGGATTTTATTCCTCACAGGCCTACAACCACTCCGGGCTCGCTCGTTGCACCCGTTTGCATCGTCTACCCGGCGCAAACTGCCGAATTTAATGGATAGTAGAAGACATCCAACTGCTGCGCTGCAATGACCGACACACGAGGGTGAACTCCATGAGGGAGGAGAGGGATGCCTTGGAAATTCAAATTGATCCTTATTTTTATAGCCTGGTTGGGAAAGGGGGGGGATGGAGTGGGAGGGATAAGCAGTCTTCAAAACAGAAAATAATAGTAATACATTCTCGTTGATGGTCGTAACTTATGTATGTTCCTCACGCCATAGAAAAAATGTTCGTTAAATTGTGTGTATTACTTCACCACGTCGAGAAAAATATTGCTGCGGCCTGTAAAATTCTTAGATTGCCTCGCAGGAAATGTTTTGTGGTTTTTAATTTTTACTCGGCAAAGGAACATTAGGTATTGAGGCGCAAGTTGCTGTGGAAGGTAGTGTAGTGGTTATACTACTTGCCTCCCACCTAGGCAATCAGGGTTCGGTTCCCGGTGGGTTCGCTCTCAGATTCTCGCATGTGAGAATCACGCCGGACAATGCCGCTGGTCGGCGATTTTTTTTTTTCGGGGATCTCCAGTTTCCCCAGCCCCTGCATTCCGGCGCTGCTCCATACTCACCTCACTTCACCCTCATAGACTCTCAAGACCTGGATGGTAAGAGCCGCCCAAATATCTCCACTCCACGTACCTATCGCCCCGGAACATCTACACTACACGCAAGGTTCTGAAATAGTGTGCGTGCAGTGTTCCCGTTGTACCGCTCGAACTATGGGACTGTGGTGACCCCATCATATTAATAGATCAAAGTCAGTAGCAAAGTTCATTACATGTCCATGTACTAGGGTTGACTGTTTCCAATTTAGCCTTGTTGATGAGCTCGGAAATAACGTTTGTAGCGTGTTTGGTGTCTTGAAAGTAGTCTTCGTATCTCGTCTCAACTGTGTTTTCTTTACGTAGATCAGTGCATACGACGTGCGTAAAGTATTTTTGTAGAAACAAAAAACGTGTTTTTGGAAACCTCTGCAATGNCGTAGATCAGTGCATACGACGTGCGTAAAGTATTTTTGTAGAAACAAAAAACGTGTTTTTGGAAACCTCTGCAATGCAGTTGAAGCGCCAGATATTACCTCTTAAGGGACACGCCTACCTGAAGCTATTTGCCACTTTTGAGGTCGAGAAGCCCGGGAGAGATATGGGCTACGNGTAGTTGAAGCGCCAGATATATAGTCCTCTTAAGGGACACGCCTACCTGAAGCTATTTGCCACTTTTGAGGTCGAGAAGCCCGGGAGAGACATGGGCTACGCTGTTGCGCTCATCAAGCGCGCCATCGCCACTGAGCTCAAGGCTCTGAACTGGCGAGCTATGTTCTCGTCGTGCTGCGTGCACCAACGAGACTTAAGGCGGTCACCTTTTCATTTTATTAGGGGGAAGTCTGTAAAAAAGGTTCAATGCTGGGCCCTCAAGTATTTGTATATGTTTCTGACGCGTATATTTTGAGATAGAGCGCTGTTGAAGTTGGTCTGAATGGTGTTTTTAATATACGTGACGGCTTGAAAGCCATCAAACGGCCTCGTCGGGAGTGTATGTTCTTTTCTTAGAAGAGCATATTGGATGCACGTTTAAATTTTTGTGGGAAAACGTGTATTTCACACGAGCAGTTCAAGCGTCAAGCAGGCGGGCCCCTGCGAATGTGTGTATTTTCGGAGATGTGTTTATGGAATAAATGGTTTTATTTTATTACCTGTTACCATTACTAAGAGCTTCAGCATTCAATTTAACAACGAAATTGAAGTTATGGAAACAACTTGCAAATCATAGTTGACGGAAATGTATACATCTGAGTTTGACTTTTCTACCTTATGTTGTTCCTGTTTCTACTTATCCAGGAAGACTCCGTATCTCCTCGCGGCCTGTGTTCTTCCAGAGAGAACAAGTGTGGCCGTGTTTCATGTTACCGCATTCAAACCAAGGCAATAATGATATGTTCCTCTATAGTTATAAATATACTTTCTTTTTAAATTATCCCAAGATTACTTTAACGACTAAATGTTAATATACTAGTGAAGAATTTGGTCTTATTCTAGCAAGCCTTCCTGAGGGGGAGGAAAACTATGTCATACATTTTTTTTCAGTCAATTTTAATTAATACGAGATATTCTCATAGTGCTGTGTTATTTCGTAAAATTTATATTGTTATTATAGCAGTTTCGCTTTCGTCATTTCACTTTCCAAAAAAAAACTACAGAAAACAATTTTTTTTCTATATTTCTGATAAATGTGACGAAAGAAAAATGTTTCTCGATGTGTATTTAGACTCTTAAAATTGAATTGAATTGTCTGATAGATACAGCGACTAACCTGACTATACTCCATGCATGGTTATAGGCTGTTCACAGTAAAGTGAGCACTTTTGAGGCCCTAGTTACTTTTTCCTTTCAGCTATTTTTTTTTTTTTTTCATTTAACCATATTTTGGAAATAAATATTGTAATGTAAGTAATAAACACAGTGTGTATATTCCACAGCAATTCGGAAGTCAACGTCTAAGGCTAAAATACATTATATTTATTGTTTATTATTCCAAATGAGAGGGCTTTCAAACGTGATCACTTTCCTGTGGATAGCTTGAACTTCCAACTTTTATGAAACCCTAATAAAGTTATACTTTCAGGATATTAACCAACCTCGAATGCAAAGAAAACTTCAGAAAATTACACCAGAGAGCCGACGCACCGCATTCGTACGCTTTCATTCTAATTATTTGCATAATAACTGTTTCTTATTAGGCATTACCAACACACCTATTTTCTCTATCTTNAAGTCAACGTCTAAGGCTAAAATACATTATATTTATTGTTTATTATTCCAAATGAGAGGGCTTTCAAACGTGATCAGTTTCCTGTGGATAGCTTGAACTTCCAACTTTTATGAAACCCTAATAAAGTTATACTTTCAGGATATTAACCAACCTCGAATGCAAAGAAAACTTCAGAAAATTACACCAGAGAGCCGACGCACCGCATTCGAACGCTTTCATTCTAATTATTTGCATAATAACTGTTTCTTATTAGGCATTACCAACACACCTATTTTCTCTATCTTNTACGCTTTCATTCTAATTATTTGCATAATAACTGTTTCTTATTAGGCATTACCAACACACCTATTTTCTCTATCTTTGTTCATATTAGGTATAAATGAAATATTATAATGTATGGTGTAATATAAATAAGAGTTCATTTTAACTTAAAATAAGGCAATTTATGTTAACACAAGTTTAAATCGCTTATGATTCATGATATTTTTAGGAAACAACCAAACACGTCCCACATGTTTTTTTTTTTCAAAGGTTTGATTCAAAAAGGGTGAAGAAACCTCAAATATACTATATAACACATAGCCTTACACGTCTCTCTTGTAATTAATTGAAGTCACAAACGGAGGAACAGAGAAGCTGGTTGGGTGTGAAAGGAGGGGAGGAAGAGGTTTGGTAATCACGTCTGGCAACTACACGGCAACTACCTACCCCGAGCCATGCTGAGTTTCAGGCCGAACGGGAAGCCAACCACACAACTTCCGGAGAAAGTTTTACTGGTAATTTGTTCACAGCTTCCACGCAGTTTGAATGCGAAGACCTGCAGGCTGTTCTCGGTAAAGTGAGCAATTTTTAAAATCAAACTTTTAAAAAATCCACTGCCCTTTCAGTGAATAAATGCTACCGCACCCACAAGTAAGCAAGCTCCTAGTTAATTTGGTGGTGAATAAAGAACAATAGTCCAAGTCTTGACGTTGTATTGCAAGTGTAATGTTTAAATTTCTGGTAAACCNTTGGTGGTGAATAAAGAACAATAGTCCAAGTCTTGACGTTGTATTGCAAGTGTAATGTTTAAATTTCTGGTAAACCAAATTTTTTTTTTCCTTTATACACAATTAGAGTGCGAAATGGTATATTATTGACAAATTTAGGTTCCTGACGATTTCTCGTTTTCACTTGACTGGCGCATGAATAATGTAACTCGGACTATATAGTCTATTCGCGATTTCTTCACATTTTTTCAATCAAACCTTTGAAAAATCACTATGTATTATGTGTTTGGTTGTTTCCTAAATATGTAATGTATCACAGGCGTTTTATACTTCTGTTAGCACAACAATATCCCATTTTTGTTAATTTTAACTTTTAATTATAGTCGATTTATAAACCATAATATTTTATTTTTAATTAATACGAATAAAAACGGGCATAAAATAGGTTCTGTTGGTAATTCCTGGTAAGATATAGTTCTTATGTAAAGTATTATTAAAGTGAGTGCGCACGAATGTGGTGCGCTGTCCTGTCGGCGCAGTTTTATAGACTAGGTGGAGGAATATCCTGGAAGTATAAATTTAGCAGGGTTTCAGAAAAGTTGGAAACCGTGAATGGACTATTGCAATATAGTGGAGTGGAGTGGAGAAATGTAGGCTGCTCTTAACATCCTGGACTTGAGAGCCGATGAGATTGAATTGAGGTGAGCGTGGAGCAGCGTCGGAATGAAAAGGCGTGGTAAACGAGAGATCCCTGGGAAAACCCGCCGACCAGCGGCATCGTTCGNTGGAGCAGCGTCGGAATGAAAAGGCGTGGTAAACGAGAGATCCCTGGGAAAACCCGCCGACCAGCGGCATCGTTCGGCACGATCCCCACATGCGAATATAGCAATGCAAATTGGACAAAGGGACACAAAATGAAGAGAGAGGCAGGTCTTACGTAGGGCTTTCAAAAGCGCTTAGTTAACAGTGGACAGTCTGTACCGATAAACCTGGTGGGATAGTTCAGGTCATTGTCACTGTGTTTACTTTAATATTCGTACATTTTATTGTCTAACCATATTACACACGTACGCATGTTAGAAATTACATAATTGGAGTCCCCTTGCTGCATTTGATTCTATTTTCGATATTGAGTTCCTGGATCTGTTTGCAGACGTTTCCGTCTACTAACCTTTCCATCCTCTACCGCATTTATCAAGAAGCCTGGAGTATTTCTCCTGTATCATAATTACATTTAATAAAGGAGGTCGCAATGAAAATTAATTTGCCGAGCTAAACTAAATAGTTTATTAAAAATATTATTATAATCCATTCACGGTATCTTCGATACTTTTGAAAAGAACCTTTGAAAAATCACCCTAGGAGTTACATGTTCAATCGATTATAAAAAAATGGTATATGGAAAAAGGTTTTATCGTGCTTTTAGCACTGAAGCACTATATAAATTGGTTGTTTTAAGTTTTAAGTATATTTTTTCAATAAATTTTAATAATTTGTTAAAAGTCCGTAAGAATTAACAACGGATTTTGAAGGGACATGTTGGTTATAGCTGAAAAGAAATAGTTCGTAGGTTAAATATTAATATGTATAAATTTAATGCCGTAATTGTAAAGTTAATATTGCTAAACTATATATTTACATTTTTACGTAGCACTCATGGGTAAAGATTTCACCGTTATTAATTGAAATTAAATAAATTTCAGTTGTTGTCCAGCGGACTCGTACACTCCATCTTGTTCGTTTGGGCACGTTTTTTTCAGAAGTATAACCACGCCATATTGGAGACGCTGAATTGTGGTTATAAAACTAACGTAACACATTCTTTCTACTTACAAGATAATTCTAGGTTAAGATGTAATTTTAGTATTAGCGTTGTTATTTCTGCAGTTTATCAAATAAACGTGCAAAATATAGAAAGGCATTTGAATATTTCCGTTACGTTATTCCCTTCGCAAAGAATGCAAAGGAATCGAATTTTGGTCGCCGCCAACTGATAATCGATTATTTTCGAAAGCTTTTTGTGGAGACCAAGAGATGGCAGCACATTAGCGTTGGTTCTTCAGTGCCAAATGTTAGCCGTGACTCGTCTTTCCGCCGCATAGTGTTGTTTTTATGTTGCAGTGAAGAAGCGCGACAGTTCTTGATGGAACAGAGATGTACCTACACCGCAGGTTTCAAAATGAAAGTGATTTTGTTCGCTGAAGAGTTTGGAAATCGAGCCGCGGGCCGTGAATTCGTAGTAAATGAAACGTTAGTGCGGGGCTGGAGGAATTTTTCTCACTTATAAGTCGCACCCCAAGTTTTCAATAAATTTTTTTTTAAATAAAATGTGCCACTTATATGCGATAAAATACGGTACCATTTATCACAGTGAAATCTTTAACCTGAGTGCTACTTCCAAAAGTTTATTATGTAAAATTTAACTTTTTCCTTACAGCAAATATGTAAATAAATCTTAATACAATAAGTAAACTTTAATTAAATTATATAATTAACAGTTCCGATATATACTTTAATCTACCTTTTTGTATGTATTACAACATTTCGCTAAATTGATTAGCATTTTTTAGACATTTAGAGAATTTTATTAAAGTATATGACAGTTGAGATTACATGGCATTGTTTCTCTTCAAAAATAAATTTTGGTAGTTCCCACATGGACACTGTTAATAAAATATTTGACAGTTCCCACATGGGACTGTTTACAAAACGTTTGACAGGTGTCACATGGCAATGTTTTGTTTACATACTGCGGAAGGATACATAATCGCCTCCCTGAAAGTAAATATTTAGCAGGGTTTCAGAAAATCTTGAAGTTACCGTGAATACATTATAGTATCAAATTTTGCAACGAAAATATAGGTTACACTTGTGGTACTCTATCAAAATATTATTGAATATTTCTTTGTAATAAAGTTTACTGTTATAAAGCAGAGTGTAGAAAACTAAAAATGAGTCGTTGTATTTCATACGCCGTGGTTGTTTGTTATTATAGAATAATGGCCAGCATTAAAAAGTAAATAAGTAATGAGAACATTATAATATCCGAGCAAACAGAGGAGTATATAACACCCAGTCTCAAAGTTGATACTCAGCTGCTGGTTCTTAACATCAACAATAATAATAACTACAACAAAAAAGAAAGAACTTAAACTACGTGCAAAGAACATTATTTTATAATCTGGGTAGTGTTTGCTAGCATGATTTGAAATAGTCTACCAGCGTTTTCATTGTCAACGTTGTTCGTAGTAATGCGAGTTTTATTGTCATCCAGTAGTAAGATTATGCTGAATCTGGGGCATCGGCGTCTGGCGTAGGAGTTAGGCGCTGTCCGGCCGTCATCAAGGATCCACGTGACCTTGACATTTGACCCCAAAAATTCAAAAACCCAGAAAGATCCAAAAAAAATTCCAAACAATTTATAAAAACTTATATTTAAAAAAAAATATATTAAAAAATATACTTTTTTTTAAACTTATATTTTTAGAGATCCACTACACCTCCTCCACCAATACTCATTCCGCCCTCTTGGTTGGTGCTGTCCGCCATCTTGGTAGGTGCAGCCATCTGCCATTTTGGTCAGTGCAGTCCACCATCTTGGTATGCGTCACAGCCACCGTCCGCCATCTTGGTATATTTGTTTTTCATTACTTTATAAATAACTGGAGTTTGTCTTTCACATTCGTTCGACTGCCATCTCGTTTTTTTTTTTTCGTTTGTAATTTGTTTTAAATTGCTGGTGCTGTCCCCAGTACCGTCTCAGCAGACGACTGGCCCCCTCCACTTCCACCTTACAATATTTTTAATTGACCAATTACACCACCCCTGAATTTAATTAACTGATTGCGTACTCTCTTCCAATATAATTAATTGCTCCGCTAATGTCTCTCATTGGCTAATTATGTGGGCGTTTTCGGAAAACTTCGTTCCCACCAATCGGCGGCCTACTTTAATTGCGAGGGCGGAATATTTTTTCCCCTTAAAAACTCTTCATAAGACGCGCCCCGAGCTTCTCAGGAAAGCAGTCATTTGTCTCTCTGTCGTTCCTTTTTCGCTATTTCAAGAAGAAAGTCCAGTGACCATTTCGAAACTTCCAAGGTTTCAAACCCCTGTTAAATTTACGATAGCCATGTTGTTAAGTGGAGAAGAAATTAACAGCAACTGCAACGCAGAATAAAATTGATATAATATTCTTCAGCTTATCCGCACCATATTGACACGAGGAGCAACTTCGTCAATGCCGTCTACTAGCACGAACCCACAACCATCAGGCAACCCCAGTGCGACACTCAAACCTGTGCAGTGTACAACATGATGCCGGACGTAACTCTACCATGCAGCACCAACGAACTATTGGAGTTGAACGAGTAAGAAACCATCGTTATTAAAGAAGGCTGCTAGTGCAGGGACTACGAAATACGATGAGGGGTCCAGGAAACAGTGCTTCCTATAAACGAAGAATGCGATGGTGAGATTCATAGACACCTACCGGACGAAGAAGCCGACATGGTTTCATTTGTCGATCGGACCATGACTTGGCGCAGCCTGCTGCAAAGTATGCCTGGGCCAGGCCGGTCAAGTCGAAGAATGCTCACGACGTCACAAAATCCGTGGCAGATGTGTTGCGCTAAGGACGCATACCGAAAAATCTCCACACCGATGATGGTAAAGAATATTTTTATGCAATTTTTCGTGCACTGATGTAAAAGTATGGCATAAATCATTATTCTACAAACTCTGGACTCAAGGCCAGTATCGTCAAGCATTTTCACAGGTCGTTTAAAGCTNATCGTCAAGCATTTTCACAGGTCGTTTAAAGCTAAACTGTGGAAACATTTCACGGCAAATGAAAACTGCAAATGGTTGTATATACTCCTAAAACTCGCGAGTACAAGTATACTGTTCATTCTAGCAATCGCATAAAGCCCGAAGATGTGAAAAACATCTCGCTGGTTCGGACCGTGTATGCTATTCCGAAGATGAGAGACCCTCGCAAGCCTAAAAACAAGATCGGGAATTGGTGCAGATTTAAAAAATGGGTAGTTTTCTCCAAAGGCTTCCATCAGAACTAGTCTGCAGCGTTGTACAAGGTGGTGCGTATACGACACTCGAACCCACGCATGTATTACCTTGAGGACCTGTGAAGCGAACCCATCGTGGGCGGATTTTACATCGAAGAGATCTGGCCTATGCAGTTTTCAGACGTGTATTTAGCGGAGAAGGTGCTAAAACGGCGTAATGGTCGCGTGTTCATGCGGTGACTGGGACACTCCAAACGCGATGACTCCTGGATCGCTGAGAAATATATTTTGGCGTAACCACAGTGCTAAAAGTTTAATTTAATGTAAACATATAATTTTGAATATAATAAATCGTCACATGTGTGCTGAGAAGCTCGTTCTTTCATTTCTATCCCTGATGCACCCCCTCCCCCACCACAATACACGTGGGCTGTTATGTAAGCATGCATGGGTGCGAGATTAATTATCTAAATGTTTTAAGTTCTAGTAAAACTATGAAGTGTTTCATACATATAGGTATATATCTTAACTTGGGGGGCATGTTTTTTGGGTGTAGTAATGAGAAGATTTAAAATAAAAAAATTTTACTGTAGGTTGTTTCACATTTAATGTGATCGACATAATAAATATGTATTCTATAATTTATGTTTCACGTGCGAAATATTCCAAGGCTTGTTAACTAATGTGAAACTGATTTTGAATGGACACTGCGATACTTCTATACATCATATTTTCTCTGTGTTCTGGCTTTAATTTTGTTTTATAGATGTTTNTTGAATGGACACTGCGATACTTCTATACATCATATTTTCTCTGTGTTCTGGCTTTAATTTTGTTTTATAGATGTTTCGAATGTACGTGATGGAAGTTATATTTTTTAAAACAATATTTTTTCCACGAATTAGTATGGTAACGGGTATAATTTTTTTAATCAGTATGTTCGGTTTGTCCCCATCAGTATGTAATATCTGTTTTCATCAATCAGTATCGTAATGTGTAATTTTTTTCATCAGTAGGGNTTGAATGGACACTGCGATACTTCTATACATCATATTTTCTCTGTGTTCTGGCTTTAATTTTGTTTTATAGATGTTTGGAATGTACGTGATGGAAGTTATATTTTTTAAAACAATATTTTTTTCACGAATTAGTATGGTAACGGGTATAATTTTTTTAATCAGTATGTTCTGTTTGTCCCCATCAGTATGTAATATCTGTTTTCATCAATCAGTATCGTAATGTGTAATTTTTTTCATCAGTAGGGTAACTGGTATACATTTCTTAAGTGTCGAACCTGGATCCTCCTGTCAGTGTGCCCTTGTGTGTATTCTCGAATGGACTAAGGAAAAAAGTGAGTTTCTTTTTTCTGGCATATTAAAGTTTGTATGATAAAATAAATATGCATTCGTGAATTATTTTTGCAACATATTAATGTTTTACATGATAAATGAATATGAAGTCACTCTGTTGGAATATTAAATATTTATTCTAGAATTTATATTTCACATGCGAAGTATTACAAACCCTTGTTACCTAGCATGCAGCCGCCGCTGTAGGTGAACGAGCTACCCGCCTCTATTCTATGGCGGCCTGAGCGGCAGCTGCGTGTTCAGCAGGAAGGGCACAGTCCAACTCAAGGCTGCTAACTCGTGAATACTGCACGCGGCCAATTTTAACTCCGGCCGCCTCTGCAGCAACTACACGGCACATCTAGAGATAATTTTCAAGGCCACCTTCATTTAAAAAGTGTTTTACCTATAATCCCTAATTAATTTTTTTAATAATTACGTTTGTATGTTAAAAAATATATGTATGTTATGTAAGTGATGGCTAGAGTCTCATTGAATATTTTTTCTTTAAATTATTACGAAACTGATATACTAAATATTATTTCTTTAAAGTATAACAAAACTGATATTATAAATATTGTATTATATTAATTATAACAAAACTGATATATTAAATAAATTCTCTTTACCAACAGTGTTTTTTTTTAAACTTACATGATCAGGACATACCTCGTGACAAAATAAAAATCTATACATTGTTTTAAACACATTTATTTATGCACACACATTACAAAATTGTTATTATTATTCTGCATAATACAAGGAAATTTTTTTACACGTGTTTCTTCTCTGTATCTTGGACCGCATTGCACACATAATATTTTTTTTTTCATTTACAATGGGTTCCTCAGTCTTTTTTTTTTGTATCCGGGGCGTGCATTGCGAAACGCCAAATCTTGGCGTCTTCCAAACACATACCTGCACAGGGTAATAGGGAATTATGGCAGAGTCCAGCATTGCCGGAATTTCCTCGTAAGGAATATTTCCCTCGTCCCACCTTAGTCCGTGCGTTTCGTACGTTTGTAGGTGGTACGTCTGTTGCATGGCGCTTCCATGGACATGGCGGTAAAAAAAGTGCAAACTTTGGTTTTCTTGTCTCCGTCTCTATACGAGATGGCAATCTGCTTGATGGTGTACGAGTCCAACGAGCGAAAACCTTGGATGTTGCAAAACATTTCATACTAGTTTTGTTAAATAAAAAAAATTTAAGTTCCCATGCACACACCGAGTTTCACAAATTTTTTGCAAAGTAATTTAAAACTTTATCTATGTCCATACACAATCGGGCACTTTTGTTCTAGAGTTGGTTTCCTCGCCGGGTAATGCTTGCCAGTAAATTTCATGAAGGGGAGCATCTTCCACGGATACACCTTGTTAGTATAGTCGGTTCATGACTGGAAGAGACTTTCTTGAAGCCCTGCTAAAGATCTACTTTCAAGCCCATTTCGTATCCTTCTGCCAAAGGGTAAACAAACATTGCCATGTGGCAGTCACATGGCAATGTTTACATGC
>NQII01001377.1:320342-365978 GCA_002778355.1 Clitarchus hookeri | reverse complement strand
CATAATAAGATACAAGTCTTTTCGAAACCCATTTGTAAGCGATAAATTAACAATTACGTTAAAACTTTGGAACTATTTCCTCTCTTTGTGCTGGCAACCTAACGGCATAACTGTATCCGCGCTCGCCGCTGTTTGTAATGTTATATGCATGTAGCTAACGGCTAGGGTGTTTTTTCAAATGTTGATTTTAAAAAGTTTCTTCCCGTCGTGAACCGACTATATATAGCTTGCATGGGGATGTCGTCTTCTACGGGGACGTCGTATTCTATGGGGAAGGCGTCTTCTACGGGGAGGGCATCTTCATTGTGGAAGGGGTCTTCAATGGGGACGTCGTCTTCCACGGACACAGACGTTGCAATGGCTGCTCGGCGAACCTTGCACCATCCCCTGCGATGCGTGTGTCGGGAACCGAGAGGGTGCAACCCTCGAAACACTCCTTGCACGGGTGGCAGTCCCGTATGTCTTCGTCCTGCTGCAGGTAGGCCGTCGAATACTTGAATACGGTCGAGATTTCGTAAGGTGCGTAGATAAGGAGAAATTCTTTCGGCAGGTACGTTAACTTGTCTAGTTTGTCCAAGGCACTAAGCGAGCGCACCCTTCCAAATGCCAAAATCGCCGTAAGGATTTTATGGCGGCTCGGACAACACGCGTACATTTCTAAGAGCGAGAAAGATTATTGATTTCCCGAAGGGGCTCAGGGTGCATCTTATAAAGAGTTTTATGGGGGAAAAAAATAGTCCGCCCACGCGATTAAAGTAGGCCACCGATTGGTCGGGTACGAATGTTTCCGAAAATGCACGAGCAATCAGCCAATGAGAAATATTGGTGGAGCAAATAAATATAACGGAAGGGGTGGAGAGTAACCAACTAATTGGTAGAACGAAGGTTTCCGAAAACACCCGAGTAATTAGCCAATGAAAAACATTGGCAGAGCAATTAAATATATTGGAAGGAGGTTGCCAATTAATTAGCCAATGAGAATCAGGGGTGGGGCAATAGTCAATTAAATATATTTGAAGGGGGAGTGGAGGGGGTCAGACGTCTGCTGGGTGCGGTGCTGGGGACAGCACCAGTAATGAAAAACAAATGACAAACGAAAAACCAAGATGGCTGTCCAAAGATGGTGAGAGACAAACTCTAGTAATGTATAAACAAATGACAAACGAAATAACCAAAATGGCGGACAGTGGCTGTAACGCCTACCAATATGGCGGACTGCACCGACCAAAATGGCGGGCAGCTGTACTTATCAAGATGGTGGACTACACCAACCAATTTACGTTTCTCCATAATTGTAATATTTTCATTAAATAATTAATTTTGCAAACTGTACTATACATTGTATTCCACAGTTGACATAACGTTATCCTATATACGGATAGGCGCTTCCCACTCTTCCCGCTTTATCTCGAGAACGGTTAATTATATAACATATCGTCTAAGACCAAATCTGTAGAGAATTTTATGCTCTATAAGTTTTGTAATAACTTTAAATATCATTTGAAGCATAGGAAACAAAATATTTATTAAAAACACATTTTCATGACCTTTGACCTTGATATTCTTGACACGCGGACACGAGATTCTATGAGACTTTTGAAGTAACCTTTATAATATCAAAATAAAGATGTATGCAAATTTTTTAGCTTTCTAACTTTCATTCCGAGGTTGAATCCCTATTTGACTGGACTATTTATTGCAGCCTCACCCCTCCTTTGAAAATCCAAGACAGGATAACCATTAAGGGTGTGAGAAGGCGCAATAACAAGGGACTAGTTTCCTCACCAAAGGGATGGATTTAGCTTTCTTTGTGGTTGTCGATCAGCTGAAATATTTTTTTTGTTGTTTGCTTAGTAACGCTCTGCTTAATGCTGAGTGGCTGATTCAAGGAAGGGAATTGAGCGTTCTCACACACTAAACTAAACTCAAAATGACAGCCAACAATGACACAAGCATACATGCCTTCCCCTCATTCAAATCCAGGACGCTTCGCACGGCAAGTAGACGTCCCAAGACTAGACCGCGGTGGTCTGGAGGATAAGATGAAATGAGGTTGATGCGGTGCGTATGTGACGCGAATAGCTGGAAAGAAACGGGGGTACCTAGATAAAAACATACGTCACAGTAGTATCAAGCAATTTTCCCATGCATAAGCTTTCCCATCCGAAAAATGTTTCTATCCATCGAGGCTTACGATCCAACTGTATATTAAAGCGTTTGAGATAATCGTTGCTGCAATAAAAGTGTGATTCGCTATTAACATACTACGTTCACGTTATCTTCCAAGATATAGACCCTACATTTTGTGTTCGAATATTCGTTTCTGTTTGCTAATTTTAGTAAGTTTATTTTAATAAGCTTTTAGTCTATTAATTGTAATCACAAGAGCATTGATTCGTCGTGTTGGTAGTAGTCCCAGTGCATTGTGTGGAGATATTTGGGCGGCTCTTAACATAGAGGTCTTGAAAGCTGATGAGGGTTAGGCGAGGTGAGTATGGAGCTATACCGGAATGAAAGGGCGGGGAAAACGGGAGATCCCTGAGAAAATCTGCCAACCAGCGGCATCGTCTGGCACGATTCCTACATGCGAAAATCCAGGAATCAAACCCTATTCGCACTATATGGTAGGGGAGTTGTCCAGCCACTACACCACCGCGGCCCCCACAGTAGTCCCGGTGGAGAAAAAATAGGTATTGGTAGCTTTTGCTTGCCCCTGCAGCTCCTACAGCTCCCTTATTGCCATACAATAGCACATTTAAGTTCTGATAAAAAAAATATTCAATGTCCTACAGCTTTGTTCTTTGTCTTTCAAACATACGACAAGGAAAATAAGNGATCCCTGAGAAAATCTGCCAACCAGCGGCATCGTCTGGCACGATTCCTACATGCGAAAATCCAGGAATCAAACCCGATTCGCACTATATGGTAGGGGAGTTGTCCAGCCACTACACCACCGCGGCCCCCACAGTAGTCCCGGTGGAGAAAAAATAGGTATTGGTAGCTTTTGCTTGCCCCTGCAGCTCCTACAGCTCCCTTATTGCCATACAATAGCACATTTCAGTTCTGATAAAAAAAATATTCAATGTCCTACAGCTTTGTTCTTTGTCTTTCAAACATACGACAAGGAAAATAAGTAGAGTTCTTCGGAGTGTTAAGTGCAGACCCGTACCAGAAGAAAAAAATAATAATTTCTGCCCAGAAGCTTGCCAGGCTTTTAAACCGGAGTTGCATCCAGTCCCGACGTATTTTTAAAAGTATGTCTGCTCTCTAATGCAGTGTGCTCCTAATTAGCGTATATAAATTATCGCGAGCCCTAATTCCCTTCTAATTGTCCGGTATTAAGTTTGCCAGCATGCGGGACGTTTTCATCATAAAATTCCGAGAGTAGCAAGAGAACTCGAGACGAAGAAAGCGAGGAAGCGGAGAGGACAAACAGAAAATGGGAAGGGCGGAAAGACGCCAAAGGAACAAATACCTCTCGCTTAAAGATGAGAATTTAAGGTCCCCCAAGTTCTCTCGGATGATGAAGCCGTACGAGAATTTATGAGGAACTTCACAGCAAGCAGTCACCTGGGAAAGATCGTTGGATTCCACTTCACTGTCTGCTAAATCGTCGCAGGCTTATCGGCATCCGAGTTATAAATCACGCAAAATACTTCATACCTGCTCAGAAAGAGTAAACTTCAATAGGAAAAAGAACAAAGTTTGAATTGATATAAATATTTCACGGTTGATTAAACTTTTGCAAGCCTAGCTTAGTTTCGTTGTTCTCTACGCTGTATTTTCTTACTCCACAAGTAAAATAATATTATTGCCGCGGAACTAATGAACTGTCATTCATCCCTGCGTTTTCCACTAGCACGCCAGTCATTAATCCAACGAACTTAAAACAAAAATAGTACCAATTTTAGTGGTTGCCAGTGTAAAAAATTATAATTTGAATGATATCTGAAAACAAAAGTTCTCATACTCATAGTTCGTTGTCAACGTAAGTTAAAATAACGACACTCATTTGTAACATTGGTCGTACTTTGTTTGGTTCTTCGGTTTATTTTTGTATTTTATTATTGCGTACACATTTTTGTACAATCCCTAAACCAGCAAGTAGTCAAGTTATAAAAACTGAAATTATATTATTTTTGGGAGCATTGACAGACTAGTAATTTTACAACTCTACATAACTGTAGCAAACCTACTAATAACATTACCAATTCCTTTAAATCATTTTTTGTGTTTTTTAAAGTTATCTTAAAAAAATTTTGACGATATGGTTTTCGTGTTAACGACTTAGGAAAAGATAGTTATCACCGTGAAAAACCCCTACACAATTTATTGATTTAATTTGTGTTTGCTCTTATTGTTATTTATCGTGTTATTTAATATCTTATTGTTATCACGCCACATAAATGGATAATACACGAAAATATTATTTGTGAGATAGTTTTTGCTCGCATTCTTGCAATATATTTTGCCCGCCACCATGTAGATTTTTCAAAATCTTTTGGATTCACTGTTAACCCAACAACAAGGTACTTTTTGCTCTCGGGTTTATATGTTGTGGGCAGGGCTAGCGGTTTTTCCCTTAAAGTCACAGTCTTCTAATCCCGTCTGCTTCATTCGAAAATTGTTCCGTGAAATGGAGTTGTTTCCATAGTTTCTCACTTTTAACCGAACCTTGTCTGATCCTTTTGAAACTTATGTGCTGTAACTATCACCTTGTTTCAAGTTATTTCAGGTCTGCTGTTTGCGTAGATGGAATAAAATCGAAAAAATACAATTTATTTAGTAAAAATAATTTTGTAGAGTGCATTTTAAACTCTCGCAAAAATTAAATTGTCTCCACCACTTCAGGTTTAACTGAAGTTAATATACGGTTTGTTTGTAATACATATTTCATACAATGAGCGCTTCACCCGTTATACTCGTGTATCCCTCAAACGTGTCATAATTTCTTTCATGATTATCTTGTTGCTGAATTCATAAATTCCCAAGATAACAGAATTTTTCTTATACACTTTCATGGCAGCATAGGTTCCAGTATACTCAGTTTAGAAGAGAAAAAAAAGTATAACAGTTACTTATTCTGAGTTCGTTTGAGAAGATAGAGCTCGATGTTCCATGCAGAATTTCATCGATATAATATGTCGCGATCGATGGCTGTCAGACGCTCTCATTACTGTTTTCTATATATGCTGTTGTTCTCAACGGAGTTGGTTCGAAGAGTGACTCAGTCACGTAACTTGCATGCTCTTTAGCAGCTTTTTTTTTTGTCATAAAATGTTGCAAGAGAAACGTTGTAATCTGTGAAATGATGACGTAAGAGAGATAGAAGAGACCCTTTAATAACTGGTATGCATGCCATTTCATGGGGTAACTGTAATATTTTATGATTAAAGAAATATATATAAATATAAGGTACAAGTATGTGCTGCAACATGATTTAAATACTTTTCAAGGCACTTATTCTACCTGAAGAATACCCTTCAAAATTTGACATGGGTAATAAATAGCACACTTGATTTACAGAAAAACCTGAAAGAACTTCATATCCTCTCGCAAATATCTTCTATACTCTTGTCTTAATAAATATGCCATTCGAAAGTTATATTACTACTCGCTGTTTCTTTTGCGACAGCACAAGAATTACGCTTGATGGTTAAAATGACGGGAGCTGTTTTCAAACGCGTGTAAATGTTTGCCTCTTAGCAATTATTTCTTATATTTTACACACACGCACCCACACACACATGACAGCGGGCCTCTTAATAACCTGCAAAAATGTGCAGGTGTCCCAAATTACGAATACCGAATGTAGAGACTGCGGTCTGGCTCGGCAACAAACGAACTACCTCTGGGAGATGGTAGCTGATTGCAGGCTTGCGCGGCCATTGCCAGGCTGGTTATCTTTCCTTCCGGGCTGGAGCCGCGTCTTGATTTCATGAACCTAAGTTTCCCCGTATCTTGCAGCAAGCACATTCAATGGTCACGAACAGTACTGAAAGCTTTCTGGCAGAGTTCTGACGTGGTACGTGAAATTCCAACTTACAGTATTTAAGTGGATGATGATCATTGTTTGCTAACTCTCTCGTATTAATTTACTTCTACTGCATAATGAAAGGCAGATGAAAGGAAAAGAGGATGGGTAAACTTACACGCGCACATATCCAAGAATTATCCTAAATTCGAACCAAAAACCTGAACCAAGCAAAAACTATCCATACCGACATTGGTAACAAATGTCCTCTTGACCTGGAGTTCATCTTGAAAAAACTGGTATGTTTGTGTTCATATTAAACCAGTTCTGGTTAAATTAATTATATTTATTTTGAACATTTTTACAAGTTGTGAAGGGAAAAGTGTAATTCTAACATATTAGGAGTGATATAGTCATATGCAGAATAAATTTAATGATTACTCGTTTTATCGTAGAGCAATATGTTGGTAGGTCATTTCAGATATGTAAACTTCAGGTTATAGTTTGATGACAGAAAGCAGATAATACGCGGGAAGGTAGCATTTGTTTATTTGCCACAGTCTGCAACCATTTTACCTCCAGACTGGACTGCATATAACAGAGTGACTACACTATTAGAGTTTTTGTCATAATTTCAGGAACATCTAGGGTACGCTAATCTGTAGTGCAGTTGCAGAAGTATTAAAAACGTAGTTTGTTTGAAGTCGTAATTTCTCACCCAACAGTTAACGCGAATTCTACATGACTGCGCATTATGTAAATTCCCATCAGGCCCTATTTTACTAAGGTATAGAAGTTTAATTTTGTTAGCGAATAACGGGGATAATAAAATTAAATTATCAGCGCGATTGACTTGTTCTTTTTCCCCCCACTCCGTAATTGGCCACGACGAAACGGTAACTTGGAGTAGTTTCAGAACTCCGGTGGGGCCCGACCGAAGGAATAAGAATCACTTTCCGTGTGAATTCCATTCGAATTACTTCCGACGGATGCTCTAGCTGCGCCTGGCGCACGTCATTTGTCTTGGGCTGGAAGGTAGGCCCGCGGTGTTCTGTTCCAGACGATCGTAATGAAACTCTTGAACTCCAGGAGGATAACTTCGCATTTTGTTCCGCTCCTCCCCTCTTTATCCCTCTCCGCCCTTCCTCCAAGCACCTTTCATCATCTGGCTTTATTTCCCAGAACTGAAAGTAAAAAAAGTTATCAAGAGGGGGGCATTTTTCTCCCCAGTACTTTTCAATGAGCTGAAGTAGGTATCGCATCGCCGGGCATGGCGAGGTTATCAGAATAGGAAGCATATAAAAAAGTGTGTCTGATTTCAAGTTCACTCAGGTGGGTGATAATATGGTAATGCCCGTTGTACAATAGACTTGTAAGTAGTCAATGACCCTTATACAAAGATGTAGCTCGTTCGCTCTCCGAACTATTAATTGCAATAGTTATTGCTCGGTATTCTCAAAACGAAGCGACACTCACAAATGTAACTGTAGATTACTCGTGGTTAATTCAGCACTTTGGAAATAAGCTTCTATGTCTTAACATCTTAAAAAATATTATGTTTAAATTAGAGGTTTCTGGAATTGGTTTCGATTTGTTTCTCTATACTTTATATACACCTGAGTAAAATTCTACAAAACAGGAAAACTTTTGTGTCTCTAACAAAGTTACAATGTGCGTATTACTTTATCAGTGATTTAAATCCAGGGGAATGTTAAGTTTGAAATTTTCAGATGTGTACATAAACCTTTGTGCATAACCGTGTAAAGTGGAAACCAAACATATATGTCTACGTTTAATGTGTGTTTCTATTCTTTTAGCTTTCTGTTGCATTAGTGTGTTTCCTTACCAGCTTCATTGCCGTATTGTGGTGCCATGCGTTTTTCCATGACCAGAGGCGGATCCAGAAAAAGGGGGAGGGGGGAAGCATAAGGGCCATGGCCCCTCCCGAGACTGCTCTAAAAAAAATGCCAAGTAAAAATAGAAAAATTGTATCTACTTTACATTCACACTTTACCCAGTGCTTTACAAAAGGTAACCCACACACACAGTTACAGTTTTGTGTTGGAACAATATATTTAGCTCTGATGGTCAAGAGCACACGGCACAAACGGTTAACCCCTCCCCTCTTCTGCTATTCCATTTCAAGTTGCACTTAGCACCTGTTCAACGCCCTCCTGCTTCTGACCTTCGACAATGTTGTTTACAACAATCCTTCAAGAGTATCAGTAACAGCGATTAGTCATTTTGATATAGCTGCAGCTGCAGGTGCAGGTGTTAGTGTTTCCATTCGGCCAGTGGGCACTGAGCACGTGAGCAGTGTCTACTTACTCGCAAGTAGCAACATTTTGCCACATCACGGGACTTCATTTATGGCATGCAACATCCTTAAATAACGGCAAGTAAAAATGTAACAATTAATACTAATGTTTAATTTGTTGCCTCAATAACATGCATGAATCATTTCACACGTGCAATGAAAATTCCACTACATGATTCGCGTCGCAAACTATCGCATTCCGGCTGCATGTTATATCATAAGTGTTTTACACTTCTGTACAAGCGGCAAAGGGAAACGATAATACTGGTTCGAACTGCCACACGATGTACCTTAGTTTTAAATCACACTGACTTTTCATGGACTCTAAAATAACCTCAAACAAAAGGTTAACTGATATGCTTCGTTTACACCACTGGGTTAACAATAACACAAGGCACTAACTCAAGAAAACAAGCAAATACTTACATAACAATATGTTATTTGAATATGCTTGTAGGTGTATGTATATATATAGTAATTTAAAAGAAGTTTTTATTGCCATATTTATACATACATAGTTATGTATAAAATTAGTTTTAATTTCTTTTATTTACATACTTATATACCTTTGCATAATTATGTATAAAATTAATTAAAACCAATTTTATATTTCAATATTCATGTATACATAATTATCTGTGTGTTTTCTTCTGGGCCGACCGAGTATGCGGGTTTCCTCAGACTGCTCCCATATTTTTTTTACATTTAAGTTTTATGGTGGAAGTCCTTTATATAGAATTAAAAAATTACAGTTGATGTTCTGACACGGTGAGGTGAACATCGATTTGGAAGCGCTCTCTCGTCATACCACGAAGATGAATTGCGAATACGAAGGCCTGCCTTTGAACTCGACGATCATGGAGCCGCGACCTGCATCATCGCTAACTGGTTGTCGCCAGTGCCGATTCTGCGATTGAGTTTTCACATATGGTCGCAATGCTCGTCGGAATGAGAGAACGGTCTGTACGAAGAGCCCTTTTCGCGTGATGAAGCATTGCGACATTGGTCCCATGCAGTTTGTGGAAGGCGATACATTGAAAGAACATACCGATATCTGCAAGGATTCGTCTACTGGGAGTCAGCAAGTGTTACCGGCAATACCTCTTGCTGCATCGATAGTACCGATTCGACAGGTGATTATGATGAGACAGTTAATGTTAAAGACGGAATGAGTACAGTAGAGTCGGTTTGCGCAGAATGTACAATTGCATGACGTTCGCGTGATGTTGACGAACTTCAAAATAAACCGCCGTTGGCTTTAAATACTGATAAACATACAACTCCTGCTACAGAGAATAGCAAATTTAATATTGAAGATGAAACAGGAAGTAAATACGATCATGAAGATAGCATAGATGAAAATAAACACGAAGACAGTGAGACGGTTATGGCGATTTTCTCGATGCACTGATACGCCCCTCCAACACATTTTCTGCAATAAGCGACACGAAGAAGGCAGAAGACGCCGAGAATACTGTCTACCTACTTCTTGAAGACCTGAATGAACTTATTGATATACTCAGATATTTGATTGACCTTAAACAACGAGGGTATTTCTCGCGCATTGTTGAGATATCTTCAATCCCTAGTAAACTAAAGGTACGGGGATATATCGCATGATGTGATAAACTGCTTTCTTCTAAAATTTTTATTACAAAATAATAATAAATTGTTATAAAATAATTGTTTATATTAATTTTTGTGTGTCATATCCTTCTATCACTCACAACTTTCATAGCATTCGACTATTAACTGAAACATCTGCATATAGAAAGATAATAAAAAATTTAGTATAAAAATGCATGGATAGTTGACTGCATACAAAACATTAATTCTGTTGACATGTACAAATTTGACGACAGTTGGCGAAAAAATGTAATTTATATACATGTGGGTGGGGGATAATCCGAAGTATTGAATGAAGTATCGATCGAAGGATTGAGATTGATCGAAGGATTGGGATTGATCGAAGGATTGGTATTGATCGAAAAATTGGGATTGATCGAAAAATTGGGATTGATAGAAGAATTGGGATTGATAGAAGAATTGGTAGTGATCGAAGGATTGGTATTGATCGAAGGATTGGTATTGATCCAAGAATTATGATTGATCCAAGGATTGAGGTTGATCCAAGGATTGAGATTGATCCTAGGATTGGGATTGTAGAGCATGTGGAGCGATTGTGGAGCAGATTGGTGTGCTGATTGGCATGGATTGGTGTGTGGATTTTAGTGAATTGGTGCGTGGATTGGAGTAGATTGGTGTGGATTGGCGTGTGGATTGTTTTACTGATTGATGGAAATACTGCGAGATTTATAGAAATATTAATGAAAAAAGTGTTTAATAATTTTTTTTTTATTTCTTAATTTTTGAATTTGTTTTATAGGTTTTAAGAATTTATTTTTGGGATCAAGGTTATCCAAGGCCATGGGTACGAGGTCAAGGTCACATGTGTGAGTTCAAGGTGAAGGTCATCCAGATCTAACATGTTGGTCGGAGTCATCAGTGCCACCTAGGTGTTGAAAATGTAAATAAATGATAAACGAAAAAAATAATATGGTGGGAGGAGTGCATTTGTCAGAATGACCAAAGGTGAGTGGGTTGGGGAGGGTAATGTTAATACAATGTGATTGATTGGAGGGAGGAAAGTCTTCTGCTGGACATGGTGCTGTGGATGACCTCTGGAAATGTAAGTTTTTAAAAATAGCTTTAAAAAATTTTTTAAATACATCTTTATTATATTATTTATAAATTGTTAGGAAAGTTTTAGGATTTCTGACAAATGTTTAGGTTCAAGGTCAAAGTTAATTGGTGTCAAGGTCAAATATCAAGGTCACCTGGATCAAATATGGCGGTAGTCGTCGGTGATGCAATATGTTCGCTGACTTTTATAAATGTATTCAATGTTAACCATTTTTCTCGATTTTTTGTTTTCAAGGTCATGTGTCAAGGTCACCTGGGTCTAACATGGCGGTTGGATGACATCATAAAATGTTGACTGGTCGGTTCCAGTCCCTACTTCCATTAAACTCAAGCATTAAAAATTTTAATTTCATGGTTTAAAAAAATTTAATATTTTTTATAAATATTTGGGGTTTTCTGGAAATTTTTTGGGAATTTTTGGGTTAAAGGCCAAAGGACACTGGAGTCAAAGTCAAAGGTAAAGGTCACCTGGATCCGATATGGTGGACAAGATGGCTGATGGTTAGGTCTGACTCCGGACCCTGGACCCCTTATATCGATTTGGCATACCTATGTCTATAAAACCAATATGGCTGCCACTGCTCTGCTTTGTAAACGATTCCTTCATATATGTCCGATGAATCGAAAATTGCCTTTCGGGGGATCGTTTTTGCAGCTGGGGGGATGTGTTTTTTTTTAAGGAAAAAACGGGAAATATTACGGGAAATTTAGTCGATTTTGAGAGAAAAAGGACAAATTTTAGGGAAAATTGGCCGCCGATGAATCGGAATGACAGAGCATGAACAGCTCCGATCTCTACCGCCCTCCTTCCTTGGCCAAAAGTCGGCTATATTCTACTACTCAAACCGTTATTATAAAACATGTTTAGGTGTGACTTTTTAAAATGTTCGTTAAGTTTCGAAGATTTATACCTACCTTAGTACATTTCGATATGGGCGCCATTTGTAGTTCTGCAGACGTATAGACGTTATTCTACCTCCTGCTACGTCTTCAGAATGCTGTCTGGAGTTACAGTTGCAATTGCTGCAGATATCCTCTCTTTAAGGTGTTGGATGTTCCTTACCTTTTCAAACAAACAATTTTTTTTTTATGTCTCCGCATAACAAAAGTCCAGCGGTGATCTGGGCTTTGAGGTGGTCAGCAATTAGTACACCCCTTACAACCCAGGCATTTGGGAACCTCGCATTCAGAATATCACGAGCAAAGCGAGTGAAATGAGGAGCGCATCGTGCATGAAAATAACTCTTACGCTCCGTTTCTTGTTCCCAGACTTAAAGCTGTGAAAACACGTACAGTTCAAGTAAGTCAAGGAACACAAACCCGGTGATGGTTCTTTCACTGAAGAATAACAGACCGACAACACAATAGTGCAGCCGTCCGCAACAGACGTTCACCTTTGGTGACCCGCAAACGTCCTCAATGATATTGCTCAGTGGCTGTTAACCCCAAATGCGACAGTTATATCGACTGAAGCGTCCATTCACATGGAATGTTGTATTCGTCAGTAAAACAAACGCGCTGTAGAAGGCTTTGATTGCTATCAATAGTGTAAATCATAAACCTTGCAAATTCCACGCGTTTTTCTCTGTCGTACAGTTAAATTTCACGCAGCAGCTGAATCTTGTAAGCACGGAGCCTTAAGCGTTTGTGCAGAACACCTTAAATGACAGTTTTCGGAATCCATAATGCTCAAATTCTACGAGCAATTGATTTTTTGGGCTTCTAATACAGGATTGTCTTAAGCATTCCACTTTTTCCTCTGATATTCTTCATCGGCCAGGCGTTTTTCTCTTCACAACACTACTGGGATCTTTGAACTGTTTCAGCCATCGATTTAGGGCCTTGTCATCTGAAGGTTTTTCTCGTGGGTGTAAACTTCGCCACTTACGTAGCACTGCCGCAACTGATTTCAGTTTAGCATACCACAACACAAACTGCGCCTTTTGTTGAACGGTCCACATCCTGCCACGCACCAACTCGCACTGACAATGGTGTGAACAGCCACCCCACTCCCATTCCAACCACTGACAGGTTCACAGTCGAACAACTTTAATGCTCCACGCGTGTATATCCATTAAAACCTTTTTTATAATAATTGTTTATAATCCCTACATCATTGTTCGATAAACCTGTATTTAAAATTTTTCTAATTTGTAACATTTATTTCCAGTGCACCAGAGATGGTTTTCCAGACCCAGGCCACTCAGCAGGGAATACCTCGTGACCGATAAATATTAATTCGAGTTTACATGTGTGATTCAACACTGGATCCACTCGTGCCGTAATCTGGCAAGACAGTCGACACCAAGGTCGGCACCACCGAGCCACCTAGATACAATTCTGAAATAAACCCTAACGTGTAACTGTTTAAGAATNCCCACAAGGCGACATGTTCCGTCAATTAAGGGTGGAGGCTGGCAAGCATAAAAAACCCTTTTCGAGAGAAGTGGGATGGTTCATTAGTACCGCTCAGAGAGGTCAGACAGTCAATTATTTCCACCCAGAGTGAAGAGTCAGTTCTAGAGTACCGCGCAGAGAGTCAGTCAGAGGCCGGGAGTCGGTCCCCGGCCACGTCAATGATGTAGGGAGTTAGAACGAGACGCTCGGAAGCGCCACACCAGGACGCGCAGGGAGTCAGGCATCGGCAGTCGGATCATAGAAGTCAGTCAGAGTCAGTTCATTAGTACCGCGCACAGAGGTCGGTCAGTTGATTATTACCACCCAGAGTAGTCGGACAGTTGAAGATCGCCGAGCAGAGAGTTAGGTCAGGGGTTCGGACCGCTGGCCATGTCAGTAGAACATCACCATAGTGAGACAGCAGCAACTGCGGCCTGGCCAAGGCCGCCCATCGCCGGAGCTCACCCTCCACAGCTGACACCATACCAGCAAGAGTTAAGTATACAATCACCATCAAGAGAAGCCCCCCTCCATCACGAAGTCGTTAGCAGTCAATCCGAGTAACCAAAATTATTACAGTACCACACCTCTCAAGTGCTGATGTATTTTATTTGTGTTAAATTCGAGACAATATATTCGTCCTTCAAAATTAAACAGTAAAAGTCTACATTATTGCAAACCTCTTAACCTTCAGGCATCATATAGTCTGTGCCACTAAACATTAACAAAAGACGCTACGTACTTTTTGGATGTGTTAACCCAATGCCGAATTGCATGGGCAGTGTCGTCCAAACATTCTGCAAAGTATATTTATAACACCGACGTTGGAGACATTGTTTACTGGAAGTGTGCATGAAGATACGTTGGCACAGACTGCTGCAGTTGCTGTTGGACAAACTTCTGTTGTGTATTAGCGCAAAAAGACACTAATTTTTTCGTTAGTAGCGTATCCCATAAATTACCTTGCACCTGTATTTTCGCCCATATAATCTTGTCACTGTTTCCCCATGCTTCCAACCAAGGTGACTTCTGCCTCTCCCTTTCTCATAGCAATTATTTTTAAATGTAAAGCAAAAATAAAACCGAACGTGTTTAGGCATGAATTTCGCGCGCTGGGTATAGTCCATTCCCTGGTAAATTACAACTTTTCAGAAGCCCTGCTATAGTTATACTTCCAGGGTATTCCACCGCAGCATGCAAATAAAACTAAACTGAGTATAGAAAATTACATCAAAGGGACAACGCACCGCATTCGTGAACACTCAGTCTAATTATATTCTGCATAAAAACTATTTATTAATAGGCATTACCAACACACTTATATTCTCATAAATTTATAAATATTAATTAAATTGAAATATTATAATTTATTAATAAAATATAGATAAATGTTTATTTTAATAAAAAAATAAGGTACTTTTATGTTAACACAAGTATAAACGGCTTGTTATACACAGGAAACAACCAAACCCGTCATACATGAGTTATTTTTAAAAGATTTGATTCAAAAAGTGTGAAGATACCGCGAATAGAATACAACCCTTGAGTGCGGTCCCGCCCTAGCGCACTGCCTGAAGAGCCGCGTTGTCTAAAACCAAGTAGAAATCAAATTTTTTAAATATTACAACTTTTCTTACGAAATGTTTTAAACCGTGTCCATGGGGCATTGGTAACAGCATCCTTGTTTCATAATGGTACTATCAGTTTATAAACGTTAATAAATGTAGTTTCTGCAGATTTTTGTTGCGTCGTTCTATCCTCTATACCGAAGTTTACTTATAACATTTAATTTTTTTCTACGTATGGTTTATAAGATTTTCATAGTCACAATGCTATATTTAATTGAAAGAATATTGTGGTTTAATCTCCTCAAACGAATTCCACGGGAACTCCTACGTAACTCCCACTCTTCAGCAGCAGAGTATTGTTTCGAAATGATCACATGGTAGAATCATGAACGACAAGGACGTTGATTATTCGGGAAATTAGAGAATTGTTAAGTGATAATTCGTAGCAGGACATTTAATATACTGAGTAAGTGAATTTATTGGTGGGGGGTGGGGTTGGAATTGTCGAATAAATACACGTGAAGACATGCCAGGTTTTGAAGTACTTTTAAGTAATTAATTTTCCTGGCATAGATACTTTAAAGGTGGCCATGTTTTTTGTGGAAAAAAAAACAATTAAAAACTTTTTTTCTTAATCAGTCCAGACATTCCGTATTAAATAGCTGCCGACCTCTTAGAAAATTAGGATAGTAAAATTGCATCGGGTTGTAACGTCTCTGAGGTTCTGTTACCGCCTCATCTCGGCCTCTCAGAAGCGACTGCTTGCTCGTGGAACCTCCTACAACAGGAAGCAATATAGGCACCAAATTGCAGGTGAAACCGCACGCAAGCAACTTCCAGTTACGCAATCGTGAGATACCAGCAGCTGCGCTAATTTGACGCTCTTCGTAAAACAACGCATCCTCTCTCGCTGTACGCTGTATAGCGTCGTAATTGAGTTTCATATTGAAAATCAAGTCTTGGCCGAGGTATTTTGGAACTACTTTGTGTTGGCCACGCCAATTTCATGGCGTCGCGCATGCAGTAGTTTGGGCATGGCGTTAGGTGGACTGTAAATCAGATGTCTTGTTCAGTGAAAACTGTCATTTGCAAGGAATGATGCTTTGAAAGCAAAGCGTGTCCATGGACGAGGCAACACTCACTAAGATGAAATCTTCTTGTATATAAATAAAAACCGTGTGATTAAAACTGAGTTTTGCTTCCACAGTGGACAATGGTAGCTCTCTTGGCTGACAGACTTCTGAATTGGGCTAAAATGAGGCCTCAGTGTTGAACAGTGACGGAATGAGCTGCTAAGATAAACGAAAATACCACTTGTCAGGTATTGTGTCTTCTCCATAATGGAAATAGACGGATGCTGTATGAAATATCTCAAGCAATTGTAATACACTATTAGTATCTTTTTTTTTAATAAAAGTGTGCATACAATTGCTGTAATGTAATACGTAGTGTTCTCGCCGTGCTTGTATAATGTTCACGGTTGTTTCAGCATTTTTAAAATAAACTATTTTAAAAATGTTACTGCCCCTGCCTGCGTGTATTTTAACAGGCACACCGAATTGGCATGCGCCCAGTAAAGTTGGTAACGACGGAAAGAAAATTAGTTTCATGTCTTAACGTTGAATTAAAAGTGTTAGTTAAACATTTGTGAATACTTAAATTCTTTATTTTGCTGTCTGTCTTTTTAATGTACATTAGTGTAATAATTAACATATTTGTAAAATATTAACTTTTATAATTATTACACAGTTTTACTTGACCGACGTATGAATAAAGTGATTAGACACATGGCAACGTTAATTTCACATATGGTGAAAGATTACGCAATGTGCATACAAGTAGATCTTAAGCAGGGCTTTCAGAAGTGCACAGTTTACCGTGGACAGCCTATACACAGTAATACAGACATAACGAATGTACTACTAACTCGTATTTATGTCACAATGTTGATTCTGCCAAAATTTGGAAGAATTTAAATTGTCACGTAATTATGAGTTCGTATTTCTCTTGTCTGGTCTACACTACAGTGTAACGCCAATAGCTAGTTCAGTAAAAGAGTACTTTCGCGATTTTCTTTATAAAAATATAAGCCATAAAAACCAAGATTCTAATATGACGGGGGAAGATCCTTCTTAAGGCTTCCGCCTACCTGGAGTTTTTACCCGCGTTTGAGGCCGAGAAGCGCGGGAGCGACAAGGGTGAATCTGTCACTCGCAAGGGACCCGTGAGTGGCCACAGATAAAATTGACGAGACTTGAAAGTGAAACTGGAAAAATTCTTGAACTAGTTCAGTCTTTCCGTGAGAGATGGCGACAGCAAAGCATACCCCCACTTTCTCGCCTGCCGGGGACCCTCATGACGGAAAACGATCCCCGGGAAAGGAGAGGGGGTTAGGGGGAAAATCCAGTTTACCCCCTGGGGACAACACAAATAGCTTTCATTCATTCGTGCCACTATTCACTGCATCGTTCCCATCCTTGTCGCCATCACAACTCGCCCTGCCTGCTAACCGAGAGTATTTCCAGAAGTCTCAGAAATTACCCAGTAGCTGTAACCCTGTCGTCTCTAAGAACTAGCTGTTATATATTATATATATTACATATATTATATATAATCTCATACTTCAGGAAGGAAAGCAGTGTGACTGCCCATGCTGCTATATCTAGTTGAGTCACCGGTCTGACTGACTTGCTACTTTACAATAAGCGAATTGTGTTCTATTTAAAACTTCCTTTATGAGTTATATTATAAAAAANCTGACTGACTTGCTACTTTACAATAAGCGAATTGTGTTCTATTTAAAACTTCCTTTATGAGTTATATTATAAAAAATGAGGAGATGAAACCAAGCTTAATTGCTTTATATATATATATGTATATAATCTATCTGTGTGTAGTCCGTTGCGGGAAGAGATGAGCTAACCGTCAGACGATACACGTCAGATGGCCCACCGTCTTGTTTATTCTTTTACGAGAAGTTTTCAGTATTTACTTTCTTTGACTTTTCCACATTATAAAAATTTTAATTGAAGCTAAATAAGCTTGATTTATTAAAAATAATACNTTTACTTTCTTTGACTTTTCCACATTATAAAAATTTTAATTGAAGCTAAATAAGCTTGATTTATTAAAAATAATACCAATAATAAATTGTAATGACACAATTATTTACTCTAAGTTTTAACTTGGTAATGTGACGCTTTTGGCGAAGTACCCTTGTTTACGGTCAAACTGTGTTAGTGTATGTTTTTAAAATGCGTATATATGGGTCAGTAACGGCTTAATAATATCAGAAATTAGAAAATGTTGTTTTTTTTTTTATTGCAACTAACATTTTCATTTTAAACTGGTAGTGAATTATCGCCTCATAAATTAAAAAAAAAAAATTTGCAGCTACTTAGGGCAACACACAATTGGGGAACGTAGCCCGGAGTTAGTGTACTAAACATTCAATTACAATGCGAGAAATTAATGAAACTCAACTGGGGGATGTAGCATGAGTATTCACACAGTTCTACGGGTCTTCGACGGGAGGTGTGTTCAAGTTGGCAAGTAGCCATTAGGAGAATAATCCAATACGCAGGAGCAAACTAAATATGAAAGACAATAAATTCTAATAAAAAATAAGATTTATTTTAAATGTAAAAAAAGTAAAAATTAGATTGTTTACAAACTGCCTTGTATAAGAACGCAGAATTAGACTTCATGTCGCACAACATTAATTTAAGCCGCAAATTACTTTTTTAGATTTCTCTAACATTTCCAAGCCAACACACACGTTAGTTCGGGGAGTGAACGAATAAAGAGGGCGCCGCGACCATGCTAACGGAATACGAGTGAATCTACTAACGAGCAAAATTACACTATGGGTACCTACACAATACGTCTATATTTCAATTAATTTATGAAAACCATAACTAGGATGTTAACTAATTACTGTTATTCTCTTGCATCGGGACCAGCCCGGTGTACACGCGATTCTACCAGCCCGTCACCCAGAGGTCCCTGTGGCGGTTCGTTGGATACGTTCGTCTACATCTTCAATTATCTGGGGATCGAAATACAGGAGTCCGAGAAAATGAAACTAAGAACAGGAAATTGCCGGGGCAAAAGCTGGACGCCGACGGGAGTGTCGCCCTTATTTAGTACCCCTGCCTCTAGAAAACTTGGGTAGTCGACCCACCCTGCAAAGGAGGCCTCTTATGTTTGCCGCAGGCTATAATAATTATGGCTACCAAAACCTCGGAAACCAGTGTTCCACATACACGACCGCTGCCCACCGCGTTCCGATGGCTTAACTTACGAAGATTACCAACTAGCGGGCCGCGACCCCGTTCCTTCAAGCGACAGACACGAAAACCAATATTTATTGTAAAAAAATGTATAAACATGAAGCAATATCATGCATTTCTCTAGTCTAAGAGTATCGTAGTTACAAAAAAGGACAGTATAGCTGCGAAAATATGTGAAAATTAAAACTCCTAATACATATTGGCTGCATTGCTAACTTATTTTTTAAACACATTTGACATTTGAGAGCTTATTGGCACAGCGTGACTGCGTCTATCAAAGAATGTGTGTAATCTGTTTTGACAACACTGATGTATATAATACAAGACCAGATATCATCGCAAGTAAACTTTAATATTTTTTCATGTCAGGTATGTAGCTTTGTTAACAAAATAATAACGGCAAAAGNATTTATAAATATTAATTAAATTGAAATATTATAATTTATTAATAAAATATAGATAAATGTTTATTTTAATAAAAAATAAGGTACTTTTATGTTAACACAAGTATAAACGGCTTGTTATACACCGAATATTTAGGAAACAACCAAACCCGTCATACATGAGTTATTTTTAAAAGATTTGATTCAAAAAGTGTGAAGATACCGCGAATAGAATACAACCCTTGAGTGCGGTCCCACCCTCGCGCGCTGCCTGAAGAGCCGCGTTGTGTAAAACCAAGTAGAAATCTAATTTTTTAAATATTACAACTTTTCTTACGAAATGTTTTAAACCGTGTCCATGGGGCATTGGTAACAGCATCCTTNTAATTTTTTAAATATTACAACTTTTCTTACGAAATGTTTTAAACCGTGTCCATGGGGCATTGGTAACAGCATCCTTGTTTCATAATGGTACTATCAGTTTATAAACGTTAATAAATGTAGTTTCTGCAGATTTTTGTTGCGTCGTTCTATCCTCTATACCGAAGTTTACTTATAACATTTAATTTTTTTCTACGTATGGTTTATAAGATTTTCATAGTCACAATGCTATATTTAGTTGAAAGAATATTGTGGTTTAATCTCCTCAAACGAATTCCACGGGAACTCCTACGTAACTCCCACTCTTCAGCAGCAGAGTATTGTTTCGAAATGATCACATGGTAGAATCATGAACGACAAGGACGTTGATTATTCGGGAAATTAGAGAATTGTTAAGTGATAATTCGTAGCAGGACATTTAATATACTGAGTAAGTGAATTTATTGGTGGGGGGTGGGGTTGGAATTGTCGAATAAATACACGTGAAGACATGCCAGGTTTTGAAGTACTTTTAAGTAATTAATTTTCCTGGCATAGATACTTTAAAGGTGGCCATGTTTTTTGTGNATGCCAGGTTTTGAAGTACTTTTAAGTAATTAATTTTCCTGGCATAGATACTTTAAAGGTGGCCATGTTTTTTGTGAAAAAAAAAACAATTAAAAACTTTTTTTCTTAATCAGTCCAGACATTCCGTATTAAATAGCTGCCGACCTCTTAGAAAATGAGGATAGTAAAATTGCATCGGGTTGTAACGTCTCTGAGGTTCTGTTACCGCCTCATCTCGGCCTCGCAGAAGCGACTGCTTGCTCGTGGAACCTCCTACGACAGGAAGCAATATAGGCACCAAATTGCAGGTGAAACCGCACGCAAGCAACTTCCAGTTACGCAATCGTGAGATACCAGCAGCTGCGCTAATTTGACGCTCTTCGTAAAACAACGCATCCTCTCTCGCTGTACGCTGTATAGCGTCGTAATTGAGTTTCATATTGAAAATCAAGTCTTGGCCGAGGTATTTTGGAACTACTTTGTGTTGGCCACGCCAATTTCATGGCGTCGCGCATGCAGTAGTTTGGGCATGGCGTTAGGTGGACTGTAAATCAGATGTCNCACGCCAATTTCATGGCGTCGCGCATGCAGTAGTTTGGGCATGGCGTTAGGTGGACTGTAAATCAGATGTCTTGTTCAGTGAAAACTGTCATTTGCAAGGAATGATGCTTTGAAAGCAAAGCGTGTCCATTGACGAGGCAACACTCACTAAGATGAAATCTTCTTGTATATAAATAAAAACCGTGTGATTAAAACTGAGTTTTGCTNGGACGAGGCAACACTCACTAAGATGAAATCTTCTTGTATATAAATAAAAACCGTGTGATTAAAACTGAGTTTTGCTTCCACAGTGGACAATGGTAGCTCTCTTGGCTGACAGACTTCTGAATTGGGCTAAAATGAGGCCTCAGTGTTGAACAGTGACGGAATGAGCTGCTAAGATAAACGAAAATACCACTTGTCAGGTATTGTGTCTTCTCCATAATGGAAATAGACGGATGCTGTATGAAATATCTCAAGCAATTGTAATACACTATTAGTATCTTTTTTTTTAATAAAAGTGTGNTAAATAAAAGTGTGCATACAATTGTTGTAATGTAATACGTAGTGTTCTCGCCGTGCTTGTATAATGTTCACGGTTGTTTCAGCATTTTTAAAATAAACTATTTTAAAATGTTACTGCCCCTGCATGCGTGTATTTTAACAGGCACACCGAATTGGCATGCGCCCAGTAAAGTTGGTAACGACGGAAAGAAAATTAGTTTCATGTCTTAACGTTGAATTAAAAGTGTTAGTTAAACATTTGTGAATACTTAAATTCTTTATTTTGCTGTCTGTCTTTTTAATGTACATTAGTGTAATAATTAACATATTTGTAAAATATTAACTTTTATAATTATTACACAGTTTTACTTGACCGACGTATGAATAAAGTGATTAGACACATGGCAACGTTAATTTCACATATGGTGAAAGATTACGCAATGTGCATACAAGTAGATCTTAAGCAGGGCTTTCAGAAGTGCACAGTTTACCGTGGACAGCCTATACACAGTAATACAGACATAACGAATGTACTACTAACTCGTATTTATGTCACAATGTTGATTCTGCCAAAATTTGGAAGAATTTAAATTGTCACGTAATTATGAGTTCGTATTTCTCTTGTCTGGTCTACACTACAGTGTAACGCCAATAGCTAGTTCAGTAAAAGAGTACTTTCGCGATTTTCTTTATAAAAATATAAGCCATAAAAACCAAGATTCTAATATGACGGGGGAAGATCCTTCTTAAGGCTTCCGCCTACCTGGAGTTTTTACCCGCGTTTGAGGCCGAGAAGCGCGGGAGCGACAAGGGTGAATCTGCCACTCGCAAGGGACCCGTGAGTGGCCACAGATAAAATTGACGAGACTTGAAAGTGAAACTGGAAAAATTCTTGAACTAGTTCAGTCTTTCCGTGAGAGATGGCGACAGCAAAGCATACCCCCACTTTCTCGCCTGCCGGGGACCCTCATGACGGAAAACGATCCCCGGGAAAGGAGAGGGGGTTAGGGGGAAAATCCAGTTTACCCCCTGGGGACAACACAAATAGCTTTCATTCATTCGTGCCACTATTCACTGCATCGTTCCCATCCTTGTCGCCATCACAACTCGCCCTGCCTGCTAACCGAGAGTATTTCCAGAAGTCTCAGAAATTACCCAGTAGCTGTAACCCTGTCGTCTCTAAGAACTAGCTGTTATATATTATATATATTACATATATTATATATAATCTCATACTTCAGGAAGGAAAGCAGTGTGACTGCCCATGCTGCTATATCTAGATGAGTCACCGGTGTGACTGACTTGCTACTTTACAATAAGCGAATTGTGTTCTATTTAAAACTTCCTTTATGAGTTATATTATAAAAAATGAGGAGATGAAACCAAGCTTAATTGCTTTATATATATATATGTATATAATCTATCTGTGTGTAGTCCGTTGCGGGAAGAGATGAGCTAACCGTCAGACGATACACGTCAGATGGCCCACCGTCTTGTTTATTCTTTTACGAGAAGTTTTCAGTATTTACTTTCTTTGACTTTTCCACATTATAAAAATTTTAATTGAAGCTAAATAAGCTTGATTTATTAAAAATAATACTAATAATAAATTGTAATGACACAATTATTTACTCTAAGTTTTAACTTGGTAATGTGACGCTTTTGGCGAAGTACCCTTGTTTACGGTCAAACTGTGTTAGTGTATGTTTTTAAAATACGTATATATGGGTCAGTAACGGCTTAATAATATCAGAAATTAGAAAATGTTGTTTTTTTTTTTATTGCAACTAACATTTTCATTTTAAACTGGTAGTGAATTATCGCCTCATAAATTAAAAAAAAAAAATTTGCAGCTACTTAGGGCAACACACAATTGGGGAACGTAGCCCGGAGTTAGTGTACTAAACATTCAATTACAATGCGAGAAATTAATGAAACTCAACTGGGGGATGTNAGAAAATGTTGTTTTTTTTTTTATTGCAACTAACATTTTCATTTTAAACTGGTAGTGAATTATCGCCTCATAAATTAAAAAAAAAAAATTTGCAGCTACTTAGGGCAACACACAATTGGGGAACGTAGCCCGGAGTTAGTGTACTAAACATTCAATTACAATGCGAGAAATTAATAAAACTCAACTGGGGGATGTTAGCATGAGTATTCACACACTTCTACGGGTCTTCGACGGGAGGTGTGTTCAAGTTGGCAAGTAGCCATTAGGAGAATAATCCAATACGCAGGAGCAAACTAAATATGAAAGACAATAAATTCTTATAAAAAATAAGATTTATTTTAAATGTAAAAAAGTAAAAATTAGATTGTTTACAAACTGCCTTGTATAAGGACGCAGAATTAGACTTCATGTCGCACAACATTAATTTAAGCCGCAAATTACTTTTTTAGATTTCTCTAACATTTCCAAGCCAACACACACGTTAGTTCGGGGAGTGAACGAATAAAGAGGGCGCCGCGACCATGCTAACGGAATACGAGTGAATCTACTAACGAGCAAAATTACACTATGGGTACCTACACAATACGTCTATATTTCAATTAATTTATGAAAACCATAACTAGGATGTTAACTAATTACTGTTATTCTCTTGCATCGGGACCAGCCCGGTGTACACGCGATTCTACCAGCCCGTCACCCAGAGGTCCCTGTGGCGGTTCGTTGGATACGTTCGTCTACATCTTCAATTATCTGGGGATCGAAATACAGGAGTCCGAGAAAATGAAACTAAGAACAGGAAATTGCCGGGGCAAAAGCTGGACGCCGACGGGAGTGTCGCCCTTATTTAGTACCCCTGCCTCTAGAAAACTTGGGTAGTCGACCCACCCTGCAAAGGAGGCCTCTTATGTTTGCCGCAGGCTATAATAATTATGGCTACCAAAACCTCGGAAACCAGTGTTCCACATACACGACCGCTGCCCACCGCGTTCCGATGGCTTAACTTACGAAGATTACCAACTAGCGGGCCGCGACCCCGTTCCTTCAAGCGACAGACACGAAAACCAATATTTATTGTAAAAAAATGTATAAACATGAAGCAATATCATGCATTTCTCTAGTCTAAGAGTATCGTAGTTACAAAAAAGGACAGTATAGCTGCGAAAATATGTGAAAATTAAAACTCCTAATACATATTGGCTGCATTGCTAACTTATTTTTTAAACACATTTGACATTTGAGAGCTTATTGGCACAGCGTGACTGCGTCTATCAAAGAATGTGTGTAATCTGTTTTGACAACACTGATGTATATAATACAAGACCAGATATCATCGCAAGTAAACTTTAATATTTTTTCATGTCAGGTATGTAGCTTTGTTAACAAAATAATAACGGCAAAAGTAATAAGTTATAGCCTAACTTAGGAAACACTTACATGCAGAAATATTTTCTAACGATTTTGTAATTACGAAATAATGTTTGGCATCATTAAGACCGTCATAAATGACGTTACAAAATAAACTAAATAGCATGGTATATTTAAAATACGGCGGGTTTTAAACCTGGCTTTAACGGATATACATTTTTAAAGCGACTTTCTTCTTGCACTGATGCATATGTTTTTTAACCATATCGTCTGCATTATGTCGATTGTAGCGATTTGAAGTCAGTTATGGTTACACAAAAAATACTCACTCTGTTCAAACAACTATTTCAGGTCACCCGGACCGGGACTGGACTCATCATTCAAGGCAACACGAAGCAAATACGGAACAATACGCCGACCTACGGCAAATACACTTTGAGACTATAGTTTCCGACCGTCACCAAAGCGTAAACATAGGCGACTGCAGAGTAAACTAGGATAGCGGATGGTGTGTAGCCAGCACTCGATCCGGTCAGGCGATTGGTTGAAGTATGGAGCAAAGGACGAGCGATAATCATGAAAACATCACTGTTACAATATCGTTTTCTATACAGTAATTATAATATGTCGATTATGATTTTTGCTATTGTTTTAAATAATACTATTAATTCCAATAACCTACTAATAAATTAAAATTTATAATACGACTCCCGGTTTTGATTTTGATGTTTCTTTGTTGCACAATAAGAATAGCTGTCACGAAATGGCAACATATTTGTTTGCTGTTCAACTCCGATGTACGTAATTATAATTTCACTCCTTTTCGGTATCAGTTTTACTAGTGGCTTACTCAGTCAAATCCCGGTTGGGCGAACAGAAATGATTGACAAAGCAGGACAACTGTGTTACAATACTTGAAGATAAATCTACTACATCCAAACTAAGTATAACTAATAAAATATGGTCACGGAACGAAAAAAGGCTACGAGGTTAGTTGCTATTTTTCCAAATCCAAACTTCAATTTCGAGACAACCAAAGTCCAAATTTTTTTTATATGAATTTTTATGCATGAGTAGTGTATTATGTATTGAAAAAGTCCAACGAATTATTTTCTTCAGGTTTTACAGAAACGATCGATATGCGTGTCTGGTAAATTATTCATTACAACTGTATAGCCAATATTGACATTGGCCATGCTCTAACGGGAACTTTACAGACATTGACACAGCCACATGATTTGTGATTTCATTGAGAACGTGTGTGCGTACGAGTTCAATAAAATGACAATGCATGTACCACCAGCATGAAATTCGCATATGAAAGGCGAGTACTAGTAATATGTAATAGAAATTGCACAAACTTGAATATGAGATAAACATGAAGGAAAAGATGAAAGCTTTACAGAACAGGGAAAAAGAAAACGAAGGACTATACCATAAAAAAAAATTCTATGTGCACATACATTATAACATTGAAGTTTATTTTTAAACATTTATTTTCGCCAAGGCAGCGNAAAAAAAAAATTCTATGTGCACATACATTATAACATTGAAGTTTATTTTTAAACATTTATTTTCGCCAAGGCAGCGGTTTTACGGTATCAATAACAACATACGTTCATTATAACGTGATATTTTCAACACCATTTACAGCACAATACAGGCGTTTTATAAACAATATTATTTACATTGNGTTCATTATAACGTGATATTTTCAACACCATTTACAGCACAATACAGGCGTTTTATAAACAATATTATTTACATTGAAATTACTAAGATTATTTAAACTGTCTAAAGTGACTATAATACAAAGAGTAAATGCGTAAATGACAAAAAAAAAGANGAATTACTAAGATTATTTAAACTGTCTAAAGTGACTATAATACAAAGAGTAAATGCGTAAATGACAAAAAAAAAGAACGCTATTTGCAATATGCCATTTTCAAGTGTTACGTGTTTTTTTTTTTTTTTTTTGCAGCTGCCTGTGCTTGCAGTATATACTGCGGCTCTCGGAAAAGCATTCCTATTCTCATACGACTGTCCACTAATTCCGGCAACAAGCACTCCATATAAAATCTCAGAAGTTTTGGTAACATCATTTTTTCCAAGAATTCGTCGTCTCTTTCGTCCCTTATTACTTCAATTCTACTGTCGCAATAAATTACCAAGTCAAAGAATTTTCTGAGCGATATCTGGAGTTGCCCTTGTATTTGGTATCTGTACCGATGTGATTTTTTTAAGTTGCAACTTCTCGTTTTTTATTTCTATCCAGAGATTCTTAGATTTTACTACTTCAGGAATAGACATGCTTTCTATAGATGGTACACACTTTACCTCAACAATGCCATCTTTCTCCAAAATTCTATCTTGGCTGGCTCCAAGGTACGGTATCTCAGGGTTTACAAAAATGCCACAAGGTGCTACAGTTGTCTGCTTCTCTTTCTCGTAGGCGGATATGGCTTTTTTTTCTTGAACTCGGCCGTAAATAATAGCTGGTGAATAGAGTTCGGTTCCACAAACAATATTTTCTACAATATTGTGGCAAGATGTAACATTCCTCATACAACAGATAATTCCGAATCGTGATGCAGCTTTTTGCGTTGGTATTTTCCTTCGTCACAAAAATGTAGTCTTTTAGATAACCGAGTCCTTTCTCGCGTCGCACAGATTTTCTTACAAATATTTCCTGGACTGTTTCCAGTCGTGATTTTCCATGGACCTATCATATAAGATGGAACATCCATGTGTGCTAGAGCAGCCCCATAGCAGCGTCGCTTATATTATGACACTTTTGCATTATCAACTCTTTTGCCACCGGTCAGTTTGCAAATTAAAGAGTTGAGGTTTTAAGCCACATTTGTCGTTTTGTTCAGAACGAGACAATCTGCCTTTCTGACAATGGGATCTAGCAACATAAGCACTGCAGCTGTGAGGCGAGGAATGTTCTGTCTAATTATTTTTCGTCCCTCTAAGTTAAAAGTGGTCTTTGATCCTAGGGTGCACAATTCTGAGGTGTACTCTCGCACGATGTGATTTGCACACTCTATTTTCTTCATTTTGTCTCCAAAAGAAGCGCTCTCCCTAGCTCTCGCAAAAACACTGGAATCTCCATCACCTGTTAGGAACTTCACCCATACACCAAGTTCAGAAAACAAATGCTGAAGTCCTTCCACAACAATCGTTTGCTCCATCCTGGACGATGAACTAGAATAATTTTGGTTGCACGTGTGTTTTGGTTGGGAACACTCTTGCTGCCGTGGAACACACGTAAAAATAAATTTGTTCTTAACACCGAAGTAAAGAATCTTCCCTGTTCTCCCGCCAATAATGCAAGCCTGGGGGGGGGGGACTTTTCTCGTACTTTACTCCAATATATTAATAAATAAACTATTATAGACTGATTAAAAGGCTTTTGAACCTTTTCCGCCACCAGAGAAGTAAAACTGTAGCGACAGATTGCATTGTAATTAGAGCAGGTCGTCACATAAATATCCTGATTTGGTGACCATGCAAAAGTAGATGTCAAAAATGTCAACCGTTATTGACAAGTTATTTCCAATACGTTCAATGTCTGTAAAGGCTGATGGAAAATGCATTATATGATAAACTGCGTTTAAAGGCGATTGTGGCTTAGATATACCTAGGGTTGTGTAAAATATGCATACACATTTTATTACCCAGAAAAATTACGTAATCTAAAACAACTTGATTTGACAACAGACTGTTTCAACCTTGTTTTGTTATCATCAACCAGCTTCGACGCTTGATTTACTTTACAGTAGTTTACACGTTCCTATCATTGTGTAAAAAGAACATCAGCAGCAGTGAATAACACTACTTCCAACGAGGGTATTACGATGCAGTGTAGTCTGCCACCGGTTAATACCGGTATGTAAATACTGTGCTTTTATAGTCAAAGATAGTTGCAGAACATCGAGGTATCAATTTTATAGATAGCAGCACTTATTAGAATACAGTTACATGCCGAACACACTCCGCAACTTAGGAATCCACCCAATTCGATTAAAGTCGCATGCCGCAAGTAAGCAATAATTCTCGGCATTCGAGAATAGTCGAACATCGCAGTTAGAGTTAAAGAAATAGCCAACATGCATTTATGTTGCTCTAGCTGTACCATCTCGGTAAAATGGCTGTAGATACTGATTGCGTGAACACCACAGCCAAATGTTTAAATAATTGAGACAAAATTTTAACTCTTAAAAAAAAAATTATTTAAGGTTCTATATAATTATTTTTTACAGACTATCAAATTATTGGCCATTGATGTAACTGACTGGGGGAAAAAATCTCGTCAATAATTCAATTAATTGAAATAATAAAATATTAAAAAAATATTTTCGAACATTATTTAAAAATTGCTCCATCTTATTAGCTCTACACATGTAGTTCGAAGCGAAGTGTAATAATTTTAAATACATACAATTAATTTTTTTTAGTCATTAACGTACGAATAGTCTTTGCTTTCCAACTCATCTCCCTCTAAGACAGCGCAGCGGTGCTCAAACTGTGATCAACGGACCACTAGTGGCCCGCGAAATGAATGTTATTAATTTTCTTCAAACTTTTGTACAACTTTTCTATTAAATAGTAAGTTTTCATGATAAAAATGTCAAGCTGTCTTACGAAAAGGCATTTTCATAAAGACTTTCATCATTATTAATTCATTGTTTAAAATAACGGAAGTTGAGAATCACAGGATCGCTGATAATATTATAGAACCCACCAAAGTTAAAATAGGATCATCGATATAACTGCATTGTACAATTACTTATTCATTTATTAGTTGTAATTTTCGAGACTTTTGGGTAGTGAACATCTAATTTCCATGTCAAAGGTCAACGGAGACTAGAATGGCGGCTGTATCTTAATAGATCATTCTGAAAGGCCAAGCTCGCCGGACTTCCATTGAACGTCTGCACNCCGGACTCCCATTGAACGTCTGCACCTCTAAGTCATGTCCAAATTAGCTTTTCAGCCCTACGAGTTAGCGATGTGAACAAAGAAAGGTCCCATTATACCTAATACCCATTTAAATATACAGGGCCGTACATTAGCGGCCTATATGACCAAAGTAATTTTGGCAGCAACGGGTCACGATACTTTTGACTCGAATACCGAAAATGCTACGTATTTACACGTTTTATATACATTTTTTAATTTAGTTTATAAACTACATTCCTGCTACGTATCTGGATTAAAAGCATAGCCTCTGTACAGCCAGAATTTTTTTAATTAATTATGAATCATTACTGTGTTCGCTACCCGTAGACACTTGACTANTGGCAGCAACGGGTCACGATACTTTTGACTCGAATACCGAAAATGCTACGTATTTACACGTTTTATATACATTTTTAAATTTAGTTTATAAACTACATTCCTGCTACGTATCTGGATTAAAAGCAAAGCCTCTGTACAGCCAGAATTTTTTTAATTAATTATGAATCATTACTGTGTTCGCTACCCGTAGACACTTGACTAATATATGACTTGACTTAGTGAGCTGTTATCCGCAAGGTTGTAAGTGAAAATTTATTTTCAGTCAATTCATGTTTTTCAGACTCTTTGAATCTCAAATTATCGTAAACAAATTAATTTTTTTTCCCTTAATGTAAATTACATGACTACTATTTAAGGATTCCGTAATTAACCTCGTTATAATTCGTTAGTTCTAAAATTGTTGTCCTGGGAAAGAGGTGGTCGCGTAGCTACCGTCGCAAATGCAACAGCTCGACTTCCGTATCTGGAAAACTTGTAGGATTTCCTAATGATAATTCCGTCTCCCTCACCAATCCAACAGCTATTTTTACTGTAATCCTATAAGCAGCTTATTAAATGGTTGTCAATTTGGGATAAAAAATAAAAATTTATGGTTTTCTATACTAAATATAAACCTTTTCCCCCATTATTCTACGAATAAAAGTAGATTTATAGAGTAGAGAGTGAACAATAATAACGACAATGTGGTTACTAAATAAACGGAGTAAGGTGCTATTTTAAAACAAATTTGTATAATAATGTAAGGTACAGTACGCCGGTCTCTTCGACTAAACCACCAACTACTTCAAAAACTATGTTANTCCAACAGCTATTTTTACTGTAATCCTATAAGCAGCTTATTAAATGGTTGTCAATTTGGGATAAAAAATAAAAATTAATGGTTTTCTATACTAAATATAAACCTTTTCCCCCATTATTCTACGAATAAAAGTAGATTTATAGAGTAGAGAGTGAACAATAATAACGACAATGTGGTTACTAAATAAACGGAGTAAGGTGCTATTTTAAAACCAATTTGTATAATAATGTAAGGTACAGTACGCCGGTCTCTTCGACTAAACCACCAACTACTTCAAAAACTATGTTATATGGTAAATAAAAAACTAGCGCACCAAGAAATTATGGCAGATCTGTATCATTTATGTTTCCCAACCGTTTACTCCTAAGTACGATTGTCCTTTTACACCGGCAACGGTAGACGTAAATCTTTTATTTGCGTTATTATGTCCTTGGCACTTACCGTTCCAGCATTTGCAGAATATCTACTGTATGACCACAACTTCTGTTGCACCAAACTCCATAAACAATGCCCGTTATGAAATGACATCCTTCCTCCACGTCACCGTTTTCTAGTGCCAGTATTTTCTCTTCTTCTACAGCCGCTGACATTTCTTGTATAAGTTTTTGTTTCCATACATGCAAGAAAAGATATCTCAACGAAAAAAGTCTTTACATCTTGTTTATATAAATTTTGAAAATGTGTAATAAACACGCTTCTTATTTTTAAAAAAAAAACAGAAAAAATGCACGCTAAGTATTAATAGATGCTAACTTTTAATGTTGCTCGGCTTGTTGCTATTTGTCAATTTAAAATGCAAGATAAAGTGGCTTACACTATCCTGTTAGATTGAATACTTAAATTCTAAAACGGAAAGTAAAATATTTATGATTGAAATAATGCGAGCAATAGCGAGGAAATAAAATAAAATTAAAAATGTAAATGAGAGTTTGTATACCAATAATAAATTAAGGCTGTTATTTGTCCAAAAATATTTCCTGTATCGAGTATAACATCGATATGGTTTCACGGTTGAGTACAGTCTTTCTCCGAACATAGGGATGAGTATTCTTTCCCGACGTATGTCTCGATAGCATTACATGACAGTAAAATGAAAGGAGACTTACCTCTTCTACTTTTTTCTCGTGGTGGGTGAAGTAGCGTCTAGCCATTACTGAAATGTTCATAACATAAAATATTTCCTCAGCTTGAGTCTGTCCAATGCCAACAGCTGTAGCCCCCCAGTGAATGCAGTGTTCAGTTCTTTCTTTTCAGTAGGATCAGTGTGAATTTTTCGGGTTCCATTACACATCAAACATTTGTACGTGAATCAGCTGATAAGCCATTTTCTTTTCTTAGATGTGTGTATTGTCCTCCTGTACATTTCTTGTAATGCTGTGCCAATTTATCGTACTGTCTGGTGAAATACGTAAGATCGACATTTCGGCGTCCTTCAATTCGGACTACTTTTGAAGGCTCACTGGTGCTGGATTCAACAATAATATCAGGAAAATATTCATCACTGCAAAAATATGGATTGCACAACATTAAACGCCGAAAAGAAACGCTATGAACGAAAATTACTTTAAAAACCACCATGGTTTGATATATGTCCAGTATCCATTTAAAATGTGTATATATACATGCAACGTAATTATGCAAGTACCGTTTACTTTTTTGATAGTACTGAATATGTTCATCCGTACAAACTCTGACCAAAATCGGTTCAACTCTTCGGCACAGTAAAAATATTCACATTTAAGAATAATAAAACAAAACAAGAAGTAAACAGGAACGATGTAAAAAAGTTAAATATTTAGTTTTAAATAGGGAGACATTTTTTTCTAAAATTAGTGATTCTTCCTCAAACTTCCTCCTCCACTATAAGAAAACTCTTTATCAGTCCATTAAATCTTCACATGAAGGCGTAGGAGCTCTTGGAGGTGTAACGTTTCTTTGTGGACGTCTCGAATAGGTTTTGCGAGGGGGAGCATCTTGGCGTGAGGGCCTCCTCGTCTGACTAACAGGTATTCCATTCGAAGACCCACACTCATTCCTAGAACAATATATTAAAAACGTATTTAAAAACAGAACTTACATACATGTAATGCATATGATAATATGAAATACATTCAGTCATTGCGGACAGAAATATCACAACACGCCCATTTTTAAATCGACCTGTAGCATAATGTACCATGTAACTAAAAATGTGGACTGAAACATGATAGTAATCATACTTTCTTTACATAATGTGGATAGCAGAGATATTTAATAAGCAGACAGTAAGTAATATGAAATTGCATGTATAGTATTTGCGTATATACCGAATAATCACATATATGCGATCAGGGATTCTTGCGGATTATATAACAACTATACAAACACAAAATTGCTTACCTTTTATTGTTTTCGCACGCTGTAATGCGGGACGAATGAGGTGTAATAAGTATATGTGGTCCTTTGTAGGTGTCCATGCAATTTTTTCACGTCCTTTTCCAGAAAGATGATCATCATTAGCAGTGGAAATGGTATTAGTGATAACATTTTCCCTGTAATCATGAAACCAGTTTTACAGTAATCAGCATTTTACTTTTCGTATGCTAAACAGCATGTGAATGGGAGTAATAATTTGTCAAAACAGATCCAAGATTTTCCGCCTGTGGCGTATCAGTATTTGTTAAAAAAGTAATTATAAGCAGTAAAAAAAAATTAGTTTACATTGTTAATAAACATATTTATGGTCACAAAAAGCATCCTTTGCAAAGTATACTATTTACTACGGCATAATGATTGGCTTTATTTATGAACGACTGAGTTTGTCTATTTATTTTTATAACACCAACTTTGCCATAGTGGTAAGGATGTCACGGTAATCCAAGTAATCTGATTTTAATAGCTACATACCTTACAATCTATGTGTTCTTCTCGATTTTCTTTGCTTGAAGCCTTCTATTATGTAAAGAGCCTTTGGTTTTCTTCTTAATTCTTGACGGACACATTCTAATCGTAGGCATTTTTAAACGAAATTCATGATTATGCAATAACATGCAGACCTATAACGTAAAAATAATACTAGAAATTGTTCTATATGGGCTATATGAAAACTAAAAAAAAGTTAAAATACCGTTAGCTTTGGAATGATGCTGCATTGACCACAAAAACGTCAAGGGAGAGCAGGCGAAGGCCAAGTGACGCGTTCAAAGGTCGTATCTGAGGTAATCCTTCACAGCTCGGTTGCTATGAATCACTTTGTATCGTTACAACTACCTCTACTTGGTACACAACAGCATCGTTGGCTAGCTGAAATGAAGCAGCGTCGGTGCACACGTGTCTCCGGTGCCGCTGCATCGCCGCTTTGTAGTACTATGCTGTCAATCGGCCAATGCACACGTGCGATTATTTGCCGTAGCTGTGAGATAAATCTCATGGGCTTGACGATGTTTTCAGATTTAGAANAATCTCATGGGCTTGACGATGTTTTCAGATTTAGAACTATTCAAATAAGATGTGGAGAAGCATACAGAGTTTTAGAAAAAATGCCTTCGAATAATACCACAACCATATCAAAAAACAAATCTCGTGGATTTCCATTTGCAGACAGTTTTGCGAAGGGTCTGATGAATAGGAAAAAAGACTTTTGAGTAAACCCAATAGTGTTTTACATAGTTGAAGTTTGAGTGCATAATACTTACACAAGACTATGTGACTGAAATATAACAAAAACGAAACGGAACAAAGAAACATCGTTACCATATTTTGTCGTTTGGACTTTCCTTATAAATATCACAAAATCAAATTTTTTTAATTTTTGTTTAAATTATAAAATGTTTACATGAATACATTTACGTATTTTATCCCATTGAATTTGAAACTGAAAAATAAACAACTCTATTTGTTTTTTACTGTTGAAATAGGCCTTTCAGTCATTATATTTTAATAATAAAAAAAAATTTAAAAATTGTTCATTGGCAATGATGAAAAAAGTAAAAAGCAACTGTCGTTACACAACCGACATCAGCCTGCATGTTACTAATTAAGCTGTTTTGAAAAGCCTTACTGATTATTTATTACAACCATTGCACACTCGCTGTATATCTGAGTTTTTTCAGTAAAAGCATGCATTATACGTCTTCAATATCTATAATAAAGTTGTGTGCATGGTACCCAAAAATTTATCGTTCTATTAGATACTGCTCACCGATCTCTTTTGTAGGAACAGTTCAGTCTGTGCAGTATTTGTGCACAGCATGTGAACAGATGTGTAAAAAATTAGCAACAGTTTTGCTGTTAAATTCATACGACAAAAATATAGACTGCGTAATATTTGCGTCATAACAAAAAATTATATTTTCCAAAACCATTGCTGTATACTTGAAGAATTCTATAAATAGTGTTGTATGTGTCGGTAGAACCTCGACACGCAACTGCGAATCAATCCTTGACTGTTCAGTCGGCATAGTTATATTAGCTCCAACTACCTATATTTTTTGTTTCAATTCTAGTCATCTGTAACATTACTCGTTATCTAAGAATACTGGGTCAGAAAGCTATATCAAAATTTTTGTGCACGGGAGAAGTTGTAGGTATCTCTACATACTCGTATATTTAGAATATTTAACATTTATTTTTGTTTGGAAAAAAATTTGCTAGGCTTTGAACTTTTGGGATTGTTTTTTAGGAATGAAAACGCTATTTTGGGCACAAAAATGTTTTATCTTCCTATGAAAAAAATTATATAGAGTTTTAGTACTGCAATTCCTTCCGACGAAATTTATGTATAGAGAATCAGCTGAAGGACTGTATAGAGTTGTTGTTGTTGTCAGTCTTCATTTCATTTCCGAGAACTGCTAGGCTCCTCGCCAGGCCAGGGCTTACAGGCAACTGCCACCCCCCACCCCAACACCAACCCCCTCGGATTACCGACACTGGTCCTCGCTGTTTACTACCTGCGCACTCTTGGCCACCACCTCCTCCACTCCACCGGGAATGCTTACACTCAAGGCCTTCACCGACTTAGGACAGTTGTCCCCAAAGTGAGGGGGACACCACTTCCCATTAGTTTTATGCTAAAAACCTGATTTTCGGTTAAATTTCCACCAGCTATTATTTTCAACTGGATAGTCAAGTCAATAATTGAATCCGTGGGATTCGTTTGTCTGTAGTAGTAATTTCAAATGCGCGTTGAAATCTTCAGTTTCGAGGGGTACAGAATAAAACCGTTTTCGGAGGGTTACAAATGAAAAAAAAAAAAAAATTAACGCACGTTAAAGCATAGAATGCAATCAAGTCAGTTTAAAAAAGGGATGTTTCATGCGTGAAATTATCCTCATATCATGGAGCAACTGAAAACAAATGGACAATAAAAACTTAACTATTCCTTAACAACGTGTTTAAAAAACAAATAACTGAACTTTTAAGTACTCAGTTATGCTCTTATAGTGTAGTGTACTAAAGTAAGATCGAGAACGAAAATACACAATAATGAGCAAATTTATCTAGTATACTCCCCCCCCCCNCTTAAGTGCCCCGTCGCTGCTAAGCGCAAGGCTCTGAACTGGCGTGTAGTGTTCTCGCCACACTGCGTCTACCTATGAGAGTTACATTGATCAGCCTATTATTTTATTTGTGGAACGTCTGTAGGAAGGTTCAATGCAGGGTCCTTGAGTAGAATTATACGCATCTAAAGCGTATATTTTGAGACAGGGCGTTTTGAAAAAGCGGGTTTTAGATATGTTGGGGCACTCCGCAATGGTGTTTCCAATGTGCGCGACGTCTTGAAAGAACAATACAACCCTCGTCTGAAGTGTGTGTTCTTTCAGTAGATGAGTACATGGGACGCACGTTTAATAGTTTCGTTGGAAAACGTATATGTATTTCAAACACACTGCAACGCAGTTCAAGCTCCAGGTAGGCGGAGGCCTTAAGAGACTACTCCCATACCCTCAACTCTTCTCAAGCTAATCGCATATTACCAGTCGCCGTGGTTTCAAAGCGGCGAGGTCTCACATGTCTTAAGGCTATTTTCAACGACTCAAGGGAGTACGATCATACCATTTCATTATTTTTTATATTTGTGCTGGACACTGTTCAGCTTTTAAACCACACATTTGACGTTTCATACAAAGAAATAATCCATAGCTCTTGCATAACATGAATCAGAATCAAAATGTTACTGTTTCTAGAACAAACATACCAATTGATACGTAATGTATTAAACTAAAATAATATTTTTTATAAGCAGTTAAATCATAAAACTAAACTCTTACCAACAGAAATGTAACTACTTAGCAAGCATTTCTTTGGCTATACATGATTTGCGTAGTTCTAATTACAGCAGCGCGACAACAACATTTGAGNCTACTTAGCAAGCATTTCTTTGGCTATACATGATTTGCGTAGTTCTAATTACAGCAGCGCGACAACAACATTTGAGGTGCAACTTGTGACTAGCCGTGCTTGTTTTACTCTGTGTTATCTACACTTTTTTTGTTTTCTCTGATTGTGTGTGTTCGTGGATAAACCCCGTTTTTTTTACTCCAACTTTCATATGAAAGGTGGCAAAAGCTTGTAAATTATTTCAACTTTTTTTTTCCTGTTTGAAAGGTGGAAATTTTAAGTCTTGATTTTATCTTCAGCTGGTAGTACGGATAATGAAATGCTAATCCTTTGCGCGCGACAAAAAAAGCCGCGGAAGTAGGAAAGCTTCCTAAATCCCTAGTGTACAGAAGCCGCAGTCATCATCTGATCTACGANCAAAAAAAGCCGCGGAAGTAGGAAAGCTTCCTAAATCCCTAGTGTACAGAAGCCGCAGTCATCATCTGATCTACGACGTTTCTTTTGCTGTCAGATAAGAAAATTTGTACTTTATTTATTGCGGAAAGGTTTATTAAAAGTAACGAAAACTGAAGTATGGAGTAATAATTAAAACGGTTATTAAACTGAAAACTAACCTTAGAAACATTTGGTTAATTCTGTGATTGTTTCATAAACTGGCACACGCCCTAGAGGACAGTCAGCTCAGGAAAATAATTTACGAATACTTAATTTATTTCATTATATACGCGACAAATTAAGTCATTGGTGTTCTTATAGTTGTGCGTGTTATAACTCAGAAAACAAATTACCTAAAAACTCCATATGTAATAAATTTAAAAAAAATTATTAAAATGAAACTATAGTAAGTCCATTCAATATATTTGTTAATAAGTTCTGCTAGAATGATAAAAATCAAAAGAAAATACAGTTGCATATTATAACTATCCTCTTTTTGAATATACTTGTGTGCAAGTATGTACATGTGCATATGTATATATGCACGAATATGTATATATTATTAAAACATTAAATTATTTAAAGTCTCCATATTGTAGTTATTTTGAGTCTTGGAAAATTAGAATTACATCTCAATTGATTACAACATGTACTCTCAATATGTAAAATAAAATCGACCCCGTTTAAAAGTTTTTGTAGCTTATTTTTCTTATAACTGAAAAAAGGCACTTTTTTTACCGCTAGTAGCTGATTATAATATCAAATTGATCATTGTACATAGGCTATAACGTAAACATACAGAACTGGTCACAAAAAATTTCCCTCTCCGAAACCCATATTATCTCGAAATATCTGATACGTTGCCATGGATTAACTACTAATTGAAACAATTTGGAGAGATGTTTGAACTATATATAAATCACCATACAAATATACGTTGTTTGTTACCATGGAATACATGTTTTTACCAGTCTCGAAAGTATTTTGTATGCCGTAATAACACGTGCGTGAACGCTGGAACAGAAATATTTTTTTGTCTTTTAAAAAATTATTTAACTGTCATTGTGCCTTTCCCTAAAGGGCAATTTGTTGATTCATTAAAAATATTTTCTATTGTTCGTTGGTTGGCTTAACATGGATACTGCCACGGGGTTACTTTGGTTAAGTATGGAAACTTTCTAAATTAGATGCTATCAGCACAAGCAAATGTTTATCATGATGGTGGTGTTCGTCGTTAAACGTACTTTGCGCTGTAATATATTTTTTTTTTNCAGCACAAGCAAATGTTTATCATGATGGTGGTGTTCGTCGTTAAACGTACTTTGCGCTGTAATATATTTTTTTTTTTGGCAGGGGGCGGGTAGTATTTCATTTTATGTCATATTGCTATTTCGCGATAAAACTGTACTGGGCGTTAAATTATGTAGCGAAAGAGCAGATATGTGAAACGTTTTGTGCACGAATCAAATGAAGCACACGGAAAAAATGAGTTTCCGAAAAATCAGGGCGGGATTCAGATTTATTTTAAACGCATTGTCATTATCATTACAGTTTGTGTATTGCTATGGTTTANCAGCACAAGCAAATGTTTATCATGATGGTGGTGTTCGTCGTTAAACGTACTTTGCGCTGTAATATATTTTTTTTTTGGGAGGGGGCGGGTAGTATTTCATTTTATGTCATATTGCTATTTCGCGATAAAACTGTACTGGGCGTTAAATTATGTAGCGAAAGAGCAGATATGTGAAACGTTTTGTACACATGAAGCACACGGAAAATGAATTTCCGAAAAATCAGGGCGGGATTCAGATTTATTTTAAACGCATTGTCATTATCATTACAGTTTGTGTATTGCTATGGTTTATCCCTACGGTTCGTTCAATATGTATGCAATCTTTTACCGGCAGCTCTTAAAATATATTCATCTGTCATATGAATATAACAGCGTGGCTTTAGATTTACAGTAGTTGGATTTTTGCCATTTTTTGTACTACTGAATATTTTTTATTAAAATGTGGGGGATGTGTGAAACTGAAACGAATTTTATTTCCACCCCTACCTACAAAATATTTTACATGCCTATTTTTAAATATAGATTTTTATTTTTTTTAAATTTATTTTGTTTAATTCACCACGCTCGGTATAGGTGGCTTTGTTATGTTTTAAAACCTAGGGAAAATGTCGGCAGTATTTGACTTATTATGCTGCCGGTGTAACAGCACTCAAAGAAATAACGTAAATGCAAATTAATTTTCATAAAATACAGTTTTATATATATCGTCAAACCAAATATATGTATATATTTCAGCTGCAGTTCTTGTCTGACCTTCGTAAACATTTTCGGCATTTCTTTAAATAAATGTGAGAGTTGTCTTACAGCATCTTAAGAATCTCACCCCTGTTCACATGCTTGTAACCGAGCTAGTCGTAAGCCAGTAATGCATTCGAAGCCGGTCTTCTTGACGCTGTTGCATGAGGACTTATACGCTTTTCATGGTAAAGTTAGCACTTTAGAGGCCCTAGTTACTTTTATTCTTTATCCTTTAACCACCTTTTTAAATAAACATTGCCATGTATTTAATAAACACAGTATGTACATTCCACCGCACTAGGAAGTTAACATGTAAGTCCAAAATAAAAATATTTATTGCCTATTATTCCAAATGATAGGCCTTTGAAAGTGCTCTTTTTACCGTGAATAGCCTATAACTTGTTTCATTCCTGAGTATTGCTTTAATTACCACGGATGCATCTTTGTTCACAGTTTTCGGTGGTTAAAGGTTTGTTAACACGACATGCATTTTTGTAAATAAAAGGCTCATTGCGACCTATTTTTTTAACATTTACGAGTTTTTAGGTATTGTCTTATACGTGAGCTCACAGAGTTTTAAACCAGGGAACTATCTCCGGACTTCGATATATATCCTCGAAACTTTATGTTATTTAGTCCTTCTTAATTTTTGATACATTAAAATAACCACGAAGGTTTCATTCTAACAATATATCCTGACTTATAAGACTAATATATTAAAATTAGTATATTTTATTTTGCTGCAATTTTCTTCAAATTTAGCCCTTCTGGGGAAATGGGCGTTAAGGGCTTCCTCACAATCCGTTTGAGCGTTAATTTTGCATGTAAAATTGAATGTGTTTGTGAATAAAACCTGTGTTGAGGTGTGGTTATTTTTCGGACCTGTGCGAAATTAGACTGTGTCCTATATTCCACATCCGCAGTTCTGACCTACTCAGGCCACCCGGAACATGTAGGAGCCCTTCACACGGGCCTCTTCGGTGGCGCGTCCGCAGTGGAGCCACATTTCCTCGTCATGTGGACACCGGCGTTTTACCTGCCACTTCCGAGGCGCCACCCAATAAATACATCATTCGTAATGAACTCACTGTGTGAAGATGGGCTGCTTCTGACTTTAATGTTGGTTATTTTGATGAAGAAAGTGCAAATTTGTACGGCAAGGAAAAGTAGAAAGAGAAGTGAGAGGGGAGGGGGTGCATCCATTGTTAAGTGAAAGACGAAGTTTTATTTCATACACTGTACAAAGATATACGGCATCATAACGACAAGCTCTTTACTTATTTCCGCATGTCACANAAGTTTTATTTCATACACTGTACAAAGATATACGGCATCATAACGACAAGCTCTTTACTTATTTCCGCATGTCACAAAAGTCTTTTGATGGACTTATGGATAAGTTTGAGAGAGGCCGCATCGTTGGCCTCCGAGAGACAGGCTGAACGTTTCGGCGCATTGCTCACTACTTGAACCGTTCTGCCTTCATTGTGGAGTCGGTGTTGGAAGCAGTGGGAACAGGAAAGTATACACACCTATCGAGAAGGCTCAAGTCGACCCCAGCGGGCTACCAGCAGGGAGAATCGTTTCATCGTGCGACAGGCTGTAAGCATCCCACGGGCGTCGCTGCGCGCCATCCAAGGACATATCGCGGCAGCTGGGGATACGTCTGTGTCCACCAGTACCATATCCAGGCGGCCAGCAGAGCGGGATCTGTCATCGCAGCGTCCCTTATGACGTCTACCATAATGACCTGAGCATCGCCGAGCACGCGTGACCTTCTACTGCGAACGGGCAGCATGGAAGCCTGCGGATTGGCGACGAGTGGTGTTCAGCGACGAATCACGGTTCTGTCTGTATTCAGACAACCGCCGAATTCGAGTCTGGAGACGTTCTGGCCTACGCCGTTATCCACGCTTCATTGGGAAACGGCACACCGCACCAACGAGAGGTGTCATGGTGTATGGTGCCGTTTCCTATGATTGACGCACCTCACTGGTGGTGATTGAAGTAATCATGACGATGTGGATGCGCTCCCCTTCTTGGTGCGGCTTGACAGCCCCATTTTCCAGCAGTATAATGTCCGGTCTCACACAGCTCTGGTATCTCTGGCCTGCCTACGTGATGTCAACATGCTTCCTTGGCCAGCAAGGTCTCCAAATCTCTCGCTCGTCGAGAATGTTTGAGACCAGATTGGACGGCAAATTTGACCAGTGGCAACTACGGCGGATTTGGACGGTCAGTTTCACCAGTTGTGGCAGGATCTTCCTCAGGAAAACATCCGACGTCGCTATGCCTCCATGCCATGCCGACCACATTGCCGCGTGTCTTCGTGCTACGGGTGGTCCAACACCATACTAAGTGAGTTCTGCAAGTGTTGGCCCTCTGCAATAAATGCTTGGCGTGATACAATATTTTGACGTTTTCTGTTACATACTACTATGTCATGTGCCGGTACCCACTTACGGGCCCCTGTGATGGCAGATCATTTTTTTTTTTTGCAAATGAGTGTAAGAAAATGGAAGATACTGTAACCACACTCCCATTCGCAGAAGTGGAACTGCATAGTGTTCTGTGGCATTCATTATGAATTATGTGACTTCTTATGGATTTTTGGCGTAATGGCAGAAACATATCATAACTAGCGTTGGATGTAATATGTCAGCAGTAGGCTATGCTTTTAATCTTCATAGCTTATTTATGTGGCAAGAGGCAAGAAACTTTAATGACGCTGTCAAACTCTGATGAGGGGTTACTGACTCATTCATGCATGTGTCCATTATCTTTACTAACGGCGAAACCAATGACAAAATCTTAAGATATTTACTCTCATCCATTATAATGTAGTTATGCCAAGCATTTGGCTTTAGCCTTAATTCTGACAATAAGTACGTATTAAAATATGTTTTTTCCTTTTCAGTAGCCAATAATTGGTCCAACTGCGTCTTTCACATCCTAATTCGTCCCCTTTTGTTAATAAACAANTCATAACTAGCGTTGGATGTAATATGTCAGCAGTAGGCTATGCTTTTAATCTTCATAGCTTATTTATGTGGCAAGAAACTTTAATGACGCTGTCAAACTCTGATGAGGAGTTACTGACTCATTCATGCATGTGTCCATTCCCTTTACTAACGGCGAAACCAATGACAAAATCTTAAGATATTTACTCTCATCCATTATAATGTAGTTATGCCAAGCATTTGGCTTTAGACTTAATTCTGACAATAAGTACGTATTCAAATATTTTTTCTTCCTTTTCAGTAGCCAATAATTGGTCCAACTGCGTCTTTCACATCCTAATTCGTCCCCTTTTGTTAATAAACAANCTTCCTTTTCAGTAGCCAATAATTGGTCCAACTGCGTCTTTCACATCCTAATTCGTCCCCTTTTGTTAATAAACAACAACGGTTAACGTCAATACTTATAACAGTTTTGTCTCTTCAACGGACATTTTGAACATTTGAGATCCAGTCCGACTCTTTTACTTCAAAACAGTGCAAGAAGTGCAGGCATACCAGAGCAGCGTTGGTGACAGAAACCCGCGCAGACAAAACTGTACACCCTACCAGAATAGGCAGAACAGATATGGAAACCTGAGCCTGTGTGGGGATTTTTAGACTTTATAAAACATCTACAAATTAATGTTTAGACGGAGACAATATGCAGGCAAAACTGACTGCCCTTGGTGATAACGACTACTGAACACCAAGGAAGATGATACCATCCTATGGAAAATAATCATTACTCTAAATCAATGTAAGTGATGTTAAACATACAGGAAATCGGTGCACGGAGCAATTGGAATTATCTGTAAATCATAAGTAATCGTCGATAAACGAGCAAATTTAAGTCACTGAAATAAACAGCGAAGCAACACTTATGCGCGCGACATACGAAAAGCATTTTGACACTTAATGCGATTTCTAAGTTTGAAAAATAAGAGGAACAGCAGCAGCTGTCCTGGAAACTGGCGTGGAAAATAAGCGACCTCCATGCCCGAGGCCGCTAGAACGTCTTCGGACCATGAATTCCAGGGCTCGAATCGCGAGTAACGGGGGGATATAAGTGGGGACTTGGTGGTGTAGAGTGATAATATCACTGGGTTGCCTCCCATTACAGCGAATCTGGTTCGACACCATGTGGATCACTTCCGGTTTTTGCGTACAGGGAAACGTGGTGGACGTTGCATTTAGTTAGTGTTTTTTTTTTCGGGGTATTCCCAGTTTTTCCTTCCACTCCATTCCGTCGCTGTTTCACTTTCACTTTCGCTTTGCTACACTCCTATCGGCGCTCAAGGCCTCTGCCGTTAAGCGGTGCCCATATTTTCCATTGTGGATGTATATGTAATTTTTAAAAGTGAATTAGTTTTAGCATAGTATGCAAGCCACTAAGATAAAACACAATTTTTGAAAATATCAGCACAACAGAGAATAACGTAACTTGAAACATTTGTCAGCCGCGATTGATTAATTTNACACAATTTTTGAAAATATCAGCACAACAGAGAATAACGTAACTTGAAACATTTGTCAGCCGCGATTGATTAATTTTTGAGAAACGCTCGACACTTTTTATCATATCAGGGGTTTGTAAAATGCGAAAATATTTCATTGAAAATCCAATTATNTTGAGAAACGCTCGACACTTTTTATCATATCAGGGGTTTGTAAAATGCGAAAATATTTCATTGAAAATCCAATTATTATGTTAAATTATTTTTATGGAACTATTGTGTAAAATTTTGTATATAGGTAAGATTTTGATGAAGATATTAGACGGTTCGAATTGAATTTCCTCCTAGTAACGCGTGTTGATGATCGTTGCATCTCATGTTAACAGGTCATCTTTATAGCGCTCAAAAATATGCAGACAACTTCACTGCATGCGATCCCGTATGTTAAGTAACATGAGGGGATGTACAGGGATAAAATATGCATTAATTTAGACACTTAAGTAGGCATTTTTGTTGCAGAAAGAGGGTTAAGTAACTAAGTAGATGAGGATAGCAGAAGGAAATTTGCCTTGTAGAGTGTGGAAACGTTTTGAAACTCTGAGCGTACATTTGTTACTGGTGCCTTTATCTAACAACGATACGCAATACTTATCGCTTATCCGGACCCTATCCACAAGATGTTAATCAGTGCTTTATTTCCGGAACACATACTGTTCCCTAATATCTGACTGATGTTGGGTCGGTGTCGCGATTAATTGCTTCGCGTGACAGCACGGCCGCTTGCATTATGTATAAGCTTGCGCTTCGGCCTGCGTGTGTGACATTACGCCCCCCCCCTCCTGCCCACTCTCGTTATGGTAATTGGAATGTGATGTGAGGTGCAGGCTGATTCAATCACGCTTTGTTTGCTGATGCTATGGTATCAACCGTTCGGCAGGCATCGACTCCTGGAATGCTATGACCTCTACAGACGTACAGTAGTCGAGCGAAAGTGAAGTATCGTAGTTTATATCGCACGGTTGTGTCCGGAAAGGCTAAATGAGACTACATATCTTGATTATATTGTTTCTAAGGTCCATGCAAAGAGTAGAT
>NQII01001377.1:220016-320202 GCA_002778355.1 Clitarchus hookeri | reverse complement strand
CGGGAATCGAACCCGGTTCGCTTTGGTAGTAGGCGAACCATGTTCCCACCACCATGTCCCCCATGTTGCTGACGTGTGCGGCTGAATCTCGCGGAATAAGCAGCCGCTCCACCTCTGCATTATTAAGTACTCGGTGACTCAAGTCGTGGACACAGAACAGGTACACGTATACAGAAACAAATGATGTGACGATCTTTGATTGGCTGTGCATTGCTCCGGAATGGGACCTTTACTTGGCACGCCACGTGATTCAGTTAACTGTGTCCTATTCCTTCGACTAACACCTGGTAATCTTGTTTCTAGGCGCTCACTGGTTCGCGAATGACTTCTCGTAATGGCGCTGGCAAGTAATAAATTCAGGAAGAGTGCATCTAGAGTTCGGGGTACATGAGACAGGTTTACTTGTTATTGTTTGTTTTGGGTGGGAGTTTTACCATGTTATGCCCCGCTATTGTAAAAATTGAATTGAATTTTTCTGTGCCTTTTACAGTGTAGCGTAAAAGGCTCAAAACTTAAAAATGCATTTCAAAATGTGTCATAATAAAATGAAAGATATGAAAAATATTGTTTAACATGAAATAATATTAGCTGTTAGTGCGGAGGCTGGGCTAAAAAGTATTGGAGTTTTTAAGCGATCGCGTTATCAACGATAAACAGGAAGAAACACATTTCTTTACACGTTGTCATGTTTGAGGAGATTCTTTAGGAAAACGTTTTTTGGAACTGGCGAACTATGAAAAAAAAAAACGTATCTATGGAAAAAAAAACGTATCGTGTGAATATATATGCGTACTCTTACTCATATATTATTTTTATCAGTGTGTTATCTGAGATTGTGAGGCTATTTGTGCATGGTGCATATTTTTTTTCAGTCTGCTGCTTTTATATTTGTAATATTATTTTGGTTCTCTTCGTAAAATTTTATTATATTATTACATTTTGTATACGGAAGTGTGTTGCTGAATGAAACGCTGTGAGTTTATAATATATGATAGGCTCGGTTTACTGTAGCTGCATAACATAGTGCGGGCGAATGTTTTATTCTGTAAGCCGTTGTTTTAAATTTATTAGGCATAATTTTTACAGTCCTATGTTTAAGCTGCGTTGGTTTCAACTTTCCTCCTCGCGACAGTGCGTTCGGAATAATTTACTGTGTGAAATATGAATTTTCTGGGTCTGTTTGGCATGGCCAGTGTTTCTAAGCAATGCCGTGTAGGTAGGGAAAACTGTCTTCTACACTCATCACTATTGTTTGACTTGAGATTCAACCAAATAAAATTTCTCTCAATATTTTATTTAAACTTTTGCTAGTTTATTCCTACAAAAGCGCAGACTCGCACGTGCTTTAGTTGGGACCTCTTGCACCATGATTCGGTCCAAAACAAACTATACAATACACAATTTGTAACTGTCCACTAAAATGACTCGGGATACACATTTGTATTAAATTCTGCTGCCGCGGATTGTTGATTGACTTCGCGTGTTCTCCATCTCCAGTTGAACTGCAAATTACTCTATTTTCTGTCAGCTACTTTTATTATTACAAACATATCCTACTTAATATATCTAAGGTCCGCGTGTGGAAGCCTAAGTCTAGCGTAATTTAGATTTATTTTTAAGTTAGTATCTTAACGTGACGCTCGAACTCGGATTGTTCGGTTTGCCGAATTCGTTCCGAATAAATGTAACATTTGAATTCGTAATTCATCTGTGAAGCGTGGAGACAGTAATTCCGTTTCCTCCTACATACCTATCAATCTTAGGTGGATGTTATAGATATTCTCGGTTGTAGTTTAAACAATGTTTATAATGTCAGTAATTTAAAACCTCAGAATTAAATTTATTTATTAATTTCGTTGTATGCGGATTCCTTTACCCATGCAATAAATCTTCAGCAAGGAGAATCCGTCAGAAAGAATCATAAAATATTAAAGTAGACAAATTTGCAACTAAACCGTGCTTGACATGTGCGGTAGCCAGTATTTTAAAAATTATTTCCGGTGACTTTTAAGTTCTTTTCAGCGTTCCAAAATTATTTTCAGTAGTATACACGTTGATTTTCAATTTTAAGTAGAGTACGTGCTGCTCTCAGTAATTTACAGCAATTAGGCTATTAACCAACTATGGTCAGAAATGCAGTCCGTAACGTTATTTTGTTCGTAATTTTCGTTGGTGATGATTCAGAGCTGTTACAGTTGANATGTTTATAATGTCAGTAATTTAAAACCTCAGAATTAAATTTATTTATTAATTTCGTTGTATGCGGATTCCTTTACACATGCAATAAATCTTCAGCAAGGAGAATCCGTCAGAAAGAATCATAAAATATTAAAGTAGACAAATTTGCAACTAAACCGTGCTTGACATGTGCGGTAGCCAGTATTTTAAAAATTATTTGGTGACTTTTAAGTTCTTTTCAGCGTTCCAAAATTATTTTCAGTAGTATACACGTTGATTTTCAATTTTAAGTAGAGTACGTGCTGCTCTCAGTAATTTACAGCAATTAGGCTATTAACCAACTGTGGTCAGAAATGCAGTCCGTAACGTTATTTTGTTCGTAATTTTCGTTGGTGATGATTCAGAGCTGTTACAGTTGANGTGGTCAGAAATGCAGTCCGTAACGTTATTTTGTTCGTAATTTTCGTTGGTGATGATTCAGAGCTGTTACAGTTGATGGATGATGGATGGCGTATTTCAGAATTTAAAATGTGTGGTGGGTATATTTTTGAATATTAGTTGACAAACGTTTGTTTTCATAATATGTCTGTTTTGATTTGTGCTAATACCCTCCGTTATCGCTGCATTCAATTCCGATCCAGCGAAAGGTGAAATAAATCACAACGTTTTTAACTTGTGGTGATATTATTTCATTTCGATGAGTGGTTAACCATTCGTAATACGAAAATAAACTCTACTATAATAGCTGAGCAAATCTATGATAAGGAGATATATTACTCTGAAGCAGAATATAAATTAGTCCAATCTCATTAGCTATTAAATACTACATAGATCACGATGCTTTCAGAGGTGGGAATATTGTATGTTTGGCAAATTTCACGGATGTTGAAACAGTTTATTTTTATGAGAAGCTAAAATCCTGATCACGGATTGCAGTATGCTGCTGAAAGCGCAATTTTCACTTTACCAGCGTAGTTGGTTTTTGTTTGCCTTAAGTTATAGGCAGTTATAGGCTTACTCTAAGCAACACGTGATTTTCGTTTGAGTTGCTTAAAAGAAATGTCAATGTGTATTCAAAAGTGACTACTGGTTGTCCGTTCCAGAATCGTTTTTGCAAAACAGGGTGCGAAAATATTTTTTACTAATTCCTGGGTTTATAAAGTATGGCTGATCATACGTCGCGTCTTCACTGAAATGTAAAGTGGAATTAGATCGTAAGATATAGCAGGAATGGAATGTATCAGTGGGGCAAGTGTATGACTTCGATAAAACCCTTAGAGCATTGACAGCGTCGGCCTCTTTTCCTACGTGCGAGAACCCAGATTCTATTCTACCGAAGATCAATTCTGGGTTGCTGTGGAGGAAAGTATTGCCACCGAGACTTTCACGAGTTTTTTTAAATGATATTTATCGATACATCTTTGTCATAACCATGGAGGCAACGACGACTCGCGGCCATGTACCTTCTCCATTTGATGGTATGGAAAACTGAGGTGGAGCAGATGTTCTCAGATAACTTAAGTTTCCTGTTGCATGGCCCTTGATGGCCGTACCTGGAAGCCGAACCAGTAAGGATTCAAGCCAAGCCCTTGGGGTGGCTCCAAAGTTCTCAGTTCCAAGTGTGTTCTAGTTAGAGAGGAGCCCTATCGCCTGTGCATAACTGTGCATATGTATCTCAGTTCCCCATCACCTCTATTTCGGCAGCATCTCAACCTGTAGTATGGGTCACGACCCACTGGTGGGTCGCAGAATAAAATTTGGTGGGCACCGAAAAATATAATTTCATACATAAACATATGCATGAGTTATAAATGTTATAATTTAGAACCTACACACATGTTATGCAACTATCAATCAGACGTAAAATACTGCGCAGAGTACACAATGAACGCGACCCCCACCGCCGCGCCGCCACCCTCGCACCGCCGCTCGCGCCGACAGACTCAGTTAGCCAGTTTCTCGCATAAGGCATTGAAGTGGGTCCTGAACTTTGGTATTTTTTTTAATGGGTTTCGGTTCATAGAACTTTCGGAATCACTGCTTTAGAGTATCTAGGAAATAATTTATTTCATACAATTTGTTGCATAATATGTCTGGAGTGATAGAGTTGATGTCATCCAAAATAATCCCATGCAGATCAATGCTATTATAATATAATTTTAACCCTCACAGCCGAAGTCTTCCAGAGTTGACATTTTCTTTATATTCATCCCGCAAGATATCTTTACACTGAAAAATACCGGCCACTCAAGCGAATTTTTAACCACTCCACCACGTGTTCAGCCCACCTGACCTGGGACTATGCAGTGGGGGAAATTCGACAGTATAATTCTCCCCAGCAAACCGTGAAGTAAAAGAGAATTTCAGAAGTTATTATATAGACATCAAAACAGTCGGACTGTCAAGGAGTTAACCAGCCCACCGCCAGGTCGAAACCATCAAGATTATCGTTGTTTCAGACACAGTCTAGGAGACAGATACCTTCGGGAATCCTGAAATGGGGGCTACCCAGGAGTTTCCCACGTTCACTCTATTGTAATCAAATGTAATACAGGTGCCCCAAGAAAGTATTGGGTTCCTCTGGATAGCAAAGACTATATTACAAAGTTATAGATGTATCAGTAGCTTTTTCTGCAGTCATGTTACCACTTATCATGGATAGTTAAGTTGGCAACATCATTGTAGAGTGGTTCTCTTCAGCCCCTATCGGTGGCACTACAATACAGCAGTAGTAGGCATCGAGTGGGGCATTCTTCCCATAGTCATCTTCGCATTTGTGAATTACGCTGGACGATGCTGCTGTATATAGGCTTTTCTTGGAGATCTCTCATGCATTCTGGCACTGCTCCATGCCCACCTCGCTTCACCCTCATCGGCTCTCAAGACCTCGTTGGTAAGACCCAACTAAGCCTCTTCATTCCACTCCCCTCCCATACTCATAACTCCTACCAGGCCTCAAGTATTCTGACAAGAGTGCTGGGAACAGAGATGGGTGAGGGATGCACTACCATTCATCAGTGACATCCCAAACAGACTTCAGCGAGATGCAAGCATGTCGACTAGATTTGAGGGTGCCTTGCCAGAATGTAGTTTCCCAAAAGTTAGCAACACTCCTACCAGGCAAACATTACACACATCACAAGATGATCCCCAGCCCTACTCCAACCATCGTTCATGCAAGCTACACACCACCCATTGCAGGTTGGTTTCATGACCTCACCCTCGGCATCACTGCCAGGATAATGCACACATTGCACTCATTACAGACTAAGTCAATCGCCCTGCACCATCATGAAGCAGGCCACCGATGGGCCAAGAGAGTTCGTGACCACTCCCGCCCCTTCGCAGATGTGCAATGCCATGTAAGGTGAAGAATAAAGCCTGTATCTTACAAACTCCCCAAAAAAAACCGAAGAATATTGATGTCTAGAGACTGTGGCAGCCACCTGGTTAGTCAATTGCAGCCCAGTTGGAAGATTCTGCCCAGAAATGCATGACCATGCAAACTCCAGTACAGATAAAGTACCACCCTGCTGTAAAATTACTTGCCGTTGCAAGGGAGAAGCTGAAGGATATCAAATTGCTCAAGTATGTCCAGATAAATATTTCCAGTTACAGTTTCACCAATAACGAAAATTGTTTGATTATTAATTCAACAACCCATACAAAATATTCGCCCTCCTTCTGTCTCTGGCATGTTCCCAGTCCAGAACATGGTGGGGATTTTCAAATCCTCAGACGTGTACATTGTGAATACTAATATTCTGGATGTGTTACAGATTCTTCATCTTTGATTATCGTTCCCGTTAGGTAGTTGGTATTTTGATCAATCCTGCCCAGCATCTCAATAGCAGACTATTCTTGTTGGTTTGTTTTATACCTAAGTGCCGGCATAAGTATACCTTTTTACACATACAAATGAAATTGTTTGCACAGCACCTTGTAGACAGTCTAGTGTGAGATGTTCAGTTCGCTTGTTGCTTTGCGAACTGTGTCTGATGGACTTCTTCTGAAGGCCGCCCTGGCTTGCTCTACCCATTCATTAAATGTGGGTTTTCTTCCAGAGACTCACATCCTGTTAGCATTCCCAGTAGCTATAAACTTGTACCACACTGTGATTGTCTTTTTGCATGATGGATCTTCCTCCTCAGATATATGTAGCAATATCGTTGGTCAGTAAATGGCTATTTATTTTCCACAAACCATACTACACACTGTGCTCTTCCTTGTGCATGCGATAACTTGACTTGATGTGCTACCAATGGCTTCTGTGGCTTACTAGATAATTGGGTAAAAACTTTTTGAATCTTGATACAATGCTGCAAAACCATGTAGATATGGTTAAATAGTTTTCTCATAATTGTAATTCATAAACAGGTAGGTTTCATGTGTAAATAACACATATGATGTATGTGTCCTTTGCCAGCTTATGATCGCACAGTATACCGATGAGAAAGCAGTAAAGCATATTCCCTACCAAAATGTTTCCGAACTTTTCCCTCTCCTTTTTTTTGGAAGCAAGGCAGAACATCACTAAGAAAATCCATCACGTGCAGAAAATTTCTGATTATGCTCAGTGGCAGCCTGCGAATTCCTTGGCACCCTCCTGTGTATGTTACATTCAAGGACCACATTACAGTAGCTATCGTTTTATCTTTCCCGCACTACTGTACTTCTAAGGCTTGCATCATTCTGAACGTCCATTTTAAACCTTTCCTTTACTCTCCTGTAAACTGTGCAATGCCTTAGTAATAATAGTTTTTCTCAAAATGTCAGCAACCACGCTAGGGGATAAAGCGAGAAAGATATTTTTAAAGATTGTAATAATACTAATAACGATTCAAATTTAAAAAATATCAAACCAGAATTTTTTTTTANAAAGATATTTTTAAAGATTGTAATAATACTAATAACGATTCAAATTTAAAAAATATCAAACCAGAATTTTTTTTTATAGAAAGAATGGATAATAATGCCCCAAAATAGCTTTTTTCTATCAGTAATAAAGTAATTAAAACATACAAATCGAANTAGAAAGAATGGATAATAATGCCCCAAAATAGCTTTTTTCTATCAGTAATAAAGTAATTAAAACATACAAATCGAATTAATCCCTTCGTTTAATTCGGTAGTTGAAACTTTTTTTATTGTCTGGCCACTTGGAAATTTTAATCCATGAAGTATTGTGCATACTACTGTACAAGTTGCAAGACCATTTCAGTGTGTAATTTAAGCAACTGCGATGAATGCTCCCCACAACTAGTGATGTGTCGCAGGAAGTGCCAAGTGCTACACTCTATGGTCATTAATCACCATAAACCCTCATGCAAGTCTCTGTGAAAGTATTGTGAACATTAAGCTGAAATATATACTGTAGATGCTTCAACCATCAGTACAGACTCACGACGCCAGCATAACAGCATTGAGTGGGGTATGACCACTAGTACCTTTAGGTTTTTTCATTCTATCTGCGTGATTGCAGGTATGTTCCACACACCCCATGCAACAGTGAGTAATGCATTAGTGAAATAGAAACACGAGGGAGCTGTAGCATGTCAGTCCAGACCAGGGAAACTCTCAGAGCTTTTATCATATAGAATCTAGATCGGCTCTTGGAAATGCTGTAATACATTATACTAGATGCCAGAAGGGTGTGGCAAATATCTGTATAGTGTTACTTAAGGTCTCTGTTGTCCATCTGTGAAGTTCGGAGAAGGCGTAGTCGTGTCATGTCCATATTTTATTGTGATATGTACTTCGTCTAGTGGTTTTAGTACCTGAATTTAAGGATGCCGAAACCTGTGGTGTAGTTTTGGACAATTTTCCACCACCCATGTTTGGGTTAAAATTGGAAATAGTTCGTTTTATTTTTGGTATGGCAATGTACCCATCCATAAAATAAAATCTATTAGGAACCAAGTTGGTTAAGGGCATGGGAGTGGAGGAACTCGAATAGCAAGTCACAAGTTCTGACCTCAACTCCACTGAAAATCTTTGATATGGTGTAGCATTTTATTAAAGTTGAAAGTCAAACATAACTATCCACAAAACTCCATCAAACTGATCATTGTGTTGAAAAAATAATAGATCTGGAATCTTGGTAGGACTTCCATCTCAGCAAATTTAGACGACGATAATTTTTAACACATTTAAGAATTTTCTTTTGTCACACAGAATTAGTTTTTAATTTTTTTGGTGGCTGCATACTGGACATAACCTACATTAAATGATCAAATATAAACGATTTCCAGCATTTATTAATGAAACATTATTTATTCAATACCACATACACTAATGAATAGTTGAGTTAGAAACACCTGCCATGTTGGAGAAATGGCACAGTGTCACTCCGTCGAGCATAGATTGGGGAGCAAACGCGATTTCATTGCATTTGATAGTGGCCAGATCGTTAGGGCCAGACATACAGGACACTGGGATTTCCATGTGTTACTGCATCAAGAGTGTACCATGGGTTCACGGATACACATAAAACCACTGCTGCCAAGGACCACTTCCATGGCATACAACATATCAATGAAAGAGGTTGCTGTCAGCCAGTTCGGTTGATAACAACGATATACAAGCCGCAGTGCAGCAGATAACTCACCAATTGATTGTTGGACCACAGCGACCTGTGAGCAGCCATGCNGCGATATACAAGCCGCAGTGCAGCAGATAACTCACCAATTGATTGTTGGACCACAGCGACCTGTGAGCAGCCATGCCACCCAGAGCGATCTCCTCGATATGGGGTACAGAAACCACTGCTAAACTGGTGTACCGCATGTCAAAAATTTCAACCATTAATGTGAGTGCAGTAACACTGCCATTAGGCTCTCGATGTATGGAAAAAGTTCTCCTGGATGGATGATTCAAGGTATATAATGGTGGATGCAGATGGTAGGACAGGAGAGCATCGCTCAGCACATGAAGCGATGGATCCCTCTATTTGTTAGATAAAGTTAAGGCCGATGGTGCTAGGTATCCTCGTATAAGGACTCTTTACATGGGATGAAATAGGTCCCCTGTTACATGTACCATCATTCCTCACCAGCTAACGGTACAGGGACCTGCTGGCATATTATGTGCACAAATTTATACATCTACAGCATTCTGCAGGTGACCTACGTCGACATCAATAAAATGCATCGGGCCACCACTCCCGAATAGTGACTGAGTGGTTTCATTGAACATACCACGGACTTGAGGTTGCTTGCCTTACCACCGAGGTTACCTGACCTCATACCTAGCGAACAAATCTAGGATTCTGTCGAGAGAGATTTGTGCGCCTCTAGTCCTGCTCCGCAAATATCCGTGCATTGTGGGAGGCTGAGCATTAGTCATGAATCGGTATGGCTCCTGACAGCTTCCAGTACCTTGTGGAGTCCATGCTACACCGCATCACCATCATACATGCTAAAGAGGTTGCTATATGCTACTAGGCAGGTATCTCTAAATCAGCTGCTTATGAGTGCATTAAACTATGCATTGTTCCCCATCAAATCGTGGCAGAGCTAATTTCCTCTTGAACAAGTCATTAATTGACCATGTATCGAGACTGGTNATTGTTCCCCATCAAATCGTGGCAGAGCTAATTTCCTCTTGAACAAGTCATTAATTGACCATGTATCGAGACTGGTAGTTGCTGGTTCTTAGGTGGCTGGGATCGCTCGTGTGGCGAAGAGACAAGAGAGTTTCGGAGCCCTCAATAACCAGGAGATCCCGTCGTCCATACACTTTTTGCCTGTAGCTCTACGATGACATTACTCTGCAGCTTAAAATTGAGGACAATGCAGGTTCTTGTGTATGCATAATCATGTAAGCTTCGNCTACGATGACATTACTCTGCAGCTTAAAATTGAGGACAATGCAGGTTCTTGTGTATGCATAATCATGTAAGCTTCGAGCGGTTGCACGCGGAGTACAGGAGGGAATGTTCAGCTCTGCGAAAGGCTATGGGGTGGGGTGCGTGTGAGCCTGTGCCTGGTCATGACAATGCCTATAAACTCATTTCGCGGAGGGAATAATGGGGCTAGGGTGTTGTCCCTCCTGCATGGCGCCCTGCTAGCCTGCCGGCGGGACCTCGGCACAGGCTTGTTTGCGCACTGACGGGCTTGTGAAAAGGCNGCCCTGCTAGACGGCCGGTGGGACCTCGGCACAGGCTTGTTTGCGCACTGGCGGGCTTGTGAAAAGGTCCGGGAGTGGGTGGGGAGAGGGTAAGGGCAATAAGTCAGGAGCCCGAGGGGTGCCTGTGTGATGGCTCCGGGCGGGAGTCCCTGGCATGAGCGTGTTGTCCCAGGGCCCACCCCCTGTTTATCTGTCCCCCGGGCGGTCGGCGGCCGGTACAAAGGGAGGCGGTTAATTTATCGGGCCCTATCATCAGGTCGCCTGGCTGTCGTGGCGGCCTGGGCAGCCGCGTATAGGCCATTGTCGCGGGAACTAGGGCTGTGTGACATCCACTTTCAAACATAGTTTCGAAAAATGTTGACCATATCGGTGTCGGTGCGATATATCGCTCCAAAAGAGTATTGAGAATCGACGACGATATATAGCAAATATCGGAATCGCATATATCAGTCGTATTTATATCGCCAACATCGCATATTGCCAACAAAATATAATCGCCAAATCGCATATCACCAACAGCTCATACCGCATAATGCTACTATCGCCAACATCACATATCGCATAATGCTAGTGGCGCATATAGCCAACATCACATATCGCTAGTATCGCATATTGTTAACATTGCATATCACCACCATACCACCAATATCGCATATCGCCAATATCGCTTATCGCTAATATCGGCATATCCGATACATTGCTTTGCACTGTCGGACCAGATCGCAGTTGCGATATTTCAGAAATATTGTTTAGTGATCGATACATCGCCACATTGCACAGCCCTAGCGGGGACACCCAGTTCGACTGCTGCAGGTTGTCTTGTGTGGTCGATGACCCCATTTTGAACGACAAGACAAAGAACGAGCGACATTATTCTCTGTACTGATATCAATGCACAGCGTGTGGGCAATTGAGTTTCCTGTGCCTGTGACCTTAAAGGTTAAACAGGAGTAAATTCTAGAGCAACATACTGTATGCACAGCGCCCAGCACTAGTTATATTCAGCCACAAAGCCACATCAGGCATTTAAGACAATTCAGTCGTTAGTGAAAGTCCATACTGTGCACACCGGCCAGATTCCATCAAAGTCTGTCGCCAGACTCTAATATGGCACTAACGTGCCTTAATTGGCTGCAGTTGAATGCAATACAATAGAAGGAAATTTCGCTCCTTACAATCGCGGTGGGTGGGCGTGGATACCACCTCACCTATCAACAGCATCGTACACAGTTGAATCTGCACGTGCCACCTTGATGGGGCCGAGACCTATCTGACCTCTACGAACGCACTTCGTAAACGAGTCCTTTTACTAGGTGGATCAGACCATGGTCCCTTTGTTAGCGAGCATAAACCCTTTTAAACTACCGCCTGGGGCCGGTGACACGCCGCTTTGCTTCCCCAAGAGTTACTCAAGCGACAAGAGCCCATCACCAAACCTAGCACTGTATATCGCGGAGGTCTGGTGGGAGGGAATGCCCTCTTTCTCCTCGGGTACTAAGGCCGCACGCGCCGCCGTTGCAGCTCCCAGCTTCTACCACCAGGAGCAGCCCTCCAGGCAAATAACCGCCTCCAGTCCTCCTCCCAGCGGGAGGATCAACCAATGCCACCCGGAGACCGACCCGAGATTGGCATCGCCAAAGGCCGGGGCTTTACACCGATCCCCTGGGCCCCCGCGACTATACTATGCACACTGAGTTTTCACCCAAAGCAGCCCAACTCCTCCAGGACGCCAGACAGCCCTTCTGCGGGGCTCCGCCACCCCGGGATCTACCCGAAGGCCTCAATTGGGGTTGTGTACTCGGCTCGTGGGTCATCACCGCAGGCGAAGAACATATGCAGCCTCCGGAAAGCTGCACATAACCTAGTCGTGACTGATCGCCAGTGCACTGGCGGTGCCGCCACTAGTCCATTATCGTCCTCACTCCGTTAGCCACGGTGTTTCCAGCCCTGACCTTTCGAGGAGGTGGAGATGGACTTGAACAGCGCTAGACTTTATATTCGCATCGCTGCGCCATTTCAGGAACCGTGTCTTGGCCCACTCAGCAGCACAGGGGAAAACCCTTCCCTAAGGTCGAGAAGGCCCCACAGGAGCTCGTCAGCCGGTGCGAAGAGCCCTCCATCGGACCCAGCAGTAATAACCACGATTGTGGTATGCGCGGAATTCCATGCATGTAATGAGTTCCGACCCAACTCGGTGGTGATTAGTAGTCACGCCGAGGACTGGACGCATGTTTACGTCCACAGAAGGCTACGGCTATCAAAATATTTACCGTGCTGCACTTATACATTTTTCATTTTTATTTCCAATTCGGCGTTCGCACTCAAATTATTGTGTTAGGATGTAAGGTGAAATCGTGTAGAGAGTTTCACTGTCCTAATGTTTCGTCATTTAAATTTGAAGTGAATTCATAATTAATTGATTTACATTAAAGTAGTTATATAGGTATAAAGGTGATAGCCTAACAGTACTGTTTCTGAATAACAGATTTTAGTATACATTAACATGCCGAAGATGTTGACACGAAATTTAATATTCAGAGTTTGCATGTATATAAGTATGTTGGTTTTCTATACAGTTATACACCATAAGACATGTCTAAACCAAAATTTTCACTGATACATTTAAGTACCCAATTTAAAATACTGTTCAGAACAAAATGTGCTCCGCCCCCAACCCCAAATGGCCATGATGCCAAAAATTCTTCAAACGGGGTCGTGTATCTCAATTCTACACCATTCTACGGATTTGAATAAAATTTGGCAGGGATGCCTTTCAGTGCCCAACTTAAAATTATTTGTAGGCCATCATTGACTCAGGCCTTCCATTGGGCAAGAAGTCAAGAAACCCTTACAACGGGGTCGTTTATCTCTCATTTTCCTCTTATACCCGGGCAACGCCGGCAAGTTCTGCTAGTATGATGTTTAATTAATAGTTTAATAAAATCTATATTGCGTAAGGTCTTATGCTACCTTATCATGAATCTTGAAACAGTGCAGTTTTCATTTACTTTCCAGTCAAAATATATCTCTTAACTAATCAAATAAATATAATTAGCTATTAGTGTTAGATTATAAATATTATTCTAGATTGCTGATGTCTGTTTTCCAGTAATTGCCTTCTAACGTTGGAAAATTGTTTATTATGCACAAATCTTTATTCATCTATTATTTTGGGGCACAGGTTGATATAGTATTCAAGATGTTGAATTTTTTTTTCTTGAGACGATGCTCAAGATATAGAAAATTCGAACGATGCCATTTCGTCAAAGGGGTTACATGCAGTCAGTTTTTTTCCTTAGGTTAGTGTGGGGTAGCGCAATTGTAGACGAGATGGTGTGGGTCAATCGACTCAGTTTATTATCTATACTAAAACTCATCATTTTAAACGTAATTGAGTTAATGTACCATGCCAAACTTGGAAATAAATATTATCTGTAATTTTAACGTACAAGCTGTAGATTTATTGCGATCATCTTCTGAGTTTAGCCTAATAGTAAAATATTTATTTATTATTTTTCTAAAATACATTTAAACTGATGATTTGTGACCATAAATACGTTATACGAAAGTGTTACCATGTGATTGGCTACATTCATTGTGCAATAACCGTAAATTAATTTTTTTTCACAATTTTTAATAAGTTTAGCTATTTTCTTGACATTTTCTCGTCGTAGACCATAATCTAACAGATCCTTATTACGTAATTCAAATTATCGGATGTTTAAAATTTTCAAGCAAATAAAAACTTAATACATATATATATTAATATACACATACATATACTGAAATAATATATTTATATAATATATCTTCACGTGTTCGGCATTGTATCGCTGCAGCAGTAGTTTGCGTTCCTTTTTTACGAAAACGGTAGGACCTAGACAGTTGTAACAAAAGGGCCATTTTTGTTAATTAGGTCGTACTTCTCAATAAACAAGCATAAAATGTTCATAACTCCTAACGGTAAGAAAGTTGCATGCAATACGATGATGGCCACCCCTGTTATTTTCATTACGAAGGGAGGTACAAATGAATGTTAGTTCTTGCATTTTAAGATCCCGATAACATAAAACATTGTTCGGAGAATTGTAATTTCATTTTACTTTTTTACAGATGTTTTGCAAAAATACGTTTTGAAATCTCGATTTTGAAGGGCTCATTCGTCCCTTAATATTCGGTTTAGGTATAAAGTGTCCCATATGTTTTCCTTTTACTTTTTCATAAAGAATCACCTCCCGAAGTGTGTCGGTCAAATGAAGGATCATCCTGTAAGTGTGTGTGTGTGTGTGTGTGTGTGTGTGTGTGTGTATATATATATATATATATATATATATATATATACACATACACATTGTTCTTTCAGGTGGTCTTATGTATATGACAACCTGAAAGGACTATGCGTATTTGACAATAAGGACATCGTTGGTTGTGTGCGAGTGCGTGTAGCCATTCTGTTGTTCCTGTTGTTCTGTTGTCAATTTAGTTTGCAGCCCCATTATGGTAGAGCAAGCAGTTTATCTTCCTGGGTTAACAATGTGGTGTGGTGTGTCTGCAGGAAGACTTGTGGGGACCATTCTTCTTTGACAGAACGGTGACATGTGAATTTTACCGTACCATGCTGCAGGAAAAATTGTGCCAGCTGTTCGCCAATTCTACCCAAATGACGATTGCTTTTCCCAGCAGGACGGTGCACCGCCACATTACCATCGAGACGTGCGGTCGCCCCTGGGTGAAACCATTTTTGGAAGGTGGATAATCCGACGAGGAAGTGTGGAGTATCCACCCAGATCTGCAGTTGTGAGGCCGTGTTAGATTTTTATGGGTGCGGAACTCGCAAGGGCGCTGTTACACGAGGCAACTTTGCAGCAACCAGTTGCCCGCGCCGCTGATTGACGGCTAGTTCAACTGTGAAATAACATCTCCGCCACTGTTGAGCGTTCACACTCAATGTTAGTCAGTCAAGAAAATGTCACCAAGTAATGAGGAATTATTACTTCTTGCCTCGCTTATCAAAAAGAGAAGGTGCAGGGCAAGAAGAGGGATGCACGTACATCCCATGCTATCCCAAAGTGCAGCGAATTTCTCCACTTCTCATCGGCTCTCAAGATCTCGATATTAAAGTGTCACCCAAATCTCTGCACTCACTCATTCTCCTCTTCGCAAATTAAATTCTCTGTATTCACTTTTGCATCTACTTACTGTTCTGGTTGATTTTTTTTCTCTTCATTTTTGTCCATACCGATATTTCTAAAAATCCACATAACACCCGTTTACAAAACAAACCACACCTTGTCAACACAATACAATGAACTTATCGAGGTTATGCGGCTTTTATCCGTCAGGGGCTCAATTTTTTAAACTACTGGAGTTTTTCCTCTTGAGGAATGACGTCATTTCGCTATCGGAATGTGTAAAGCCAATTTTTGAACACTCGATAACGGAACTGTATACCGGAATCGAGCAATGAAGTGTCGAAATGATTCCGACAGCAAGGTAGTTGTTGGAATCTTCATTACTCTAGAGATTTGTCTTTTAATACCATTGTGTGATGTAGAAAACATGAAAATAGACTCATTCTTGTGTTTTGATATAGATATAATTAATAAAGGAGAGAAAAGCTGTTACCACACATAAAATTATAGCGGCGTTGAAAATATCTGTGAAAAAATCGTTTACGCAAAGTTAAGTTGGTACATAAAAACTGGTAGAATTGCTACGAACACTGTGAACCAAATAATACGAAACTACTAAAACATAGAAAACAAATAACGAAAAACGTGAAAAATTTCTTATTGTTTAGTCATAGCTGGAATGTTAGCAAAACATTTGTAGTAGTATATTTATGCCAGCAAAATATAAATTGTAACGTCGTAGCTATTCAATTTGCTATTTTCATTTGCTACAGTATGGTTGAGCATTTTGCTCCTTTTATTTAAATAAAATTACCATAACTTAATTAAATTTAAAACCCACTTAAATATATTCCCAATTAAATTTATCCCTAACTAACGGCGATACATGTTAACTATTAACATGTTCTTTTACGTGTATACGTATTTTTTTTGGCAATTATTAGCGTTATTACGTCAATACGAATTATTTTAAGGAAAAACCAAATCTTCATGACAAGAGTTCGTGTGGATTACCTATGTCTGAATATATGATTTATAATATCTGTAGTTAATAGCCTTTCCGCCACTATAGATAGTTTTTTTTTTACGGTAATTGCAATCGCTTATCCCTCATTACAATCAAATGTGGATTTGTGTATTTTAAAACATACTTTCCTGCCACAAGAGATTTAACGTGATTGGTTCAGATTCGGTGACGACACACGGAATGCAACGATGTCAAGTTGTAAAATCGATTATTCAAAAATCCGATACTTTTCATTCAGACAATCGCTACGGTCGTCTCAAAAATACATATTTTAACATTTCGACACTCGCCACCGGAATGGAAGAATGGGATCAATTCACTAAAGAATGTATTACGATAGTTTCAACATTTTGGCCCCTGAGTGCGCGCGCAAGCACAGGGACGCACGACACTACTTGCTAGTGCAATCGGCTGCATATGTAACAACGCCCCAGCTCGAGTGTTGGCGACTGAATGTTGACCGTGCAGTAGCTCGAGCTGTGAACTGTCGGGCAACTGCAGTTTCCTAGTGTAATGGCTTTCATATGAACCAATGTTTCTCATGATATCCATCCACTAGTTGCCTCGTGTAAGCTACAAAGCCATGGGTACTGGATGTCATGAGAGACGCTAGTGTAACCGCCTGTGAATTCACTCCCATAAAAACGGCAGCTACTGTTTGTCGTTCGGTTCTAAAGCCTTGAACCCGATGTCTGGTTCCAGATGCAGGATATTTGGAAAATTTGTAACCTTTAGTAATATTCACACAAACTGAAAGTTGTCCCTATAGCTTCAAATGCAAGCATTCCCATCAGACTGTCTTTAATAGTTTCTTTATTATTCCCGTTCAAAGAGCGTAAACATTAATTTGGGACAACCGATATATTTTAATAATGCCAAGGACATTTATTTCCCTGCAGTATGTGTCCGAGCAAAACATTTTGCTTTTCCCTTGAAATTTCGAAGCAATTTTTAAGTGTTAATATATCTGGTCTGATCAAATAGAACACTTCTGATGCCAACCATTACGGAAAAAATTCTCGGTCTACGTAATTACATATATGTAATTTAAATGTAATTACTAACTCGTATATTTAAAAGTTAGCAGCTAATAATAAAATGTAGTTATATATATACATATTTATATATTAATTTATTTCGAGTTGAAACTGGTGGCCAGAGAAAATATGTTTCTGTTTAATTTGTTACTGGAGTGAGAACTGGCGTAAGAGTAGTCACGTCATGGTAGTTATGACGTGTAGGCTTACACGAGGCACAGAGGATACTCAGTGGTGTGCAGTAGGAGTGCACGTTTAAAAAAGAAAATCATCGCATGTGGCGTCGCAAACTGTTCTGGCGTCAGCTTCGCCTACGAGCTGATCCGGCTTCAGCCCTTCCGACCTGCGCATAAATTACACGACGATGCGAGTAAACCCTTGCGAACAAACCTGCGCTCGCCCTTGCCTTGTTTACTCGCAGTCCGAGTTATCCCGTGGCCACAGCTTGTTACTAGGTCGCATGGTGGCCGTACATAACGTTACTTCCAGATATGTCCCGGAATGAGGGCTTGCCCCCCCCCCGCCCCCCTGACCACAAACGTCATAAACTCTTCCACTCGCCGGTTTTGTGTCGTCGGCCCGTGTGCCGGCNGTTTGTTTGGGGTTTAACGTCGCGTGATTTCTATGCACAAGGACGAGAGGACAGCAGGGTCGTGCCTAACAGGGTGTCTGATAAGCACCTCTCACTAACCCCCTTCCCTTCCTTCCCACACACAATCCCTCAGCGTGGCGTTAATTCAGTATCAGTAGGATTGTTATGCCAATCAGAGCACAGGATGTAGGGCCTGGAGCTGCGAACCAAACCAGCCAGTTGTCCGTGCTCCACCGTTTCAGCTGGTCGTCAGTCAGATTCAGTTTAAAATGGTTTATACAATGAAAAACTTGAGCACTAATCAGTAGAACTTATACAATTTTCCGTCGCCTTGGCTCAAATCGAAGTGTACACAATTGGCTATTTCTTACTGCTTAGGTTTCACGGTAGAAAAAAAAATCGAAAAATGGAAAATCAATTCCCAAGTCTTAAGTTAACCATTCACAAAGGAGCGCACCTTTACATTTACACACATTTATATTTTTTATTTCAAATAACGAATTCTTAAGATGTGTTTCTGTTTGGCCTGTTCATAAAAAAATTTTTCGACTGAAAAAGTAATATTAAATGAAAACCTATTTCGAGTTTGATTTCAAATAACACGCTGTAAAATGCTTTTCTATTGATCGCACTTAGGTAGTAGGATCGTTATTGTGTAATTTCAATTTTTGATGCTTACTTCTTACTGATTAATTTTTTATTGTGTAAACCCCTTAAATGACCTTGGTTTTACCTTGGATGTCTTTGACCGTGACATTTGGGGGCTTCGAAAAGAAATTGGTTAGTGGATTGAAATAACTTTCCGAGCATGGCTACTGGTGAGCTAGTAAAATCAGAAAAGTATAATAGGTAGTGGATAGGGTAAGCAGAAATGTCAACCTGATAAATGTAACAAAAACAAATAGAGCATAATATAAAATAACTGACTTGTATGAATGGCTTAGACCCATTCGAGTTCTTCCTGGCTCATACAAAATAGATCGTAATAAAATATAATATTATATAAATAATCCCTTTATATGAAAGGCTTGGATCCTTTTGAGTTCTCCATAGCTCATTCAAAACGGATTGTTGTGGAACAAACTATTATACACTACTAAATCCGTTTGCTGAAACTCCCTAAGCGGGATTTACCAAATGGGCCTGTTTTTTTTTTTTTTTTTTTTTCATTATATTTCCGATACCTGTTTGGTAGCCGATCTATATGCAAAAGAGGTTACACGGCAAACAGTGATTGTCTCATTTTGCAAGGGGGCTGCGCTTTGTGAAACAGGTTTGCAAACATTTTGTTCCCGGATGACGGTTGAAAAGCGATGCCCCCTACCCCCTGAATGTCACAAGGACAAATACGCTAGCGGGATCGATTCGTTCGCGAGGCGTATCGTCCTCGCATCCCCTCCGAACGGCCAGCCCCTGGGGGCCTCTGTAGCCGACGTATTCGAATTGAATAAATAGGAGTATATGGGCGGGCGTGTTTGTCCGGTATAATTGAGTGGCATGTCAACTGTCAGTGTTGCGTCCTTAATCAACCGCTGCCAGTTATCCATTTGTCCCCGCCCACCTCCTACCCCTCTTTATCACGAACCCGTCCCTGAGGTCCGTCGCCGGCGATGTTGGGTGAGATCGCATTTTGCTTCTCGTCTCGATCATCGAAAAAAATAATATGCTTTAAAGCTGCCCTTAAACTAAGGGATATGCTAGTATTAATAGTTCCGAACCTAATATGAGCAATTAGTTCAACGCGGTAATTTGATATGGGTGCCCAACCCATATTTAATAACCCCCCCCCTCAAGTAGTTATATCAATTTAGTCAACTCTGTATGTGGTAACATCAAGCAAAGTTGGTTCATAATTGGTTAACATATTTAAAAACATTGACTAGTTTCTTTTTCTTTCGATATTGTACTTATTCCTCCCCAGTGTAAAATATGCCATTAGAAGAAACTTAGTGACTAATTACATGCCCAAGTGTCCATAAACCATTTTTGTGAAAATGTTATAAAAATAAATGTGTAAATATTGAACCAATCCATACTCGTATGTAAAACAAAATTTATCTCAGAGGACGCCATTGTAAACGCTGAACTTTTAATACTATATGAATACATGTAACTGCTTTCCTCAATAAACTACCAATATTATGGTGAGTTCTCCTAGTAATTGTGTTTGTTATAATATATACTATCTGCAATATGCAGTTACTAGCAAAGATACATTGCAAAGTGAACAAGCTATACACAATTCATTATTATCGGTAATTTTCTTGGCCCGAACAACTCGTCCCGTACTTTGCATCAGTGTGAAAGATATGACAGTTTGTTTTTACTTAGAAACAACATGAGTGCGAATATTAAGATTTACATAGCATATTGATTTACCTAAATAAAATATGTGTGAAAAGTGAACTCATAAAGGTAAAAAATAGTTTGTGTATTTTTTGCAGTAAATATTGTAGACGTTAATAAATCTTTGTTTTAAAAATAATTTAATTTTCATAAATTTTACAAGCGATGTGAGATGATTTAAATGAATCTGGTTGTAAAGATGCGACTAAAAATATGTAGATATAATTGTATATTTGTAAATGCTTTGCGTGCTATTACAATGTCAAATGAGAGCAACAAAAATTGAATAACTTCAACGTTTCAAATACGTTTTTAAATTTTCTATAGTAGTAGTTAAAACGATAGTTGGCTATTGTAATGCTCTGTTTTACTCTACGTACGATTCCCCTTCTAATTAAATTAACAATTGCGAGTCATAAACTTACGAATATTATATTTGACATAGCATGTGACCACTGAAACAAAGCATAGCCATCTGCTTTTATTATTTACGTTCGTTGTTTGGCAGCTGCGAGCTTACTGTAGCGCCCATAGGCAGGCAAATAAGTGATAATCACCTGCATCATTCCCATACAAAACCACATTGAATGACGTCATGGCATGGGTGGTGGCAATATAAATATAAATCTTATTGGTGGGGTTGCTAGTGTTTTTATGAATGTGATACTGTCAGCACGGAAATCACTGTTCGGTAAATTGTTCTTACCGGGGATCAGATCCAGGACTGCGCCACATGAGTTTATACTGTTATTAAGTAGTAAGTTAATTTTAAAAGTTAACTCTTCAATGGAATGTTTTATATTTTTAATGTTTTGAATTGAAAGTTTTTTTCGATATCCAAACGGAGGACTATATCGATATCCTGGTTTCATTAAAATTTTAGTACTCATATATCTTTACAACAGTTTAAATCTTTTATTGTATAAATGTTAACGAAATTCAGGATGGCCATAAGGTATAAACGGAATAACATCATTAGTAGTATGTATTATTTTTAAAAGTACTTTGCTTAGCCATTAACACATTTAAATATGGTTGATGTAAAACTGAAATAGTAAAGCAGGAGCATATTTAAATATTTTCTGGTATTTCTCCGAGATTTGTAACAAGTAGGCTTATGTGTGTAATTTTCACGAATATGTGATTATCTATGGATTTACAAAAATGTATGGATTTTTCAAGGCTCAGGTGACCGGAAAGTTGATGTCACAATGTTAGTCACAAAAAGACTAGCCCCTCCCTACAAATCATTATTGCGCTGCAGCATACCTCCCATCTTCAAACGTGTTATTTTTCTTTCACGCATTTGTTTGTACGGTATTACAATTAGCCTAAAGACTACTGCTCCGCTTTCAAAAATTTTCTCGCCAAAATAAAATAAATTTGATATACTTTTCAAAGTCAACATTTTGGAGTTACTTGACCACGTAATGTCTGGGTTTTGTTTTGACTTATCGCGAATACCATCACCGCGACTTAGCTGAGTTGCCTCAGCTGCAGATCTGATGATTAAAAAATACGTCTTTGAAACTTTTATACCGTAAATTGCACTTTTGAACATTATCCTGGAAACATCCTTTTATCAGCTTCTATTTCGAAAAAAAAAAAATTTTATGGAACTTTTATAATATAAATTGTCAACCTCCCGTAGCGCAGTCGGTAGGTGCGCCGCCGGTCTGCTGTGCGGGAGGTTCTGGGTTTGAATCCCAGGTAAGGCACGAGTGTTGGTTTATAAAGTTAGTTTGTAAGCCGTCCCCTGATAAGCCTTCAGGCATAACACCGGGTGACGTTAATAAGCCGTTTACATTACAATACATAAGATGAATCGTTGCCTGTGTGTATTACGCAGTAGTTTTGCAGCAAACTCGGATTTCCCATTCTCAGCACTCTACGTTGTGCCTGGTAGGCGGGCCTTTAAAGAGCGATTAGGCTGTCATATTTGTTAGTCTGGTAACAAATTGCTGACTTTCCCGCTATTACGCTGATCACAGTTGCTCCTACACATGTAAGAAATGCCTAATAATTTTATTAAGAGGTATACACAGATAGCCTTTTTTTAATATTTATAAAATGTGTCATCTGTAAACGTGTACCAGGCATTCACGGTGTGAAAACTCGTTTCTGTGTGTGCTATTTTATTAATCAATATTAGACTATTTGTTAAAATTTTTTCTTAAGTTTAAGTATCAATTTATTTTAAATTGTGTAAATTATCTTATAGATGAGTTATTCGTATTTAATTGGTCAATCATTAAATTACAGAAAAATGTATTAATTATTTGCTTTTGGTTTCTATATTTTTAATGAATATTTACGAATAATAGACTAATTTAATATATCTGTTCACTGGCATGCAGGCTCCCAGTTAAGTTGGCAGCTAATTAATTAACACAGCTCTTAATCTTAAAGTTGAATTGCGAGTGTAATGGTAATTTTTTTAAACAGTCCGCTTCGTTCTTGTTTTATTGTCAGTTATCAAAAGTTACAAGTTTTTGAAAACGAAAAAAATTTAGGTGGCTCCTGAAAAATACAAAAAAATATATATATTTCGGGATCCGTTGCTGTTTAGAAACGAAGGAGACGTGAAAGTCAAATATCAGAGCCCGAGAACTGAATTCGTTTCGCGTGTATTTCAGACGAGAAGTTCTAAATTGAAAGTTCCGGTAAAATTAGTTGGTAAGCTGTTTAAAATGGAAGCGAAGTCAGTGGCGACGTGAAAGGCGTCGGGAGCCAAAGGGGTTGGGAGCGCTACCGGCGGGGAAAATTGGAAGCTATGCGAGAAGATTAAAATAGTGGAAATTTATAGACGGCCGCCTCACGTGCGGGCCCGGAAGTGAAATACAGCCGCCCTTCCCACGCCTATAAGTGAAAACTGGAAATGGAAATTAAGCCCATAAAATTGTGAGGCAGGAATTGGATTTCACGGTGCTCGAAGCCGTCTGAAAGTCAGGTTCGACAGAGCATGGGCGAGCTGATTATGAGTAGCGTGGTTGCCGACTAAAGATCTGCCATGCCCGGAAGCCCGCTACTATCTGCTCAGCGCGAATGTGTGTGCAGTCGCCTTTCTCTCACGCCCGTATCCGCGTAAAGGATACTTGCTCATGCAGCGTGCGTTATCCTGGGAAGGGCGCATAACAGGATTAAGATGAATGCGATTACGGTGCTAACAGATTTTGGCCAATTTTCCCTTTCAGTATTTGTTGGACGTTTACTGTGTAGTAAACAGTTCAGTTGTACAATTTTGTAATAACTACCACCTTTCATTCTTTCGAAATATTAATGAAATATTATTGTTTTTAATTTACTGCCTAAACTCTAAAATACAATTCATGATTTCGGTGAAGTACTTCTCAAAGCAAATTCAGTTTATAAACATCGAATGACTGGCAAATCAGTAAAATTCACTTTAACGGTTCAGATCGCAGTTTGGTTCACTAACAATTCAGTACACATCACTGTTAATCGGTGATATTCAGCCACTTATGTGATCAACAAGTTTTCCGGAGTTTTCATTGGTTTGCCATTTGGAGTAATATTCACCGTTTTGACTTTAAGAGTGTACTAAAATTATTTAATTTATTTATGACACCTCGGAATTTAGTACATACCATTAACGTAAAACAAGTACTTAGTCTCGTTGATGTTTGATTTGTAACATACCGTTTATGTCATCACAGCGCATTTTGCAGGTTCTGGGTTTGAGTACCGGGCTAAGAAATGAGTGCTAAATTTGTATATATCGGTTAGTCTGCAGATATTTCCCCTTTCTGCTCCTCGTCAGGCCGCAGGTAGGTTGCGACTGTTACATAACACTTTTTTTCAATGAATTTTAATCTTATGTCCGTGCATAAATTGACGCGTTCTTGTACTGCAAGAATAAGCGAGTCGAACGAAGGAACAATCTTAGGTGGTAAGCCAAGGAATAAAAGGGCAGACGTGCATAATTACTGAGCGCAGCCTATAAATTCTGTAGTGTGTGGAGAAACTTCGTGAAGTTACAGCCACAGGCTGGCTGCAGTCATCTAGACGATGTCTTCTCTTTTGTGATGGTATACGTGTATATTGTGGAAAATATGAAAGGTTGTCCGTGCTTAGGACTCTACCGTGTGAGAAAGACGTTAATTAAAACTTCTTAATATTTGTGGTGATGTTTCCTTACAAACATTATTTAAGAGTTACACATTTGCTTACGAATGTCGGTTTCTCGAATGTTCTCATTGACCGTGGTGGTACAGAGGTTATATCACTCACCTCTCACCACAGTGATCTGGGCTAGATTCCTGGCGGACTCATACCCAGATTTTCCATGTGGGAGACATGGCGGACTTTGTCTTTGTCCGGTAGATTTTCTCGGGGTACTCTCACTTCTACTTTTCATTGTACACTGTTACTGCTCCGTATGTATCTCACTTTGCCCCTACCGGCGCTTAAAGACCCCAGCTGTTGAGCGACGCCCAAATTGATTTTTGGGAGCAACAAGGGCTAATGCGGTTTTGTGGTACGTAATATACACTGAAGAGCCACAAAAACTGGTATAGGCGTGCGTATGCAAATAACAGAGGTATGGAACCAATCAGCAACGCGATGCGGTCGGCAGCTAGATTGGTCAGTGCTGCTACAGGTTATCAAGATTTAAGTGAGTTTGAACGTGGTGTTATAGTCGGCGCACGAGATAACATTTGGATGTTCGCATACGACCATTTCACGAATGCACCGTGAACATCGGGAATCCGGTAAAACATCACATCTTCGACATCGCTGCGGCTGGAAAAAGATCGTGAAAGAACGAGACAAACGACGACTGACGAGAATCATTAAACGTGACAGACGTGCAACCCCTTTCTCAAATTGGCGCAGATTGGATTTGTGGACGGCCCTGCAGGATTCATGTTGTGAAGTGCCTCCTGCATACCTTCAGACATTAGTCGAGTCCATGCCACGTCGTCTTGCGGCACTTCCGCGTGCTCGGGGGGACCTACACTATATTAGGCAGGTGTATCAGTTTTTTTTTGGCTCTTCAGTGTATAAAGTAGCTAACGGACGTACATCGCACGACAATCTGAATATATTAGACAACAAAAATGGTTTTTCGATGGTAATAGTTCATTCACTGCAGTTTATTGCGTTGTAAGCAGCGGTCGTGAGACATGTGATGACCTCGCACGCTTCTGCATCTTGAACAAGCAAAAAACCAAATAACTGCAGCTAGACGGCCACCTAAAACGGCTGTACGGTTGCTCGACGTGAGCATGCAACATTGTGGTTTGTTCGCATGAGCGAGACTTCGAATCAGTGGACCACTGAGGACCATGCTGGTCGGCTCGTCTTACGTGCATGTCACCAAACTGGCATGCAATCTCTCGGAAGCGTAGCGTCCAGCCATAGGATTTCTGTCAACAGTCCTAGAATTGTTTTAATATGAAGTGTGCAGCAAGGTTCAATGCTATCATATATCCGAGATTCACATTAAGTGCATCATGTTGATAGATTTTCAGATATAGCAGTCTGGTAAAGCAGTTTCTTGTTACGGGAGGGTTCCAAAATAGTTCTTGTAAGTATGCCCATTTTATGTCATCTAAAGTGTATTATTTTCGTAGATGAACACATTGGTAATGCTTATATTTCTCTTGTATAAAATACGTGCCAGGTATACGGGACCCGTTATATTGACACGCACTTTTTCATGGGATCCGGACTATATTCGTTTAACGTAAACAATTACAAAACATTTTATGTCGATAAACATAATTTTGCAAAGAGAGGAATTTTAAATTTGTAGTGTGGCACATTGCCAAGGTTAAGATATTATTTATTTGAACTTAAGCTGAGATATTTAAGATTTACATAGAAATTAAACCAGTATGTTATCTCATGAAAAAAACTGCTAGGAAAATTACATTCACAACTTAACTGCAGCCAGTAGAGTTACACAGAACAAGCTTTAACAGATCGCGATTCCGTATATTGAGGCCAAAGCTATAATAAGGGCACATGGGCACATGAGCCTTTTTTTTTGTGGAAAATGCTTCAAATGACCCGCCATGATTTTCTGAACACGCCCTCAAAATTTGAAGCAGATATTTTAATTACTGAGGTGGGTGTGCAGAATGTTTTAAGTTTTTGTAAAGCATCTCTAGTGTACTATATGGTTTATTGTTTAAAAGGGATTGTGTTAATGTTCAGTGTTATGCTGCAGTGTATCTTCATTTTTAAGATCAATAACAAGCTATTTATCGTCCATCTTTGTTAGTGCCATGCGACTACTCTGGACTTTTCCAAATAATATTTCAATCTTTGTTCGCATTTCATGCATTATGACTTTTTTGGTTGTGTTCCCTCAATTGTACACTTCCGAAAAAATTTTCGTTAATATACGGGCATTTTCAACAGTGTAGACTGGAAACAGCTCATACGTATATGACTTACGGATTCGAATAATGATCGTGCTGTGAAGTGTAATGATATCACCTTAGTGACCTCGGCCATGTAGTCGCCATTTGAGATGGGATAAGTCCCTTGCATTTAAGGGTTTCTTAGTTTTTTTTCCCATCTTTCATCTCAGAAGGTGTGCAAAACCTTTTACTATGAAAGACCATAAAGAGGTCCTCGAAATATCTTAAAATTCTTACGCAGTCAGTGCCCTGGTTATTTTCCTACGTATAACCGCAGAAAAAAAATATATTTTGCGTGGGTATCTGTGGGAGTGACAATAGCAAAAAGCATTTAATTTCTTCACATCCACATTAATTTATGGTTATAGATGTTGCAGTTAATGACATTTTGGATGCATAATTTACACAGCATTTGTTTTGTTACCACGATCAACGAAATGTATGCTTTGTTTTGGGCTATGTTAATACGAACCACTCGTCACCTAGGTTAGTAGCACAGTTTACGAATCAGATATTCACAGTGGACACCGTTGGGCTTTGAGCCGTGCAGTGTATAACACGGGCCAAGGAAAACTTTCCTGCATTTAACGCACACATTTGCGTACATTGCGTCAGAATGGATTTAAACAACGTCTAGTTCAGAAAATGCACTATACATGTCCTAAATACCTGATATGTACAGTTATGTTGTAGCGAAAAAATACAAAATAAAAATTGGTATTATCTATCCCCGTTAACTCGGCTCCACCCTGTTTGCAGAAATTCTGCGTTTTTGCGTCATAATTTTAGATTAATAGTTATTACTGAGAATGTACGACTATAGCAAATTTACATTTTATGAGTTGTTTAATATTTTTGTCCGTAATTTTAATTGTGTGTTATCTGCTTGTTGTAAAATGTCGAGAACATATTTATATTTTATCAATAAGTTGCTGTATTTCTGCAAGCAGGAAATAACAGAGTGAAAATTAGATACAAATGTATTAAGCAACTAGTAAATTGTACATTTTCCATTATCAAACACTTCCAATTAAAATCTCTGAAACAGAAAACATGAAAACGACTAGTTTCTGCAAAAAGGGTGAAGCCGAGTCTAAAGAGGGCATGAGACATACATTAACTCTAAATACAACTATTGAAGTCTACATAAGGTTTCAGGGAACCAACATAGTGAAACTAAAAAGAGAAATCGTAGATAACGGGTTTCGCCAACTTTGCAGGCAATAGTTTGCAATATTGGTGCATTAGTTTCGTAAAATATATTCTACCGCGTTAACATGTAAACATCTTTGGGGTCAGAAATAGCTCGGCAGAAATGCATCACTTTGATAAAATATTTCCTCTCGTAGGATTATCTAAGATTGCTCTTATAAAACAGTAAGACGCGGTTAACCTCTGTAGCGTCAGTATAAGTCCCATGCATGCGTTCTTAAGGAGAGAGTATCGGAATTTCTCCGAGATCGGGACGGAAATGCACCTGCCAGCGCAGTGCGTGTAGACTGAGGTCACGGCCGCCAGAACAATGCAAGTCTAAGCGATGAGGCAATCTCGAGGGCGGGAAGTCTTCACTCCACGCGCACCAGCCGAGACACAGGCCGGGCCACGTAACGGCGCGTTCACAGCCACTAAACACAGACACGGGCCACTGTACGCGACCAGAAACCTTGCGCGAAATTTTCTCACAATCGGGTACGTACGGTATTGCTTAGAGTCAGTGGAATTGTGCGGTGAGTCTGGCGTCAGTTGGAAGTGTTTGTGAAGGTTTTAATGTTTTGGCCGTCTTGACGTACCATCATAAAATGGAGTACGATAATGTAGTTAGTGGCATTTTGTGTTGGAAATGAACAGTGATTTTATAAAGATGGCATGTTTGCTTGCCTTTGAAATATTTTTTTTCCTTCGGAGATCGCAAGGATGTGGATAACATATAAATATTTCTGCTATAGTCCATTCACGGTTACTTCCAACTTTTCTGAAGCCCTGCTGAAGTTCTACTTCCAGGATATTCCACCTCCTAATGCAAACAAAGCTAAACTGAGTATAGAAAATTACACCAAAGGGACAACGCGCCGCATTCGTGCTCACCCAGTCTAATAATATTATGCATAAGAACTATTTCTTAGTAGGCATTACCAATGCACCTATATTCTCACTGTTTTTATTGATATGAATTATAAATGCAATAATATAATTTACATGCCAAATAGAAATAAATGTTTAATTTCATTAAAAACGAGATACTTTTATGTTAAGACAAGTATAAAACGCTCGTGATACACGACATATTTAGGAAACAACCAAACACGTTATACATGGGGTGAATTTTCAAAGGTTTGATTCAAAAAGTGCGAAGAAACCGCGAATAGACTATAGTACGTTATGTTCTTTGCTCTAAATTTATGTCTTGCGACATTTATTCGTTTCTCCAGCATAACAATGTTCCTACATTTTTAACAACAAAATAAACAATTTCGTTTAAAAATGTTTACTGTGCTCTCAATAGCTTTTGCCCCATGCATCTGCATTATTTGCAGTTGTGAATCAATATGTTCGAAATCATCACCAAGAGAAAGGTTTGTTACACCCAACAAAGTACTTGTTTGTATATGACCAAACGTATATTTAGTAGCTCCAACAAAATATTTTGTTAAGCAAACAGAACTTGAAGATCAACAAAATTGATATTGTTGACTGCACATAATATGTACTTGAATAAATGAAACTTCTGTTGGGTAAAAAAAAAACATTAGACTGTCTATAAAATATTTAAGTTGGAACAACTGTATTTATTTCTTTGATCATTAATTTTATTGCCTCCGTTCAAAAATACAGCTCGAGAGTTTGATTGAAATTTTGTGACATTTAACTATAGTAACAGTGTTTGTTAGTGCGTGTTTTATTGATTCTTACTAATGGCATAGACAAGCCAATAAAACCAGTTCAACAGGAAACTGAAACTGTAAAACTTGAAGGGTTTATTTACGTACTTTGTCCTGTATTTCAACCGTATGCATTTAATAACATTCTCATTTCGTCAGTAGTCACTTAAGGTGACGTTGCTACGTTCGGCCGCTTATGGTCAGGTTTCGAAAGTCGGTCGTGCTTTCACTTTTTTTATAACAACAGAAATTGCTTAAGTATGTACAAACGTACAAATCTTTAAATGCAGCAATCAAACTCTACAGTTCTGGACACGAAATTAGAACAAGAAGTTAGTTTGGTTTCAGAGACAAGATTTTTAATTGTACTTATACAAACAATTAATTTGTTTGCACCAAACCAACATTGCTTCAATAACAAAACTTTTTTTCTCAGCTTGGTGGTCAATTCTTGTACACAAACTGTGTTTAATGGTACATAAGTTTCGAAAATGATTTCGGTGTCCGGCCAGACTTCAAACGCGTTTACTCTAGTGTTACAGTCGTGATTGGACTACGATAGTTCTGACACGTCTTGTTCAGCTCTTTTAGCCAGTAATAAGCAGGAAGAAATAATGCAACCTTATCACGGGTCACCAACATGGATAAAAAAAAATCACCACGCCATGACCCCATGACATAAAATGGTGGGCGGAGTATGTCTAGAACTGACAAGTCTAGGCTACTGCCGTGACGTAGCGGCTAGAGCACTCACCGCTGACCAAGGCAAATCTGGTTCGATTCCCGGGAATCGTGTCGGACGATGCTACTGGTCAGCGGGTTTTCTCGGGGATCTCCCGTTTTCCCCACCTTTGCATTCCGACACCGCTCCATTCCCACCTCGTTCCACCCTCATCGGTTCTCAAAACCTCGTTGTTAAGAGCAGTCCAAATTTCTCCACTCCATGGTGCTGCCAAATGAACCCGCGGAATTCACATCCCTCTATCTATGTTGTACGATTACTGCTACTCTTTCAGTTGTGAACGCAGTTTCACACTCAGTTGGTGTAGGGGCGTGTTGGGAAAGGACTGGGTCGATGTAGGGGTGTATGGATGTTGGGAGGGGGAGACCGGGGGCATGGGGCTCTGCCCATGGGCGGCTCGCTGCCCGCCCATCCGTGACGGCGCTAATCGGCTCGGCGACCCGGACACCGTGAATAATACCGCCAGCTGTGCTGTTACCCTCTTCTTCCTAACTTCCCGTTCTGCCCTGCTTTATTTTACGTTCCCCTCTTACCCCTTTGTGCAGCATCCGTCCTCTACACCTCTCAGGCTGGAGCTCTGGACCAGCCCCTCGTCGTTTCCGCCTCGAATCCCTCAACTCATAATATGATGACGGCGACGATGGACTTGCCCTCTGGCAACTCACAGACTGGCAGTACGCGATCAAGTAATCGACCATTAGATTTATTTACTCGAGTTTAATATTCTAGCAGGTAGCTTCGGAAAATTCTTTCATTCGTTCTTATGTCTTTGTGAAGATGAAGGTGCGTTAATTTTGCAAAGATGGTTAAGCATTTTTTAAACTTATCTTGATACTCTTCACAAAATGTGCAAAATTACTTGTGAGTTGTTGCAATAAATGTCGAAATTATTCCCACTTAATTAAAATTCGTGCTTATATCCACAACGTAATCTGTACTAACTCTCTTTAATTATTACGGGAACGGTACTGCCCGATTTTGAGCTCACACAACATATCCCTCCCCTTTGGTTGCAATTTAAATATAGTGCGATCGGGAAACGCTGGGAGTCTTCTCGACACACATTTTCTTTCTCTCTTGTTTAACAATATGTGCCTTTATCTGACTCTGTAATGTTTTCTACGCCTTAAGTTGCATGAAATTTGGGTATTGATTTTTTTTTTAGAGGTTTCTCTGTGTCTTGTCAGTTTCCCCGTTCCCCGGTTTCCTTCAAGGCCCTAGCTTAGCTAGAGTTATATGTGATGGAATCATAGTCCCAGTCGCGACGATATATTCACATTCCAACAGATGCTGCGGGAACTCAGTCCTTAAGTGAGGCATTTCTCTTGCACGCTTAGGCTTACAGAACGTCAGCCCTTAGCGCATTTAATCTCACCCTTACTTCTAACATGTTACTTCATCCTGCACACTAGGTTTAAAGCAAAAATTTTAATTTTTTTTAAGACACATGTGTGTTTGGCTTTCTAGTTATTACTTTGGTTCACTTGTTAGATGCTAGTTTCTTCCTTTCTAAATTTCCGGGGGGGGGGATCGCGGTGGTGTAGTGGTTAGACTACTCGCCTCCCACAAGGGCGGACCGGGCTCGATTCCCGGCGGGATCGCCCCGTCTTCCCCGCCTTGCATTCCCGCGCTGCTCCGTACTCACATCACTTCACCCTCGTCGGCTCTAAAGACCTCGATGTTGTCGGCCGCCCAAAACTCTCCACTCCGCTATGAATTTCCTGGTTCTGCCCCAGTCACCGTCGAGCCGAGTGTTCTCCGAACTGTTATTCGAGCGTGGTTGCTCTGGCGGGAACTGCTGTAGAGTGAAGTGTTTCTCGGCGCGTTCACTTTCCACCCCGTGTCCCCTCCTTCTCATCTTCGTGTCACATCTTCATCGCCTGCCTTATCCCACTTCACTCATTTCTCGTGCTGGCAGGGAACGGCACGTCTCTCCTTTGAGTTTAACAGTAGGCTATGCTTTGGGTGGAAATAAACTAATCCCGCAGCCAGCAACAAGTTTTGTTACTATATGCGTTCGTTGTAGATTTCTCTGTAATACACAAGGATGCCAGCTTCTTATAACGTACCATTCTGCTCCCGGCCTATTCACTGATGGCATAGGTAAATTGCACATCTGGAGCTTGTATTACCGCGCCATGGCCAACTTTGGAAATGTATTTATACTTAAAATTCAAGAGTGTACAACTCATTTAGTTACCATGCTCTGATTAGGTCCTGTTTTATTCAATAATCTTTGATCCTACTGCAGCACTCTGAACTTACAATAAGTATTGTTTCAAAAATAGGCCGAGAACGAGAAAATGTTATTCGTAAATTCTGTACACGGTTAGTTTTTTTTTTTTTTTTTTTTTTTTTTCATTCCGGCCATGTGAAACATTTGCTGTACGCAAAACTTATCATTGCCAAGAGCCTAATGCTTATTTTTCAAACGTCTCTCAGTTGGCGCTGTGAAATACTAGGAATGTAACTTTGTTAGTTTCCCCAAATGTAATGTTTGGGGGGGGGGGGTAGTTCAATACCAGAATATTCGCTTCCCACCAAGACGAATCGGACATGATTCCCGGCGAGGTCACCCCCGGGTGTTAGCATGTGGGAAACGTAGCGGAATTTATCGTTGGCCGGTGGGTTTTCTCAGGATATTCCCGTTTCTTCCGACCTTGCATTCAACCGCTGCTCCATTTTCAGTTAATTTCACCTTGGCCGAGAGAGAGCGAGAGAGAGACACACATCTAGAAAGAAACCAATTTCAGTTGGTCACCCATTTAAACTGTGCACTTCTAATATGATGCAAGTACCTCGTCCAACTTTTCCTAATCCGCAGCTAGCATTATCAGTCAAGTTTTTAATTAAAGTATATGCAATTATTGTCTTTATAATTGTTTCAGAAGTGCCAATTTAACCGTACAGCAATTATAAATATGCTGTTTTAATTTTTTTTATTTTTATAATGTTTTACCCGGATGGGAATAAAAAGGGTTTCACGTTCGCAGAAACACTGACCCGAGGTGATTCACACACAAAAAAGAGTATATTTCATGTAAAGTAGGTACGTATTAATTATTTTACACAAAATTTTAAAACTGCGTTTAAAATACACCCGTTTACCTTGCGGTAAACCATTCTGCAAANTCATGTAAAGTAGGTACGTATTAATTATTTTACACAAAATTTTAAAACTGCGTTTAAAATACACCCGTTTGAATATGAAGGAATATCGAGTGAGAGTGTGAATGTATTTGGGCGGCTCTTAACATCGAGATCTTGAGAGCCGATCAGGGTGAAGCGAGGTGAGTATGGAGCAGTGCCGGAATGCAAGGGGGCGGGGAAACGGGAGTATCCCGAGAAACCACGCCGACCAGCTGCATTGTCTGGCACGATTCCCACATGCAAGAATCCGGGGGTGATCCCGGCGGGAATCGAACCCTGTTCGCCTTGGTGGGAGGCGAGAGTATTCTATCCACTACACCACCGTGGCCCCTAGAACTACCGAGTCACGTTTGGTGAGGCTTAGCCGGTCTGTTCCCGCGTAAACCGCGTTGCTCGAATTTTTTGCACCTCTTTTATGCATATTTTTCACGACAAACCAACTCGCGTACAAATATTGTAGCCGTTTTTTTATTCAGTTATGTTGTATTCGGGCTAATTTCACTGAGCTAATATTCATTTTAAACCATCGTGGTAAAAAATTCAACAATTATCCATTTATTACGCACTTCATTTATTTTGTCCAGTAGCCCAGGGAAACGCACCTGATACCATGTTGGTATTATTTATTCATTCGTAATTTTGAGCGTGTGTGCAGATGTGGGACCGGTTAAAATGTAATGTTAATGTATTGTGGCGCCTGTTGTTTTAACTGCATCGCCAGTTTTGTCCCGCCACAAATGTGAAACTTATCAAGTTACACAGTATAAAAGTGGATTGCGTTGGATAATCTGTTAAACCCCAATAACCGTAGTTTCGAATTCACACACCTGAAATATGATATAGGCAATGTATTAGTTTCCCGAAAACATACAAGTTTTGTCACTGGTGTCCCCGACTATATCGCTCGTAATATAGTCATCGTTGGGTGGTTTACAGAGTCGTCTTTTTTTTTCTCATTTTCTCCTTATGTCTCTTTATGTACCCGCCTCTGGCCCCCCTCTCTTCTCATCGTACTTTTTTCTTCTTCCTCACTCTGTACCAATCCATCTTGCGCCCTCTACCCGACCTCTCCGCGTTCTCTTCCTCGAAATCTCTCTTTCCCGTCTTCTCTCTTACTCTGTTTCTCTCTTTTATACCCCTCCGTGAAATATGAACACCTCGTTAACCTGAACTATTATATTAGTATCTCGAACATATCCAACATAAACGGGTTTTCATGTGTAATGTGTGTCATGTTTCTAATATTGATATCTATCCTCGGTATTAAAGGAAATGTGCTTCGGTTTTGCTGTAATTTGAATAATTATCATTTTTTTTTAAATTAACTATTAAGTAACTCTTATAGTTTTTGTGTTCTTGCGTATTTTGGTACTTGCCCAGTTTATCTCCTTTTGTAAACCTTCAGTCCTAACTATTGTCTCCCATAAAGAATAAAAGGAAAATTTTGCATCCAGACGTGATTTTAATTTCTTCGTATGTCGGTGTTGCAAGTATACTAAACTATCCTGCCATTATCTAACAGTTTAATTTCTTCATTTCTCTGTCCCTCGTCTCGTGTATATGTATTTGTATGTATATTTATTACAGCAGACACTGCCGCAAGACGCAGGGGAAATACATGCAGGCAACGGAATAAAATCATGAAATAAAAAACTTCATGTCAAAATGTGACTAAAGTTCGGTTTTTCGTGTTACAGCTCTGCATGTATCCCAGAACTGACCCGTTCGTCTACAGAATGCGCGTTTCTTTCTAAATAAATGCGCTAATATTCGATTTAAAATATCATGACTGTCCTCGGTTAACCACTGATAGGTATATTACAAGATTTTAGGGAACCTCGGTATCTCGTCTTTGTCTTCAGACGAAACGTACAAAAATTAAGTGCATGCCAATGATTCCAGGAAATAAATGCCCTTTTCCGTTTTTCTCTTCTTGGCTATGCACGCAGAATTTCTACTATAATTTAAAGTAATTCAAAGCAATTTTTATGGTATTTTACTTTGTGGTCCGGCGTTAACCTAGGAAGAGCCTCGCGTTAACAAGAGTATTTTTTCGTCAACGTAATTACGAGTAGTGTCCTGGAGATTTCGCGTGTTTATTCGACGGCTATGGTGTACTCGACAGTTCTGTATACACCCAACGCACTCTCTTATGTTAGGTTCTTTCATTATGAACACTGCATCCGGTGTACTAGTTTGTGCGAGATTCGCTCGGATTCTTTGTACATGAATATTACTGGTTCACATACCTACAGTGAACGTCAAGAAGCGAGTGGACCAATCACAAACGTAACAAGAGAGTCTAAGTGGTTATAATAGTCTATCCTATGTCTGCTTGAACGTGCAAAAATTCCGGGTCTATAATTATGGGACAGCTTTCTCCCCGTGTCCGCTACTATATTTTACAGACGATCAGAATGAGATTTTTAACTGTAATTAATACAATCTCTCCGAAATATTCCCCTTATCTCTTACTAGCACTATCCGGTTATTGCGCCCTTTATAACATGCCCTATCCTCAGCAAATGCGAGCCGTTAATTGCTGAGATAGCACTGTCTTTATTTTTTATAAATATACGTTATAATACAGGCGTAGCTTACATGTGGTGCTTGCATATTGTTACATGCGCTGTCTCACGCACTGTATGCGGGCTCCGTGCTACTTTATTATGCGCGGTCCTGCACTGTAAAGGATGACCCACCTCGACCCTCCCCACACCCAGGCAGATTCTCTCGCTGCTCCGTCGCCCCGCGGCTGGGGTAATGATTGACAGCCAACCTGACTGGCGTCACAGCCCCCTCCCCGTTGCCGTCAGAACTTTACAGGATGCGCAATAATATTCTAGCAAATAAGAATCTCGGGGCAATGCGGCATTTGGAGAAATTACTCGGCTATGGCCGACGACACTATAAATACCGCCGCGGCCGGAGGATCGACAGTTCTTTGTGGAAGTCATTTGGCTGCAGTCCTATCATCGGGCGAAGTCTGTTGCAGCGATGGACATCAGCGGAAAGGACGGACGACGGTGGAGGATACTAGATGACGGCAGACTAGTGTTTCTACGGTGTGGACCGACGAGAAGGCGTGGTACCCGACGAGTTGAAGGCAACCGTGTTTGAAGGCGCTCGTAGATCTCTAGAAGATTTCGGACTGGTGGAATCTGGACTGAACTAAGGTGGAACTGTATGAACATGTGATACAGACTTTATTGTAAATATTGAAACTGTCAAATACGGACATATCATTTACAAAATAGTTCAGAAGGTTGTTTATTGGGACTAATTTTAATTATTTGACTATCTCAATTTCTTTGAGGTGATAGTAAATTATATTGTTTGAATTTATTAATTGTTAACAGTAGGTGATAGCAATTTATTGTAAGCTATTGAATTGAGAGTATATTTTTTAAGTTATTGTAAATAAATTAGGACATTATAATTATTTATTTTATTTATCTAAGACCTCCATCTCCTAAAAAAAAACCTGGATAAGCCCACTGACTTTGAAAAATTTTAACAATAATTTTATATTCTATATAATAAATATTATTTAGTTTTGCTTTGGTTATAGCCCAAGTGCCTTAAGGCGCTTTCTTCTACATAATCAAGGTATTAAAATCCTTAGAGCAGATTGGCTGGGGCACACGGTGCTCGCGTTGCCTCCAGAAAGGGGGGATGGGGAGACAGGTTCTCTTATGGACGGCATAGTCCCCCTCCCACTCATGACTAGTAACTATCTCCTTTGTTGGGTGCCTTTTAAGTAATTGACAACACTGACAAGCATGTAACGGTCTCCCAGATGTTCCCTCATCAGCCAAGTAAGATCTGATTTCCTTTTATTACACCTGACTTCGCGTGATATGTGCCGGCTCTAATTTAATTATAGACGTACTAAATCCAGTTTTCCTGTGAGATGCGACATATGAAACGACGGAAAATATGCACATTACATTGTACAGTGCTTGCCATCCCACAACTAACCATTGATTAACGCTTTCAAAGTCCCCGTGAACTCCTCGTTTCCGCTGCATGCATATGCGAGAATTGCTCCTCACACTACGTGGGCTGTATGTTATAATCGCATTTGACACTCACTTGGAGGCACTGGTGCGTATAATGTTTGGCCCTTGAGCATCATTCGTATCTTGACAAAGATGTGTGAAGAATAGACTATTAATAATTTAAAATAAATGTTGCGTGTTTTACGTAGTGTTAATATTATTCTGATGAAAAAATCGTTGTTAGTTGACACTGAAATAAGGTATAGCCTGTTCACTGTCATTTAAGCACTTTTCAAATCAACCTTTGAAAATTGTCACTGCCCTACATGCATATATTTTTACGAACACAGTTACTGCACGTGTCCAGTAAAGTTGGTAACGACGGATGGAAAGTAGTCCCAAGTCTTTACGTAGAATTAAAAGTTTTATGTAAACATTTGTGAATACTGAAATAGTTTATTTTGCTGTCTGGTTTTTATGCATATACATAAGTGTAAGGATTAGCACATTTGTAAAATATTTACTTTCCTAATAATTTTAGTTTCATTTGACCGGCGCATGAATTAAGTAATAATGCTCATGACAATGTTAATTCTACATATGGAGAAGAATATGTTCAAGTCCACACAGCTAGATATTAAGCAAGGCTTTCAAAAGTGCTCAGTTTACCCGTGAATAGCCTGTATTATGGAACATGTGCAATCAATAGTTTACTTTTCATATTCTGCTTGCATTGTCATTCCACGGCAAATGGAAAACTCCGACTCCACACAGGAGCTGTTGCGTATTACAAGCAGGTGTGTTAGTTTACGTTCGTTAGGGTAGTCCGGACGACGCACCGTGCGTTAGCACGTGAAATGGCCGACGCCGCAATTGTCGCCAAGAAAGATATCCGAGAGAATTTTCCACGCGCGGGCTTATTCAACGTGCGCGCTTCTCCTGGTTAATAAATTGCTTACCTCCGGGCGACGACAAATTGGCTTTCTCGGAGGCCTCCCCCAGCCGGCTTTGTTAACGCCCTGGGTGGTAACGAAGTTCGCCCGGCTATGATTGCATTAACGACGCCTGCGAACAGGTAAAAACATTTCTCTCCTGCNCCCCCCCCGGAACATCATCACTTTCTGAAAAGTGTCCGTCCGTGACGTTGACGAGAAAATTTGGTCCGAACAAACCTTTTCGGCAAAACACCACGCGGCAATTTGATTACGCTGAATTTTAGCGCCCACCTCGACGTTTGCAGGCAGACATTTATCGTTATAAGTGTAGTTTGTTTCCCAGCGAGAGAAGTTGAATAGGATACTGTGGCCGTAGTCACTAGCACGTTAATTTTGTAATATTCATCTTTATTTAATTTTCTGATCCGACGCTTATCATAATCAGACATTAACGTCTGGAACGAAGATAAAAAACCGGTCTTAAAAAGCCAGTGCAGTCGCCAGTATCGAACCCACAATCTCTATACAGCAAGGCGTGGATAGCAACGAGATGATGAAACTGCGGTACCACCGACAGTTCACGTCCAACCGTTAGCGGGATTAAATGATTATAAGCATCGAGATGGTATTCTAATTGGAGATTCCACCTAAATCACGCAGGTCATTGGCTAATTATTCGGATGTATTCGGAAACCTTCGTTTGACCGATTAGTCGGTTCCCCTCCACCTTTTCAAATATAATTCCGGCAATGTTCCTCATTGGCTAATTTCTTGGGTGATTTTTGGAAACCTTCGATCCTACCAATCGGTGGCCTACTTTAATCGCGAGGGTGAACTATTTTTTTTTCCCGTAACTCTTTATGAGGCGCACCCCAAGTCCCTCGGAAACCAGTCATTTTTCTCGCTCTTAGAAATGTACGCGTGTTGTCAGAGCGGCTATAAAATCCTTTCGGCCATTCTGGCATTTGGAAGGGTGCGCTCGCTTAGTGCCTTGGACAAACGGGACGAGTTACGGTGCCTGCCGAAAGAATTTCTCCTGGTCTACGCACCTAACGAAATTTCGACTGTATTCAAGTATTTGCCGGCCTACCTGCAGCAGGACGAAGACATATGGGACTGCCTCCCTTGCAAGGAGTGTTTTGAGGGCTTCACCACCTCGGATCCCGACACGCAGCATCGCAGGAGTTGGTGCAAGGCCCGCCGAGCAGCCCTCATGATGTCTGTGCCCGTGGAAGGCGACGTCCCCATAGAAGACGTCCTCCCTGCAGAAGACGCCCTTCCCGTTGAAGACGCCTTCCCCGTAGAAGACGACGTCCCCGTGCAAGCTGTACCTGGGAAAGATGCTCCCCTTCAAGAAATTTACTGGCAAGTAATACCCGCCGAGTAAACCAACCCAGAACACATGTGCCCGATGTGTATGGACCTCGATGAAGTTTTAAATGACTCTGTAAGAAATTTGTGAATCTCAGTGTGTGTATGGGAACTTATATTTTTTTATATGACAAAAATCGTATAAAATGTTTTGCAACATCCAAGGTTTTCGCTCATTGGACTCGTGCACCATCAAGTAGATTGCCATCTCGCACAGTGACGAAGACGAGAAAACCAAAGTTATCACTTTTTTACCGCTGTGTCCATGGAAGCACCTCAACCGCACCACGCAACAGGCGTATCGTCCATCTACAGACGTACGAATCGCACACGTAAGGTGGGGCGAGGGAAATTTTCCGTACGAAGAAATTCCGACAATGCTGGACTCTGCCATAATTCCTTTTTATCCTGGGTATGTGTTTGGAAGACGTCAAGAGTCGACGATTTGCAATGTGTGCCCCATCGGAACGAACTTTGTAGACCTTTACAAGGATTGCCGCTGCCCGCCGTTTCGACAACTCGTCGAGACGTACGCCACAAGACTTCACGAGTGCAAAAATCGAAGACATTTCTGTGCTCCGTGGAATTCCGAAACCTTAAGACAGTAGAGTTAAAATAACCCGTGGTACATTAAAAAAAAAATTACGAGGAACTCATGGTACATTATATTTTTTTTTATATAAGTAATGTCTTCCAAGACTCAGAGAAGTAACACTTGTATTATGCAGGAGAACAATAATATTGTGATGTGTGGATAAATAAATGTGTTTAAAAAATACATTCATTTTTATTTTATCTCGGGTTATTTCCTGCTCACGTAAGTTAAAAAAAAAACTTTTAGTAAAGAAAATAATATTTTGTATGTATCAGTTTTGTTATAATTTAAAGAAACAATAAATGTAATATCTTCAATGAGACTATAGCCATCACTAAAATAACGTCTGATATATTTTCCGTGTATGAACATAATTATTTACTTAAATAAATTAAGGATTAGAGGTAAATACTTTGCAGATGGGGGCCTCGAAAAGTATTTCTAGATATGCTGTGTAGCGGTGGCAAAGACGGCCGGAGTTAAGGTTGGCACCGCATGCAGTATTCACGAGTTGGCAGCCGTACGTAAGATGTACTTTGCTCTTCCTGCTGAACACGTAGCAGGCGAGCGCGCGGGCCACCTGGAGCATGGGAAAGGAGGCGAGCAGCTCGCCTACAGTGGTGGCTCTAAATTTATTATTCCAACAGAGATCGATGGGGACAAACAGAACATACTGATGAAAAAAATGATGCCCGTTACCATACTGATTTGTGAAAAAAAGACAAAACATTTCCTAAAAATATCAAAACCCCGGCACATGAATTCCAAACACCTTTAAAACAAAATTAAAGCCAGCGCACCAGGAAAATATGACGTATAGAAGTCTCTGCACTGTCCATTCATAATCAGTTTCACGTTAGTTAAAATGCTTGGAATATTTCGCACGCGAAACATAAATTATAGAATAAATATTTATTATGTCGATCAAATGAAATGTAAAACAGCAGACAGTAAATCTTTTTTAAAAATATTCTCGTTAGTACACCTCCCAAAAAAAAAGCATACACCAAGTTAATAATATATACTTATATGTATGAAACCCCTCATAGTTTTACTCCAACTTTAAACATTTACAGAATTAATCTCTCACCCATGCGTGCATACAAAACAGACCGCAGGCACTGGAGGGACAACAGGGATAGAAATGAAAGAACAAGCTTCTCAGCACACATGTGACTATTTATTATATTCAAAATTATATGTTCACATTAAATGAAACTTTTAGCACGGTTTTTACACCAAAATGTATTTCTTGGCGATCCAGGAGTCATCACATTTGGACTGTCCCAGCCAGCGCATGTACACGCGACCATTGTGTAATTTCTTCACCTTCTCCACCAAATACACGTCGGTAAAATACGTAGGCCAGATCTCTTCGGTGTGAAATCCGCCAATGATGGGTTCGCCGCGTAGGTCCTCGAGGTAATACATGCGTCGGTATGAGTGTCGTATACGCACCACCTTGTACAACTCTGCAGACCAGTTATGACGAAAGCCTCTGTGACAAACTCCCAGTTTTTTTAAAACTGCACCAAGTCACCGATGTATGGGTTCCTCCTCTTCGGAATAGCATAAATGGTCCGAACCAGGGAGTCGTTTTTCACGTCTTCGGACTTCATGCGATTGGTAGTATAAACGGCAGAATTGTACTCGCGAACGAGTTTTGGGAGTATATCTAACCACTTGTGGTTTCCGTTCGCCATAAAATGTCTCCACAGTTTAGCTTTAAGCGTCCTGTGAAAACGCTCGACGATTCTGGTCTTGAGCACAGAGTATGTAGAATAATGATTTATGCCATACTTTTTAATCAGTGCACGAAAAGTTGCATTAAAATATTCTTTTATACCGTCGTCGGTGTGGAGATTTTTCGGTATGCATCCTTCGCGCAATACATCCGCCACGGCCTCCATGACGTCGCGCGCATTCTTCGACTAGAGCGGCCTGGTCCAGGTATACTTGGCAAAAGTATCCATTATGGCCAACATGTAGCAGTGACTTTTATTCACACGAGCAAAGTCTTGCATTTCGATCAGGTGAGATTGGAAAGAATCGTCCAACCCTTTCATGGTGAATTTTCTGCGTGGGTAATTTATCCTAGTGTATTCGTGTATTCGTGTATTCATTTCGAAATGTTAGCCTGCCTCCGCGAGTTCTTCGACGATGGAAATTATTTCGTTCGTGTGCGAGCGGTTTTCTGCTGCCTGCGAAGCAATCAGAATTCTCAGCCTATCTACTAACTCATTTATATCATCCCAATACTGATAGTCGATTTTTTTTTCTCCGCTCTCCAATTTGTGAGTCAAACCCGAACGACCAATTTCACATACCCTAGGAAAATGTCTGGCTATAATAGGGACTTGTCTTTAAATCAATGTAACGCAGGGTTATTCTCGCCCTAATATGCACGACTTTGCTTTAACAAAAGGCTGTAATTGCGCAAATCCGATTCGGCGTAGTGTCCGGAAGACCTACGAAACAAAAGTTCGCTCAATCCCTGCGTGATTTTCACCTTGTGCTTGCCGACCTCCAGTACATCCCTGGGAAAAAATTAAAATTCCTTATTTCCAAGGTACTATTTTTCACATATTTTCTGCAAACCATAAGTCTTGTCGGCAGTACGGTCACAGAAGGAAGCGATGTAATGAGATTGATGAGTGCCCATATTGGGCCCGTGCTCTCGTATTCGTTTCCGTTCTCGCGCACGCAGCAAATCGATCAGGGGCAAATCGTCTTTGTCACTAGTGATGCCACCTTCCGATTCGGGCAATTCCGCGCTTCTTTTCTGTTTACGCGTCGGGGTTGGTTCTTCCACCTTGATTTCAACGCGGGCATCGTCCCCGTCACTCGGTTTTTCCCCAATTTCGTCTAGCTTAAGGGTTATAGGTTTGAGAGCCTCCTCTCTTTGATTCTCGACGGTCGTTCTGTTATTTTTCGCGAGTAAGTATTTGGTCCGTACCGCCTCGACCGCTAGCTGAACCTCACACACTATCGACCTCGCCTTTTTGTAGGAATTCATTCGCGATTTTCTGAAATGCGTTTTGGATATTTTCGAGTTGTCGGACACACACATCCAATATCTTCTTTCTATGTCACGCAACATCAGTTTTCTCAGCTAGTTTGGACATTAGTACATTTTGTAGGTCCTTCAATTCTTCTCGTCTCTGCGCATTCGATACATTGATGAGGTCAATTATCCACGCCTCCGTGGTCTCTATACGTTTATCGCTTGCCACCTAATAATCAACCACTTCATTTTTCACGCTTTCCAGTTTTCGACCAATAAGGGGCAAATTTTCTCTGCGTGCAGTGGTGAAGCGATTTTGCCCACGTTCAAGGTCATTGTGGCGATCGATGCCGCCATATTTTGTTATGCTTGTGTGACTCATGGTTGCGTTTGTAGAATAAACTGAGCGAACCCACGCCTGTACCTGCCTTTATGTGGCGAGCAGTCCTTTACGATTACCAATATACCAAACTTGTCTTTTCATCACAAATAACACGTACTTTAAGTTCTGCAAATGTCATATCTGTAGTTATGTGATCGTCGTAAACATGGCGTAAATTAGTGTCGTCCATGCGGGACAAAACGCGAAAAATCACATTGTCGCGAAGCAGTTGCTTGGGTACATGGGAGTAAGTTTGACTGAGGTACACGCAGTCCACGTTCGGGTGCCGTCCCATGCTAAAGTATTCATGAATACAAGTTGGTTTTTTGCAGGCAATGTCATCGAAGACTAATATCGAGTTTGGAAGAGCTTCATTCGGAGGCACCACCTTCTCGTTTTCGCTGCTGGGGAAATACCTCACGCCATCCATGGCCTGCAGTACTCGTGCCAATCGCATGTATTTCGGTGGCTGGAAGGATTTTGAATGAACGTACACATCCTCGAACTGAAGACCGTCTGGATCTTCCAGCAGGTTCAGTAGGACGCATATTTTCCCAAGCTCGGACGGCCCACAAATCAGGTCTCGCATGCTATTAGGCAACAGGGCATCATGACGGGATTCGTTGTCGGTTTCGGCACCTTCCCCGGTGATACGCACGGGGATAATATTGTTATACTCGATTACTTCCATTATATTGAAACAAAACTGTATAAAATAAAGATATTTACAGTCTCCTCGCTTAGTTTAATTCAATACGCCGTAAGGTAAACATTGTGACATCTGGCAATGGGATCGTCGATTCACTCGTCAATCTGCCGTTCGAACTTTACATTCCAGGAAACAGGTTCTGCGGGCCTGGAACAAGGTTAGCTGAAAGGCTGTCACTCAACGCGATGGGAATAAACGCCCTGGACGAATCGTGCAAGGAGCATGACATCGCCTATTCCCAGTACAAGGATCTGCAAGCTAAGCATCAGACAGACAAGATACTTGCACAGAAGGCAGACCAAATAAGAAAATTGGCAACCACCGGTCTCGGAGAAAATTAGCCACCTGGGGCGTATTCAACCTCATAAAATCCATGGTGAAGATTGACATTGGCGTGAAGAAAGCGAGACGAAGTTCCAAAAGCGAGAGAAGAAAAAGATGGGAGGGTTCCTGATTGTACTGATACCTGCAATCGGTGCTCTGGCAGGTATCGCCAGAGCAGTCACGAATATTGTAAACGCCGTGAATTGGACTTCGAACGATCGAAAACAGGTAGAGGAACCCACCGCCATAACATAAAATTGAAAGCTATCGCCATGGGGGAGGGGGGGGGAAGGTCTGAGGTCTCTACATTCTTCACATATCATTGAAGAAGAGGACCAATTGCTGGGAGTAAAAAAATGGGATAAAATCGGAGAAGGAAATCAAAGTGAATCTGCCTAGACGCCCACAGACGAACAATGTGGATTTGGAACTGTTTGCGCGCAAATTGGAAATACCTAATTTTCGCGGAGTGTTTATGAGAGAGTCCCTTAAACCCTAGAGACACGAAAGTGCCATTATTAATTTGGACACGACAGCCGGGCCCAGTACGCACTGGGTGGCCTATGTAAAATGGGTAAACACGCACACTCTTATGATAGTTTTGGGAATTTGTGGCCTCCACCCACATTTTGCAAGTATTTGAAATATACCAAACTATCGTACAATTACGAAACGGAACAGATGCGGAACTGTGGACACTTGTGTCTGCGATTTTTAAGCAATCAATATTTCCAGTGATAAGCCGAAAAAATCAATATAATTCACAGGGAATAAAATATATTTGTGAACCGTACCGATCTCATCAGTATGTCGGTGTAAATCATTCTGAGTGGTGAAACGTCCGAGCTGCGGGCCAGCTTTTACCCTCCCTTAGAAATGGAGGGGGAATGGTGTGCGGGGCGGCTAGTGGTTTTTCAAACTTACAACACCATATCCTACATCGAGGAAAATAAACATTCCAGTTTTCAGTATTTGGTTATGGGGGCATCGAATGAAATCGCCATTCCCACCGGGACGTACGAGCTGAAGGATATGGAATAATTCATAAAGAAATCTCTGCCGCACGACGTTGCATTCGAACTGCATGGGAATCAGAACACCCTGAAGGCCGGGATGTTTTCCACCACAGATGTAGATTTCACGGAACCGGACACGATCGGGCCCATGCTGGGTTTCGAAACCAGCGTGTACGAAGCAGGAAAAAAACATGTATCGTCGAATGCGGTCGACATATTTTCGGTTAACGTCTTACGAATAAACTGTAATTTGTCAAGTTGCAGTTATATAAATGGGAAACCGAGCAGCACTATTTACGAGTTCGCCCCCACCGTAGGTCCTGGTCATAAAATCGTATGATGTCCAAAAACGCTCATTTACGTTCCGATCGTCGCAAAGATCATCCACGAAGTAGCCGTTTTGATTGTGGACCAAAACGATGAACTGATAAATTTCTGAAACGAAGAAAATATTTTGCGCCTGCACCTAAAACTATTGGGTTAAATTTCGCTTTGAAAAAAAATGTATAAATGCTTTTGGTGCATCGAACCCGAGATCATTAAGCCACGAGAACTCGTTGCGCTAACACCTGAAAACACGGAGTTTCTCCACGTCCTTTGTTTTTTTTTTTAACTAAATCTCCATGATGGACGAAATCCTCGACGTAGATCATCGCCTAGAATTCAACGCTAAATTTAATAAAATCGAAATGCACTGTTACGAGCCTTATCTTATCGGGAATTTCGCTCTCGGAAGGGAGGTTCAAATACCTATACAGCATCAAGATATTTACACCTTGCCTTGCCAGCCCTTTGTGCGCATAAGAGTCAGGCTAACGAAAGCAGATGGGTACTATCCGACCACCCCCAAGTTGGTTCGAAATGGGATTCTGCACCTTTTCTAACGCGAAATATACGAGATAAATGACGTCCTGGTCGACCAATTGTGAGATGTGGGCGTAACCTGGTCGATAAAAATTTACCTATCGCTCACGCCTAATCATCTCTCAGCAGCCAATATAACAGCCCGGTAATCGAAGATGACTACAGTGTTTCCATTTACGCCGAAGGCAGGTTCTAAGTATGCATTCCGCTCTCCTTGCTACTGTGATTCGCCGAAATTATAAGAAAACAGCAATATGTATTCGCAATACCAATTATCGTATTATGGACGCAAGGCGCATCCCATCCTGAACCTCGACAATTTCGAGACATGGCACATTTTCTGGTATTCGATAAATTGAAGCAGAACGAGCGCATGCAAAATGGTACAGTCGACTGCTGGATCGAAATAATCACCACGGAAAATGTGCCCACCAATGAGGCGGACTTCTGCTTGATACTTGCCGACAGTATCGTTCAATTAGATAGTTTTTCCGAACTGGTAACAGTTAATTAAGCACGTAAATACGCATGGAGTGGGGACTCACGTTTAGTCGTAAAATGTACTGTAACTTACTAGGTTTATGGAGCCAAGACGGCTTCGCGGTCAAGGAAATCGAGGTTATGGATTGTCACGGTGTGACTCGAAGCCGCAGCTTCCAGCCTCTATATCCGTTGAAACTGTTGGACAAAAAGACCAAGAAAACAAACGCCTGGTTGACCAAGTACTACCATGGAATGTGCTGGGACGAATGCAAGATTCCATATCATCAGGTGGGAAACGTGCTGAGTGACTTGCTGATGCAGTATCCGCGCAGACCGATTTATGTGGGGGAGCCCGAGCAGAAAATTGCTGAGTAATTTTTGCATAAACGAATTGGAAATAATCGACGTACAGGACGATAATGGATGCCCTTCCCTTGGTAAAATGAGGAAAGAAACGGATCGGAGTTCTCTGGTGAGCGATTCGAAAAATGCCCAGTTACTTTACGAGTGGCATGCTCATTTCACGAAGATATAAACACGGTTGTATATCTTGTAGTGTAAACATTATTTTTTTGGTATGCCAGCCAGCATTCGAGAAAAGTGAGCAGACGTGATTTCGCACGATGCAGAGTCGAAAAAAGAAATACAGTTATGTGCTGGTGTAGATGCAAAATTATCTGCAATAGCTGCTGCGAACACCTGATTCAGGTTCTATGCGTGATCTTAGGCTGTGTGAAATACGAAGATACTTGATCACGTTACAGTCACGTGTACAGATGACGTCATTCCACAAAGCGAAAAAAAATTATGTAAATAAATCGAACCCGAAAATAAATTAGTTGTCCATTCGAGCACGACTCACCGTGGGAGCAGGATAACGGCATTTCATCCGGAGAACCTGTATATCTTGTCATATCCGGACGACTCTAAAATCATCTACACGTTATTAGAGTCTGGATCACTACATAACTACGACGAAAAACGTGATGGATGGGACCACTGGTTATATTCAGTGACTTTTGGTGATTGCGAGCCTACTCAACATTACTTGCTGTACTCCTGGGAATTGCGTGGTTCATGACATGAAACGGGATATGAGTCTTCCAGCAACCGTGGACCAGGTTCTGGAATTTGCAGCAACTTCGAGTCGAGGCAAGTTCGACCCTCCTTCTACGACCACCGAGATTCACGCCCCTGACTGCTCCACCCAGGTCTGCGTACGTCGGCAAAATAACACAAGCTAGACTTCGACTCAAACGGCCCCAACTAAACGTCAAAGGTCATGCCGCAGCCACTGTGTTGACACCACGATGCATATAAATTCTGGGGAACCTGCTTTGAACTGTGAAGCGCCAATGTGTGACGTCAACTGCTGCCGCCAACATGGGTTCGTCCACGACCGACTTTAACTTAGAAAAAGGCACTTTGAGCATTTCCATTCTACTGCGTCAGATCAAACATGAAATACTGCTAATAATTATTTACGAACCTGTTTTAGCTCGCACGTTAAATTTTTAAAGACTCCCGAATTTTACGTGTATTTATAATTTTTCTAATTAGTGTATATAACACATACCTGTATGAAAATGAATTCTCTGTGTATTTATGTTTTAAACCTTTTCTTTTTTTAAATATAACGTTCAATTTTTTGCTTAATTAATAAAATGTGGAAAAAAGAAATATTACTGACAATTTTATTTAATGTATTGGCTCACGGGAGCATGCAGTACCGAAGGAGTGAGGGAGACACTTACCAGGAACGTATACGCACTGGGCGGGCGAAGGAAACAGGAAAAGCTTGCGCGGAGTAATTCTCCTCGTCCACTCGGACGTACCCTGTCGCGCGCACGCCGCAAGCCAATCAGAATATTGCAATAATGGGTTCAATACGAGTTTCCTGGTGACTAGTTGCGTTCCCGATCTCATGCATTACTAGCTGTTCTCCCGGATTGAAATAAAATCTGATGGCCAGCCCAGTTCCGCTGTTATCATCTTCAACCCGATCCCGGGAAGTGCAACGTAGTTCTTATGGTTGGGAAAAAACACTCCACGCCATGTATTAGCCTTCAGCCGTCCCCCCACTCCATCACTTTGTTATTGGACATTCACAGTATTTAGTTGATAAAATATTAATACTGTAATGGTTTAAATAAATATATATAAAGAAAAAATTATGATATTAACTTATTTAAGGGCCATGCCTACCTAACAGTAAAATTAAATATGTATGTATTTTTTTTATTCCCGGGCGTACAGACGCATGACAAAGGGGTAGTAGGCTGAGGTGGGTTTATGCAGAACATTATAGGAAGGAGATGGACACTCGATTATAAGCTTTAGTTTGGGCTTCGATAAGCCATAATTGTATTGGTATTGAAAACACCGTGCTGTGGCTACTTTAAAGAAATTAGCAGCCATCTTAGTAATGTCATCGATAGATTTCGGGTTCGATAGTGACGAGGCTCTCCTAATTAATGAAGGGGAATTATTCGAAAAGATGGGTGCCTCTTCATCTATCGCCTCAGGGCGATGCGACGCTGCACCATCGGATACCAAGGTAGAATCCAGCACTGCACCTTTAGCAACAGTCGGCATCGCGACGGAGACGCCCTTCAGCAGCACCCAAATGGAATCCTCTCGAAGCACCCAGACGCCACCCTTCCAGGGCTCCCAGACGGGTGAGTTGGCTACATCCAACAACATAAGTGAAGGTTCCCTGCTGCTGGAAGCTGGCAATGTACCCCAGCTGGAAAATGGTTCACCCGAAATGACTGTTTGACATGTGCAAACAACGAGGACTCTATTTCTTCCAACGATGTCACGGACTCATCCGTATCGGTACAGTACTCTCCGGTCTCTTATATTGCTTACACAAATGCTGAAAGATGACTTTGCTGCGAAGACAAGTGGTCTCCGCTGCCTCTCGGTGCTAACCCACCCTCCCATCGTTGTGAAGGCGATGAGATTCACCAGTCTTTAAATAACTTTGAAAGCATTTTACGCGTGTTACGTAACGATGTTGCCGATTTACACCTCGAACTGACTAACTGCGTGCGTGTTCTTACAGACGTGAAAAGTTACATGTAATGATTTGTACTAAGTTTTCTACCATCATAGAGTCTGCCACTACTTTAGATATTTATATGGATGTAAAAATGTGATTTTAGAGTCACGCATTTTTGCTGCTATACTTGAGAACCAAGTATATTAACCTAATTTTTTGGTGTAATATTTATGTAAGGTTTTGAGTTAAATATAGTGAAATGTTATTTAACTTCTAACTGTGTGTGTGTGTTCAGTAATTTTTTCTGCATGTAAACAACATAAGTTTTTCTTTCTTTTCTTTGATATAAATATTGATTAGGTTTGCTTTTCCCTTGGATAAGGGACAAGTACGTTTAATATTTCATAACAGTGCCTCATATTACATAACAATTTTACTTAACTTATTTACTTACAATATTAATAAATATACTCTAAAATTTGCTGCACATTATTAGCTGTTTTCGTTTTACTGTTACAAAAAATAACTTATGAGAAATATTTAGCAATTAACCATTTAAAGAAGAGAATTCAATTTTTAAAAAATGTGCACGGCGCAATGGTGCCGCTACTAACCTACATTAACTTCCTCTCGTGAGAGTGAAGACGTAAGACGAGTATACTGACGGAGGAGATGTGATCGCGTGACGACCCTCATTCTGACATGTCACATAAGAACGCCGCCAGCCTCTGTCTGTCTCTATCTCTCTCTCTCTCTCCCTCTCCCTCTCCCTCTCCCTCTCCCTCCCTACCACCCTCTTCCCCCATCTGTATCGCTTGCATGTAGCAGCAATCAAAACACTCGCGTTAACTTAAAGTGATTTCAATACGAATGAACATATTACAGAAATACTTGCAACAAATTTATTTATTTTACACCATAATTCCAAAAGAACCCTTGTAAGAAAATTTAATTCAATGTATAAATAAATCGTATTTATACTTCAAATGGAAGAAGATATTTAGCAATATGTAAATATATATTTTGTATTTACAAAACACATGGGAGAAATTTTTTTACATGATAAACATTATTACTAACAAAATGCAAAAGATTGCCAAACAACAAAAAATTATGAAATAATTAAATACACCGACATTGATTTGTTCATAATAATGATTTTTTACACATACTAGCATAAAAACATACTTTTTTCCATCAAAACGTTTAATCGCGCACATCAGTATATTTTTTTATACTGTAGAACGTGTGTGTTTCGTCAACTAAAAAAATTACGAGAGGAATGGGAGATTTTCATTGTCTGGGTTTTTCTAAAGATAGAGCAAAGCTCATATGCACACGCACACACTAGCACCTCTGGCCATGGGTCCGGTGGCGTTGTAACCTCCAAACTGTGACAAGCGCCATCACATCGTCCAGAGCACACTTTAAAATGTTTATCATTTTTAATTTCATGATTAAATTCGCAATTTTTCCTGTCTTACTTGCTTGAACGTCGTTCTCCCACAATTTATTTTTTNTTTTAATTTCATGATTAAATTCGCAATTTTTCCTGTCTTACTTGCTTGAACGTCGTTCTCCCACAATTTATTTTTTTCATATTTCCGATGTTTGTGGGAATTTTGTTTATGGACGGCGTAATTGAACTGCACACTCGTCACTGTCACAATCTTGCACTGATTATTCAAGAGTCGTACCATCGAAGACGTTTCTTTCTAGGAGGATATGAACATATTTGTCACACCGTTCCACAGTTACGGTAACAGCCGGCTGGTCCGTGTNACTGATTATTCAAGAGTCGTACCATCGAAGACGTTTCTTTCTAGGAGGATATGAACATATTTGTCACACCGTTCCACAGTTACGGTAACAGCCGGCTGGTCCGTGAAGGTTACGCCGTGCAGTAGAGGATATGTACTTCTCTGGCATGAACTTATCACTAGGACGCGCTCCACCGTTGCGAGAAGACTTGGTGGAAGGTCTCGGCCTCGAGCCTAGGTGCACTTCTCATGCAAAAGGCGTGTAGGTGGAGGCCCAGTCCGGGAAACGTTGCCTTTTCACAACATTGTAATATCCATCACTTTTGTCCTGCCATTTGCACACATAATTATTTTTACTTTTTTCGTAAATGTTCGTATACTACACTTTCGTGCATTCTTGCCTTGCATACGTGGACATCACGATTTTGTTTTACCAACTCCTCCAGTGAACAAGGAAGCCTGGAGTTAGTACAGAAATGGTAAACGTAGCAGTTAGTATATTTGCACGTTTAATGTCTCCCGCACATAACAGCCTTCGAAATCATCGTAGCAGCATAGCCAGTGAATTCTATCGTCACAAAATTGAATTTGCAGAACGCCTCGGGCATCTCAAAAACTAACGCGTCGGTACACACAATTCAGTTCACTGTACTTGCTCGCGTCTTCTGACCTGAATGGAGAAAATTCGGCGACGGACACTTCCATTTCTTCTTCGATACCACTGTATTCGAGGTCGGAGCTGATGGGGCTCTCTGCGAAGCTGGGAGAGAGTAAGCCGTAGGACGTTCTAACCGACGGGGCTGGTACGGATTGCCTGATGGTTGCGGGTTCGTTCTAGTAGACGGCATTGATGAAGTAGCTTCTCGTGCCAATATGGTGCATATAAGCTGAAGAATATTATATCAATTTTATTCTGCGTCGCAGTTGTTGTTATTTTCTTCTTCACTTGACAACATTGCTATCGTAAATTTAACAGGGGTTTGAAACCCTTCAAGCTTCGAAGAGGTCACTGGGCTTTCCTCTTGAAATAGCGAAAAAGGAACGACAGCGAGAAAAATGACTGATTGCTTTCCCGAGGGGCTTGGGGCGCGTCTAATAAGGAGTTTCTTAGGGGAAAAAATATTCCGCCGTCACGATTAAAGTAGGCCGCCGATTGGTCGGAACAAAGGTTTCCGAATACACTCGAGTAATTAGCCAATGAGAAACATTGGCGGAGCAATTAAATATATTGGAATGGGTTTGGGCAGTTAGACAATGAGAATCAGGGGGTGAGGCAATTGGTCAATTAAATATATCATAAGGGGGGAGTGGAGTGGTCAGTCGTCTGCTGGGCGCGGTGCTGGGGACAGCACCAGCAATGTTAAAGAAATGACAAACGAAAAAAACCAAGATGGCGGTAGAACGAAGGTGAGATACAAACTCCAGCAATGTATAAACGAATGATAAACGAAAAAACAAAATGACGTACGGTTTCTGTGGTGACTACCAAGATAGCGGACGGCTGCACCTACCAATATGGGGGGCTGTACCAACCTAAATGGTGGTAGATTGAACCTACCACGATAGTGGACGGTGGCTGAGACGCCTACCAAGATTGCGGGCTCCACATACCAAAATGGCAGACGGTGGTTGTGACGCCTACCAAGATGGTAGACTGTGCCTACCAAGATGGTGGAATGAGTATGAGTAAAGGGTGGTGTAGGGACCTCCGAAAATGTAAGTTTTTTTTTAATTTTAATTAATTATTAAATTATTTTTTATTATTTTTTAAATATTTTATTAACATAATTTTTTAAGATTTTTAGGAATGTTTTGATTTTTTGGGATTAAAGGTCACTGGGGTCAAGGTCAAAGGTCGTCGGTGTCAAGACAAAATGTCAAGGTCACATGTATCCAAGATGGCCGGTGGCCGACCGGAATGACAGAGCACGAACATCTCTGACGCTCCGGTCCCAGGTCCCGATGTGCCAAAGTCCCCATAATCCCTCTACCAACAAGATACTTGATATTGATGGACGGGACGTCGTTACTTGGAGAAGAAGGTAATTTAGAACGAAAGAGCACGAGGGTTTGGTGGAGAGTAAATTCCAAGTTATTTTTGTTGAAACTTGCTTCCGTGTACAATGTACTGTCAGAAATTGTTTGCAAGATCCAGATACTCCAAATGTACTAAAGATCGACAGACGAAATATTATTGTACATATGACTCAGAAACGTTTTTTTTCTATCGAAATGATGGAATGCATTACGGAATATTTTCCCAATTTTTATCGGATATGGTCGTATTCAGTCATTCTCGTAGATGCATTATTGTGAAGGACAAAGCACTGTACAACTCTATTCATAAAAATTGCGGCTCAACATTGACATCGCGTAAACTAAAATTCAAGAAGAATAGCTGAATATGATTGTATTGCCTATAATGAAGGCATGTCGAAAGTAAAACTATCCTACATTATTAAACGCCATCGCCCAGATCGAATTATGACGTAGACCATCTTCTTGAATGCCATGACCACGGAGTAGTTATGATGCTTCCGTATAACTGTATTTTGAATGTCTTAACTTATANCATCTTCTTGAATGCCATGACCACGGAGTAGTTATGATGCTTCCGTATAACTGTATTTTGAATGTCTTAACTTATAAATTTTTATCACAAATATCCGACGAGATTAAAGATATTGACAGAGAAAGTTGTGAATAATATTTTTAAATAAGACTTTAAATAAGCAGTTTCTCACATTAAAATACACGCTAAATATTGAGAAAAAAACAACANAATATTTTTAAATAAGACTTTAAATAAGCAGTTTCTCACATTAAAATACACGCTAAATATTGAGAAAAAAACAACAGCTCCGCCGAAGAAGAACTAGAAAAAAATTATAAGAATTGTTAGTTGTGACAGTAATAATTAGAGGTGAAAGGCGAACAGCTACTACGATGATGACAGTTTTAGTGAAAGCAGCTTTGACGGAAAACTTACAAATGGTGAACTTTCGGGTGTTCCAGATCTTAATTATAAAACAGTATGTTTTTAACTACCATGATTTTATTTGCAGTGAAGCTCCGGAACAGCCAATAACATCGATGCAGCTCCAGCAGGAATCAACTGCGCTCATTGGACTTATAACTGTGACAATATCTCGTAACATCATTACGAACATTCAAACACTGCTCGTTGCAATGGACAGTGCATCCTTCCGTGGTCATGCAGGCTAAGAAGACTGCCTACCTAGATTTATTTTCTGCGTTTGAGGCTGAGAAGCGTGGGAGTGATTAGGGCTACACTGTTTCGCGCATAAAGTGCGCCAACGCCACTATGAGTAAGGCTCTGAACGGTCGTATAGTGTTCCCGTCGTGCTGCGTGTACCTATGGGACTTTGAGCTGTGACCTTATTTATTTTATTCAGTAAGATTCAGTGCAGGGCCTTTGAATATTTTTGTGTATGTCTGACGCGTATATTTTCAGATACAGCGTTTTGAAAAAAAAAACCGTTTAATCTATGTTCATTGCTGGGAAATTGTGTTTCTAAAGTGCTTAACGCCTTGAAAGCACTGAACAAGCTTCGTCTGAAGTAATTGTTCTTTTCATATATCAACGCATCGGGTGCACGTATAATAGATTCATGGAGAAACGTGTATTTCAAACACTCTGCAACTCAGTTCAAGTGCCTCGTATGCGGACCTCCTAACTGTTTTTTTTTATTTATCACTGAATTGTGCAAATTATGAGTTTCCGTCTGAAAAAAATAAGTTATGATTGATATAAAGTGCGACTGAATCGTATAGCAAAACGGTTTCACTGTGTAGTGAATGTCGCCTCCAATGTGAAACTTTCATGCGACTTGTATTTGCGCGTTGTTACTATCTGACGTAGAAGTGTTCAAAATAAGTTACTTCTACTGAATATATAATAACTGTGTTTCATCTCTGAAAAGTCAAAAACTTGTTTAATGATTGTTTCAGCATCAATCTTAACCTTTCGTCATAACAATGGTTATTTTGGTACGTTAATATCACCGAATACTGAGAATATATTTTTATTAGTTAGATTATTTGTTTGATTTTTAATAGGCGTTTCAGTAGCGTTTGTTTGCAAATAGGTATACTTTTCCGCTATTATCGCTACACTTTACGGTTTTCGTTGTACACTTATGCCAGTTGTTTTTGTGATAGATAATAAATATTTTTGCTGAAAATATACTACTTAGGTCGGGCTAATTATGTTGATTAAATGTACGAGGGTTATTCGGAAAGTAAGGTCCGATTTCTTAAACTACATAAACCATTACAGATGTTTTCAAAAAAGTTTTTGTATTTAATTCCTTACATGTTTCTCTATTTTTCTACATAGTTTCAATATTTGTTTAAACATCTGTCATAACGTCCTACAAGCTTTTGTATGCCTAAGTCATAGAGGTCTGCCGCCTGTGAGGATAACCAGTCTGTTACTGCTTATTTCACCTCATCATCTGTCAATTCCAATGCTAAAGTTGAAATTGTGAATCGCCGGTCTTCACGAATCTTTTCGTCCACTGCTTTGACCAAATCTTCTGTGATCACTGATGGTCAGCCTGATCGCGCTTCATCATGGACATTTTCCCGTCCGTCCTTGAAAGCTCTCACCCACTTATGCACTTTGCTGTCACTCATCGCATTGGGGCCATACACTTGACTTATCTGTCGATGAACTTCCGCTGCTGAAACGTTCCTTGCTGTCAAAAACCGAATCACTGACCGTATTTCACAGTCGGCGGACTGATCAATTGTTTTAAACATTTTGAACTCACACTGTAAACAGCACACTGCAACAATACCAATGCAAATGGCGACGTTTAACGAGCAAGGCATGCCGGGAGTCGGTGCGCATGTGCGTTACAGTGTTCGTGCGACATTCGATAAGCTAAGGCGATTCGGACATTACTTTCCGAATAACCCTCGTAGTAGAAGGCATCTTGCCTTAACTGTATCACACCAGAAGAAAAGATGTATCATCATCGTCGTCATCTTCATCTTCATGTCATGTCGTATCGTGATCATCCTATTTTTATCTCATCGATATATCTATCATCATCGTGGTGCTGGTTCCTACCATCTCAGCATATTGATCATGTTAAATCTGTTGATAAGCAAATTAGGACTTTCAATTTCTCTTGTCGCATAACTTAAACCGATAATAAATACAACAGTGAACAAACAAACCATTTTCTCCGATAACCTGCAGATATAAAGAGCAGTATAACAGGTACAAAAAACATTTGTTTGTTTTAAATATCGTTGCTTATTACTCTTATTACGGTTTTAAAATGTAGTAGAAATATGTTTCACGGCTGAATCAAATTACACTAATTGGTTTTTCAGCTTCTAAAATTTATTTGGTATCTAAGCCGTAGCTTAATATTATTTTTTTCCCCCACTCATTATGCTGATGCACCGTATTTGACAAATTCAGCTATCTGAACTTTGCTTCGAACTGTCAGTGGCGCTGTGATTAAAAGGTTCTTTTAACTTCCTAACTAGTTGTTGCTGAATAATGTTGGAAGTTATAAACGAGTTTTGCTTTGCTACGCAAGAACATTAAGTCTGTATGTTGCAACTTGTGACTTTACAAATTTGTCAATGTGTGTATAATAGTTTTTAATTATCGAAATTTGCAAAAAGTATTGTTATGTGTGTAATATGCGTATGAAAATTGATTGTAATTGTGTATCGTTTAATGTAAGAATTAATCTCAATGAACTAATTCCTTCGGTTAAAATATTTTAAAAAAATATTGCTATGCAGATTTTAAATAAATAATGCGTGACATCTATAGTGGGGAGACGTGCGTTCAGTTTNTGTAAGAATTAATCTCAATGAACTAATTCCTTCGGTTAAAATATTTAAAAAAATATTGCTATGCAGATTTTAAATAAATAATGCGTGACATCTATAGTGGGGAGACGTGCGTTCAGTTTTAACATTTTATTAATATCAAGGAACATAAACGTTTAGAGTTTCATGCCACTTTTAACGCAGTGGTTTCCATTCGTGTCCGTTATTCTAAGGTCATTGGTGGTTTTGAAACGTCACGTTTATCGATACTGTCACGAGTATGAAATAGGTAGTGATAATTGTCACTCACGAAAAACTGCATTTATAGTTTTTAAGACTTTTATAAGCACACACACATTTCAGTTGCCACTATTAAGGTTTTTGTTGCGGAAATATTTTTACAAAAGACATAGCCTTGTTTCATGGTTTGTAACATATTTTTCTTTAAAATAAGAAGGTGCAAAAATAAGTCGTTTAACGCTGCCGCCAATTTTTTAGGTAATTTATTTAAATTTAAAATAAAACCTGAAACACAAGGTTAAACTTTCGTTCCAGACGTACTTTTGTTGTTTACGTGTTATTTGTATATAAATAAATTGAATTTATTTTTAAGTCCTTAACTTTTCATCGCGTGTATTTTTGTGTAAATAAATGTTTAAGTTTTACTGCTCTAATTTTATTTCACATATAAAGTTAATAATATAATACTCCAGCGAATGCTAAGTAACAATGAACTACCTACAGCTCTAGTGAAATCAGTTGGAGGCACATTCCGAAGTAAGAGTTACAATGAATTTTGCAACACCGTTTCACCATCTCGGTAATCCAGTGTTGACGGTACGCGACTAACTCATCTAACTTGCGTGTTTGTTCTAGCGACGTGGTGCGGCTTAATGCCACTCATGCTCGCATCGCAGTTCCAATCGTCGTTAACAACGGTCGCTGTGTGGCAAGTGCGGAGCGACGCTGCACGAAGTCAGGTCGAACAGCAAACCGTTCTTTTATTGTCCCTGTGCGCTCGCGGTGTAACTCGGGTGCTCGTGCAGACTGAGCTGGGAAACTTCTGTGCAAGTTGCCGAACACACACACGTCGAACGTCGACCTCGTCTGTCACATTACCCCCTCTTTGAATTTCGCGTTTCAATTGTTCCAGACAAATCTATTGTTAACGCCATCAAATCTGTCGTCCCATTTCACAACACCCAACAACGAAAATAATTTTGTTCTGCCAACAAGACATAAGCTGGACTAACGAATTTTATTCTTACAAGAAAATATGTTTCTATTAAAATTATTTGGTTGAAGGGATCAGATATTTCTTTAATTGAAATAAATCTTTCTCCCAGAGCAAACATAATCAAACGCACTCGATTTATGAATGCAGCTGTCCCTAATAATTGTTGTCTTTTAATGGAATTATTTGAAGATATATAAACGAAAATAATACCCAGGTAGTGGGATGCGACTTGCAGTTTGAAAATATTACTTATTGGCTGTTTGCATTTTCGGGCCTTGTTGATGCAATTCTGTATGGGCAGACGAAACTAAAATCGCTTAAAAGTAATGTTTTTCCCAACAGCTGGAATGCGCCCCTCTTAAAAATACTCCTGGACGAATGTGACTACTCATTGCACTTACGTCGTCTTTTTTCAGCTGTAGCTATTGCAATTTTTCGCGTTTTGGGCTATCATAATTTCCACTGTACGGATATGAAGTACGGTATGCCGATACAGAGCATGGCAGTGCAGATTTTCTCAAAAAAATATAATAATGGTAATGTTAACAGCAGTTATGTTTGCTTATAAATAGGACTAAAAATAAAGCTCATTGAAAGGTGCAACCCAGGTTTGGAACCCCAGGAGTGACTGGTGTTCCAGTTGGAGCATATAAGCTACCATCGTTCCCGAAAGAGCGACATGAAATAAGGCCTTGCGCTGGAGATGGGACGAAATGTAGTGTTGGTTGGCATGGGAGTACTTCTAGAGAACCTACAGGCAAGCGCGAGAATTTAACATGTTCCCAACGTACATAATTCTGGATAAGATTTCGTCGGGAATCAAGCCTCGATCACCGTACAGCGAGTACGGGATGCTAACTGCAAAGCCACGTAAACAACTCCCCCTCAACAAGGAGTAGCAGCGAATACATATAAATAAATATTTATATAAATATAGACATAAAAATCCTAATCAAGTAATTAAGTGATTTGCTGTGAGAAAACGAAAACAAGGAATATGACATATACAAAAATGTGTGCTGTATGTCAGAGTTTTTCTGTCGCCTGTGATGTTTAATGGTGTATCCATAGTAGAGCCTGGATGGTATTACAGGGTTTGTTAAGAGTCGAGAGGTAAGTGATACGTTCAGTGGGAAAAGGTGCACCTACTTCGCCCCCGAGAAGACAACACAATGCTTACTTACTCTAAAAAAAATATTCTAATGTTGGCGATCATAGCGGAAGTGTGCCTTTCACACTAGCTACAGACTTTTATAGGGTTATAACATCAACATACTGTTTAGGCTTAATACAGGATTTACAAGATAAAAAGCTGATCTTGAGCGAAGCCGGCTGTCCTACCCGTCGAATAGACCTGTCGTTCTTCGCCATCGTGAAGAATGGCCAAGTTAGTTGAGATGAAGGTGTATGATTGGCAGCCTGAAGACTAGGGGTAAGACAGGAGCACGTTCAGAAAATCTTGACGCCATCCCATCAAAGTTTCTGCGCGTGGGTACCAATTAGAACAATTCGTTGTCCGTCAGAGACAGGAGGAACCATAGACGTCCGAGGCGGAGACTATAAGTAACAAATGAGCCACCCATGTGTCCCTAGCCCCTTTATAAGACCTCCTTGGTCGAAATTTCCAAGACATTTCTTTCAGAGCATAACGATCCGAGTGATAAATGCAGTTTTAGGTTTATTTTAGTTTTAAGAATCCTCCCGAATCATCAACTGGCATAAAGTTACGATTGTATTAAAAAAAACAACCTCCCTGTAATGGAAGGTAAAATTAACACTGTGATTGCTGACAAATGGATTTGAAACACCAGTCCTTAGCACATGAGTATGGACCGAATCTTCAAAACCCGCCTAGTCTGAGGGTGATTGCTGACGGTCATGGTCACCTCATATTCCTACAAACAAAGGAACGATTGAAAATGTTTACGTTTTATGCCGTCCTCCTTCCGCCTAGCCACGCACTAGCTCACTTAGGGACAAGCTCGGGTGGTACGATTTATAACTTTTGCCCCTATGCGATTCGCCAGTGGTGACGCCGGGTTGCCATCTGGAGCCGGCCCCGTGAAGTATATCCGCAGAGCTCGAACGGCTGGAGGGTGAAGGGTACCCAACCCCTTGGGGGAAGAAATGGCAGCGAGGGAAGAAGACAAATGAAGGGGAAACTCGAACAATATCTCCGTCCTCGCTTCCCCAGCCGCCGCAACTATCCGGGGCCACAGCTTTGACAGATAACGAACTGCCTGGTCGAGGAACCAGCGGTCGGGAACTCACTTCGCAGGAGATGCCTTACGTCTTCCTNTGACAGATAACGAACTGCCTGGTCGAGGAACCAGCGGTCGGGAACTCACTTCGCAGGAGATGCCTTACGTCTTCCTTACCCCCACTCCCCCCTCCTCATTCCTTGACAACCCCACCAAGTTCGCATTACTCACCCTTCTTCGCGAGGCCTTGTGACCGTTGCGGAATTTAATGATTCTGAGCTATGCGTTTTGGCGTTCCGTTTTGACCAGGGTTAAGACAAAACACTAATGTTTAATAACCGGGGAAGTGATTTTCCGTTAACCGATTATAAATTTATGAAATATCAAAGATTTTTAAAATAAATTCAGATAAAAAAAAATTACTTAGGGTAAGTGTGACATAATGATACCTTTCAAATTTACGGGCCGTGTAGGAAGTGTGTTAGACGGAGTGTCTTATAATGCCGAGGTGGGCATTATAAGCCCATTAAACTTGTAAATTTAGATTTACATGTATCATCAGTCTAAACTGNGTATAATGCCGAGGTGGGCATTATAAGCCCATTAAACTTGTAAATTTAGATTTACATGTATCATCAGTCTAAACTGTCTACGGGGGAGTGAGGTTTCTTTCCAATAATGGCAATGATTTTCATTTTTCCAATTTTGGCCCTTCTGGACAACACTTATCCAGGCATGCCCGCAACCGCCTATCAACGATAATAGAATAACTTAAATGTTTAAGAACGAAATGTGCTAACGTTTTTAGTTAGATTTCGAAGTACTGAACGATGCATAACTCATCTTACATTCTACAGGTAGCTACATTAAAAGTGAGTTTAACGCTCCGCTTAATTTGTGGTCTGCGCACCGCTCCGATCACTGCAATGCTCGGGAATCGATTATTCTGAGTAATCTGATTCGTGGGTACAGCTCCGCCCACCAAAGTTTAAATACTTTTAGATTATGCTCACAACGCCGGCGTCTGAAAGCTGAGCAGCATGTTCATAGCAGACGTCAGCCCCAAAATTTTAATTTCACGTTGTATTTATTTTCTAACTGCAATTAATTATATAATACTTGCCTCCCACCAAGACGAACTGGGCTCAATATCCGTTTACTCCACCCCTACATTCCACTGTTGCTCCATCCTCACCTCATTTCATCCTCACCTGCGTCTCGAGATCTCGCTGTTAAGAGACGACCAAAATCTCTCAACTCAACTAATTAATTTACTTTTTTTTCGTGCAGCCACTTTCGAGCCCAGCGAAGGTAGAATCTGTTGTCACTTGGAAACATACCACGTTACGATAATAGAAAAATGTGTTATTTATGAATAAATTAGTTATGTATGAGCATAAATCGCCTCTTAATCGCTTTAAGAAGAATTACTCGAAGTAATGACTGTTGTCTATTAATTTTCGTTCATTTATAAATGCGCCGTAGTGACACACAGACTTGGGTGGAAATACGAGCTCGCGGGTGTTATCATGACACACTGTCGCTGAAAGAGAGAAGTCATTGTGGAGTTAACAGTTTTTCAGCCAAAAAATGTAGTAAGCATTCAGTAAAGAAATTTCCTTTAGCTATGACAAGGCATAGTATATCACTCAGATGATTGAATAACTGTAATATAAATTGAGTGTCTTTACTTGTTTACCATGTGGAATAAGTGTGAATGAGTTTTGGTTACCTTCTGAGAATGACTAAAAAAAAGCGATAGTAGTACGAGAGGTCAAAAGAAATCGTCGTTAAAATATAATTTAGTAATGTTCTGTGCCCTAACAAATTCGCGTTTTGACAAATTATTCTCATACACAAGTAATAGCAAAAAATATACAAATCCAAGATGGCGTCCAACTCTCACCCGTAAGGCTTCCGCCTACCTGGACTTTTTTACCCGTGTTTGAGGCCGAGAGGTGCAAACGTGATAAGGGCGACACTGCCTTGCCCATTAAGTACGCCATTGCCACTAAGAGCAAGGCTCTGAACTGAGGTGCAGTGTTCTCGTCGCCCTGCGTGTACCTATGGGACTTTCGGCTGTGACTCTATTATTTTATTGGTGGAAAGTCTGTAGGAAAGTTCAGTGCAAGGTCCTTGAATAGTTTTGTATGTATCTGACGCGTATATTTTGAGATATAATGCTTTGTAAAAGCAGTTTTTAACCATTTTAGAGTACTCAAAAGTGGTGTTTCTCGTGTGCGTGAGGTAATGAAAGCACTCAACAGATGTCGTCTGAAGTGTTTGTTCTTTTTGTAGATCAGCAAAATGGACGCACGTTCAATAGTTTAGCATAAAAACGCGAATTACTAACACACTGCTAACACAATTCAAGCGCTAGGAAGCCTTAAGACCTCGCCCTTGGCGTGACTTAGGTTCACGTGCATTTAAAACACAGCTTCATTTAAGATGGTTTTGGCGTTGTCCAAAACTTTACAACTCGGCGCGGACATTATAATGAAACAGCATTACTAAGTTAGACATGAAAACTTGTTTCCCCTTGGCGTTTTTACCACAAGCGCCCAAGGCACAGTGTCGCTTATAACACGGCCTTTGTATCGTAAATGTAGCTTCATTCTTGCAATTCAGGTTCTTCTAACTTGTCCTGTCGGTGCGAAAGACCTGACGAGATAGCTGATACATACATACATACATATATATATCTATCTTGCTGCACTGATGTTATGTACCTGTCTACAGTGTTCGTTACAATTGGCTGTGCGTAATGCCGTGAAAATAAATGTATGAACTGTTTATTGAAGAATATGTAGAATTCAGAAATTCGTTGTACTCTCTCCATTTTCGGAGCTGATTATGAGAAAATCAACACAACGACAATAAAATATACAAAATAAAAATGCAACGTACTTGTTATTTCATTAAATTACCAGAAATGTTCGGAATACCTACTCAAAATAATTATCAAATGCCATTTGAATGGTTACGTTTTATACAATGAACTATACAATTTAAAACTGATGCGAAAGGTATTTTTCATGATGTGAGATGTCAGTTGATGATCAAAATAATTCCTCATATATGTATTTTTCATGAAAATGGAGATTTGCTCTTCAAAATAACACCAACATTNTGATGATCAAAATAATTCCTCATATATGTATTTTTCATGAAAATGGAGATTTGCTCTTCAAAATAACACCAACATTATTGTGGGTAGAAAAAAAATTTTAAGGTGTTTTAATGCTAAAAAAAAATATTAGAGTACAATGTCAAGTTCCTGAAACTTCGTGCTTGGAATGTAAAATACGTCGTTTCGATTAATTACGTTTCACGCACAATTATTTCTTTTAAAGAAGGAAATTCATGCAGACCATAGCATAAACTTCAATTAGGCTCATTCTAAAAAAATATCTAAGACAGCCAACACGACAGTAACCGCAAAACAATGAAATCGGCTTTATAAAATATAACTTTACGTATGTGTTGTGTACAGTCATTATTTTTTCCCCTTGGTATGGCTAGACCACAATGAACAGCTGAACTTAAGTCTTTCTCTACTAGAAACTGTTGTGCTTTCTAGTTAAGACTCCCGCCTACCTGGCGATTGAACTGATTTGCAGTGCGTTTGAAATACACGTTTTCCTACTAAACTATTAAACGTTCATCCAATTTACTGATCTACGAAAAGAACACATACTTCAGACGAGAGCTGTTGAGTGCTTTCAAGACATCACGCACATTACAAACACCATTTCAGAGCACTCCAAAAAGACTACAAAGAAAAACGGATTTTCTTTAAGTGATGTATCTCAGAATACACGCGTCAGATACATACTAAACTATCCAAGGGCCCTGCATTGAACCTTCTTACACACTCTGCGTCAATAAAATAATACAATAAAATAATAGGGTCACTGCTGAAAGTGTCATAGGTACTCGTAGTGCGACGAGAACACTGCACGTCAGTTCAGAGCCTTGCGCTTAACGGCGGTGGGGCACTTGATGCGCGTGAGTGTCACCCTTATCGCTCACGCGTTTCCCGGTCTCACATGCAGAGAAAAGCTCTGGGTAGGCGGGAACCTTAAACGGAATACTTCTGTTTTTTTTCTTTACTGCCTATATTTCATTGACTTAACGGATTTCTTCTCTTTTACAGTATTTTCTATGCTCCGAGTACTGTTCGTCAGTGTGTTCCACTGACTGATATCACCGATTAAACTTTACCGTATCTGNTATTTTCTATGCTCCGAGTACTGTTCGTCAGTGTGTTCCACTGACTGATATCACCGATTAAACTTTACCGTATCTGATAAAATGGTCTTCTCCGCGGAGACTGGAAAAGAAAATTGTGGATTTATTTAGCTTCATGAAGAACTTAAAATGTGGCTTTGAGAGAAGCTGAAAGATAAAACGAAGCAATCGGTTTCATTTTTGCCAACGATTTGCCACTTGTCGATATTCTGTTTCTTTCTGAGTATTGTAAATTGCCTCATTTCAGTAGCAGACACGTAGAGAATACGGTTTTTTTTTATCTTGAACAGAACCGACTTGGATCAAGACTAAGCGAACGTTATCTAAAGCGTGTGTGTGTGTGTATATATATATCGTGGGTATTGTGATCGTATATAATTGGCTTCTTTATATAAACTGTCCACTTCCACCTCACTTCACCCTCATCGACTCTCAAGACCTCGTACCTATCAACTTCACCACACACGTAATTTGTTTAGCCTCTATAATAACTAATTTATTAAGTATGAAGATGAAAATTCTAAAGTTATTTCCTGATATTAATAATTGCAGTTTTTAATTCGGTTGAATAAAATATTCGAAATGAATGTGCATGTACAAAGAATGATCACAACAGAAACGTATATGTAATAATTATACAATTAATTTTGGCTAAAATGTTTTTAAAAATGTCTTCCAGTTAGTGATAGTGTACTGGAAAACATAATCCTTGTGCCATTAAAAGTGTTCAAGAAGCTGAAATAATGAATGAAACAGGTTTTTACTATAAACACATACACACACCAGGTGGTCCGCCTAACGTGGGCACCCCCAACATTTCCAGAACGGTTGCCGACCACAAAATGCTGTTTTCGCTAAATGGAATTACGTATGGAGGCAATTAATTTGCCGCAAAGTGACTATTCGTAGCACGTGTATGGACAGAAGACAGAAATAATTAAACCATATATAATTTTTCCCCTGGAAACATACATTTATTTCAACGGCATCTGAAAGTACGTGTAAAGAGGAATTAAGTGACATAGCATATGCAATGGAAAGTAACACAGAAACGCCAAGAAATAATGTGCAAATATGATTATATTAGGTGGGCCGGTAGCATGGAGCAGTGGTGCACATGGGTGTCGACATTCGTTCGTTGTGCGCGGTACTGAGTAGGAGGCGGGACTGCTTCCTAATAGCAGCACAGCACCAGTCCCCGTAATACGTTATGGTAAGTGGCATTGCAATGTGTGGTTGTACGTACGCAATGAAGTTCATGAACGAGGAAAGATTGGAAGCTGTACTTATTTACGGTGAGTGTGGCAGAAATGCCAAGCAAGCCCTAGACATGTATGGTGAAAGGTATCGTAATCGGACGCCCATCTTACGGCAAACGATACCAAGCATTTGTACAAGTATCTTGCCACGAGATGATTGGAATTCCACAACACTAGTGCGACGAAAGACTGCTACGGGCGAGACGCATCAACACGACGTGTTGGGACGTGACGATGCAACCCCCCACATGGGTACGCGAGAACTTTCCAGGTTCGTAGGAATAAGTAAAACAAGTGTGTTACAGATACTGCGCCAACGGAAATTCTATCCATATCACGTGACTCTTCATCAGGCATTACATGAAGGTGATTTCCAGCAGCGGTTTCAGTTTTGTAGGTTTGTTCTGATGTCTGTAAGGGTTGACAGCGATTTTCTGAAGAACATACTATTTACGAATGAAGTGACCTTCACAAACCATGGGCGCATAAATTTACGAAATATGCACTACTGGGCGATGGAGAATCATCGTTAGGTTCGGCACGTGGATCACCAGCGACAGTGGAAAGTGAACGTGAGGTGTGGAATCGTTGGAGACAACGTCATAGGGCCACACTTCATTCAAGGGACAATGACCGGCTGTACTTACGCCCATTTCCTCAGAGAGACCTTGCCGGCACTTCTGTAATACATACCGCTTGACATACATCGTGATATGTGGTTTCAACATGATGGTTGTCCTGCGCATTTTGCTTTGGTGGCGAGGCAAGTGTTAAATGAAGCGTTTCTAAACCGGTGTTTAAGGNTGATGGTTGTCCTGCGCATTTTGCTTTGGTGGCGAGGCAAGTGTTAAATGAAGCGTTTCTAAACCGGTGTTTAAGGCGTGGTACTGTTGTAAGATGGCCAGCACGCTCCTTTGACCTCTCACCTCTCGATTTTTTCTTGTGGGGAACACTGAATGATAGGGTGTACAACACGGTTCCTACGACGCCAGAAGACATGCAGGAACGCATTGTGGCAGCTTGCAGAGGCATTACACCAGAAACACTTCAGGCCACTCGTCGCTCGCTACATGTGCGTTTACAGATGTGTATTGCTGTCGATGGTAAACACACCGAGAACATACTGTGAAAAGACCTAATGTGAAGCGTTTCAACCATAGCCGTGCTCTTTTGTATTGTGCATGCGGATGCGATTGCATTTCTCCTTAGGTTGTTTTGTCCTATATTTGTTGTTCATCTGTGCGCACTCGTTTCTCAGTGCAGTTAATGACTAGGAAACAAATGTCCTGGATTATGTTGGTATCTGAATAAAATATAATGTATCGATATCAGGCTTGCACTCGCATTGCCCGTCTTCCCTCCACTGTGGTGCTTTCCTATGTCCAATATCGCATTCCGTGCCCCTTGCTCCATTACGGTAAGCGCTACGCTGCTTTAAGGAAGCGGTCCCGCCAGGATGAGTCACAGCGCGCGTTGCTTGCTTGCAGCTGTGGGTACAGGTCCACTGCCCCAAGCTACCGGCCTACTTAACTTAATATTTGCACATTATTTCTTGGCATTTCTGTGTTACTTTCCATCGCATATTCTATATTACTGAATTCCTCTTCACACGACTTTCAGATGCCGTTGAAATAAATGTATATTTCCAGGGGTAAAACCATATATATTTTTATTATTTCTGTCCATACACGTGTTACCAACAGTCACTTCGCTGCAAATTACTTGCCCCCGTACGTAATTTCATTTAGCGAAAACCAAATTTCGTGATCTGCAACCGTTCCGGAAATTTTGGTGGTGTCCACGTTAAGTGGACCAACCTGTATATTAATTTCGTAATTTTCTCCATATAAATTTCGATATCGAACATAATTAATACTTATAGTGAACACATTAGTATACAACTCAAAGCAATAGTGATGTTATTAAAATACAATGAAAAGTATTTAATGGAGATTTGTTATACGGTTTGCTCGTAGATACAGTCAGAAATTAAATGCTAGCCGCTAGTGAAGCCGCGGTAGTGTAGTGGTTAGACTACTCGCCTCTCACCTAGGCGAACCAGTCTCGATTCCCGGAGAGGTCGCTCCCGGATTTTCGTATGTGGGTATCGTGGCAGACGATGCCGCTGGTCGGCGGTTTTTCTCGTGGATTTCCCGTTTTCCCCGCTCTTTCTTACCGACGCTGCTCCACACTCACCTCACTTTACCCTCATTGGATCTCCACTACACTACTGTGATTACAGTTTAACACCCTAGCTGAAAACAAACTTTGAGTTAAAATAAAGTTCTGAAATTTGTACGAGTTAAGGTTTTAAGTTAAAATTTTTAAACTGTCACTAAAGAAAACGATATGGATGTTATTTTCCAAATGATTTGGTGATTAAGAACTCACGCAGCTAGGTGCTGACTTGCGTGTCGCACACACAGATGTCTTAGACTGTCTGCAAATCTTATATGTTTTTAACGACTTCACGCATGGAGGTGCGCAGCATTATTTGCGCGTGTCGCGCTATTATCCGCGTATGCACGGCCCATACAGTAGACTTATGCGTGCTCACACAGTTGGTGTTTGGCTACTATGATGAGAATCAGGGAAGAGTTATTTTAGAAGATGATTTTTACTCTTTATTTACAATNAGTTGGTGTTTGGCTACTATGATGAGAATCAGGGAAGAGTTATTTTAGAAGATGATTTTTACTCTTTATTTACAATCTTTAAGAAATCTTGAACACATAACTTTAGGTTCTTCCATTTTTGTATGTGTTAAAGATTTCCCTGAAATATCACACATTGTCTTCAGCATGTTCTCAGTGTTATTTATGTATTTCTCTGTATATGTGTTTGTATGTTTTCTTTACTGGTTCTGTACTGACCGTTTGGTTTATTTACTACACATATTTTTAACGTCAAGTTGAAATACACTGAGAAGCATCACTTAATTTTCTTTTAAAATACATGTACATACATACATTTGTTAAAATACCACTTCCTCGTGCCATATTGTAAAAATATAACATAAAAATTTTCACTTTACGATTTTACCACTTTCATTTACACTTTTTATGTACCGTAGCATACAAAGGTTTTAATTCGCATCTTGCAGTAAAACCTAGCTTCTGCATTGGAGATGGAAGATATCTTCATCGGTTACATGTTTACGGTGTGATATCTTAATTGATTACATCCAAAATATAAAAAAAATTCTTTTGAAACTCGTAGATACTATTAGGGACGACGGAACCATTTTCGTTTTAGGGAGGGAGGGGGGAAAGGTTTTGTAGCGCCCCTCCCTAAAATTTGATTTTTAGATTAATAATGGCTGTCTTTACAGACGCACATTGCTTCCTATTACATTTTTTTATCTAAAACACTTATACCAGTACAAACATTATTATTAAATATTATTATTGACCTAAGGTACTACCTAACCCAAAAGTGGCCTTGCCTACCCTATTGCTAAGTATTAAGTATGCGTCCGAGGTATGAACGGGAACTACGTAATTACTTCCCTATACGCCTAAAAGGAAAGGAATTCATACAAAGGAGGAGTTCCTCGCGGCAGAGAGGGATTGAGCAGCCATGGCCACCGTTTAGGGCCATGACTGCCTCCCTGCGTGTACCTATAGCTGAGACTACAACTAAGAAGGGGAGGAGAAAACCGGCTTAGACACCGTGAAAAACCCTCCCGATAAGAAAGAAGTTCAAAACTTATGCGTGCATTACTAGAAAGATACGGAAAACAGCAGGTGTGGATAACCATGCTCTTTAATATGAAGTAGGAAGTTCTCAAGAGAGGGGGTGGGTCTTGTGGGCACAGGCGTTCTTGGGGTTGTAGTGCTGTCAATATTGCTGCGCTGGCGAGCCAGNGGTTGAACTGCTGTCAATATTTCTGTGCAGGCGTACCAGCACAGCAATATTGACAGCAGCTATTGAAAGCAGGGGGCCCCCCCTGCTTCTTGTCGAGTTGTCGGAAAACTGGGCAGCTCAGCCATGGCACCTACTCCATCTTCGCTTTTCCGCGCTGACATCAGGGTTTGCACGCCGCGGGTGAAGGCGGGGAGCAATTGCCTGGGGAGCCACCCCCTCCCCATCCTCCAAAATAGTCCGTGGGTCTTGACTGAGCACTAAAATGTGCTCAGCGGTACTAACCGGGACATACCAGTGGTGGTGGCGAGCCGCTGGCCCAGGATGAAGGCTGATATCAGTGATGCTTCCAAGGTCCGATGAATTCCAGTTCCATTCATCGCGCATTCGCAATCAGCAGCCCGCAGAATCCAGCAGTGAGGTTCGCTACACTTCGCCCTGTGGTGCCTCGAGATCCCCCTCCCCGCGTTGATCGTTGGGCTGCTTCTTGCTCGATGCTCTTCGCCATCTCGTACTGAGCTACCCAGGTTCCCGACGCCCACTACGACGGCGCTTGTGCACCGGCCAGTTGGTCCACGGGCTGGTATTGGAATATTCCCAGCCACCCCAGAGTCTGGGGATCCCATATCCGCCCCCCGGGGACGCAACAAGTTGCGGTATAGCCGCCGCACCCGAGCTGCCGTAGTCCCGCCGCACTCGCAGAAGCCCCTCGCCTTAGCTGGTCCCAAGGGGCGGGCAGATCCCGGCGTGAGAGCAGCCACGAGCACAATTTAACCCCACGACAACTCTGCTCGTGGCCCACTGTTTAAATAGTGATGTGATAGTGACGACAACCGAGAGATCGTAGGAATTGTCGGGAGATTTGTGCACCATCTAGCAACACGTACAAGAACAAAACTGTGAGACATTCATTCTCCTACCAGCAGCCATTTGAAGTTCAAGTAGTGAATGTAAGGAAGTTTGTCGGCGGAAAGTTGTACGCTATTATTTACACATTTATATAAGAGATTACGGATACGTAGCATCTTATACATAGAATAATAATCTTATTTAACGAGCTACAGCTTAAAATAATTACAAACGAGATGGCGAATAATGACGGTAATACATAAAAATTTGCCAAAGTTCCCTATGGGATACCTTAGGAACATGGTGTCTAATTTAACGTTATAATATTAAATTTCTGTGGAATGATCTGAAAGTTAATTCAACGTTGTCAATTAGTAATTTTTCTCTAATGGTCTATTGCTCTAGTTCTATAACTCACCAGACGTCTTTGTGAACCATTATTAAAAATACTGTTGAACTAATATCAGATTTCCTAATCAACTTTCAGAAACATTTAGAGGCCCTTTATTTCTGAGACTGTCAGTGTCATGAGGTCCTTCCTATTTATGGTGTTCCATCAACCACCAATACTATTTCTGCTTTGAACGGTAAAACTGATACTGTAGATCACATCAGAAGTATTTTATCGATTCTTGGAACTGCAAAGATTGACAAGCATAAATAACATAACACAAAAAGAAAGTTATCAGCTATCTACCACAAAAATTTATTGTTAGTCTTTCGCAGATCAAGAAAAGAGGAAGCAACAGTCAACAAAGAACCGACTAGAGCTACAATACAAGAAACAAAAGATGGAGCAAACTAAACTAGGTTCCGTAAAAAGAAGACGGAGAGCAGAAGATGCACAAGAACAAGTCGAGCAAAATAAATATCACGCTGGTAGTAGTGGCTTACAAGAGAAGAACGACCAGTGGAAAGTTGGTAGTGTCACTTGTGTCTAACGGATGAAATGTGTGACTTGAGGTTGTGTACACAGTATTTTAGATATGTCCATGAAAATTGCATGGGAATTTTACGTAAACGAAAAAAATCCCAGTATTAAAATACAAGTAGGCCTAACAGTCCAGCTTCATGCACCATCACGTTAACTACGGCATTTTTGTATGTACTTATGATGTTTTACAAGTTATTACAGTTGTTCCAAACACTTTCCAATTATGTGTAATTGCTGTTCAAGTGGGCCACCTTTAGACACAGCGATGCCTAAGGTGTCCGCATAGGCGTGACCACGGAATGGCGCGCTTAGGCACAGCACCACCCATTGGGTAGGACAGGTGTAAAATAAAACTCAACATACCCTTTACGCCAGCTCTGCATTAGTGGTACATTCATTGTACCAGAGAAAGACAAATTCCAGTATTTTAAGAAGAGTTATCCCCAATAAATTTATATTAAGCTTTGGCCACATACATTTAAAATTAAGGGCAATGTACGGGAGTTTTAGGAATGGGACCGTGCATCACCTTAACTCTGGCCACGCCACCAAATGTCCTACAGTATTTTAAATTTCATTTTTCATATTTATATCTAATTACATAAAGCAACTGTTGCAGAAATCTTTTTTCGTCATTATTTTTTGGTATTATATACAAGGTCACTTATTAAAAATATTTTAAAAAATTAAGTTTTAAGTGGGCGATCTTTGACACAGGTACATTTACAGTAACTATAGTCTATTCGGGGTTTCTTCGCACTTTTTGAATCAAACATTAGAAAAATAACCCCATAGTGCTTTGTTGTTTCCTAATCATCTAATGTGTCACAAGCGTCGTATTNTGTATGAAGTGCTTGGTTGTTTCCTAATCATCTAATGTGTCACGAGCGTCGTATTCTTATGTTAACATAAAAGTATAGGTTGCTCACGGTAAAATGAGCCCTTTTGAGGCCCTAGTTACTTTTTTCCTACCAGCCATTTATTATACTTCCACCACTTTTTAAAATAAATATTGCCATGTAAGTAATAAACACAGTCTATATAAACTGCTCAAAAACATTTTTGCATCAAACGAAATGTCATGAATGTTCCAACTTTATTACACGGAATGCATTTTTAGAATAATGTNATGAATGTTCCAACTTTATTACACGGAATGCATTTTTAGAATAATGTTTACGCAATTTTCTATCATTTTTGTCGGAATGTATGTGTCCCACTTGACTGTAGTTCTCTTTTGGTTCACTGTCTCTGTGACAGACAAATGCCAGCTTGTTTTCATTCAGCGATGTGTAGAGACCTGAAAAAATCGCGAGTTCAATGACCTGCAGGCTAGTCTCTACANTCCTACAGTATTTTAAATTTCATTTTTCATATTTATATCTAATTACATAAAGCAACTGTTGCAGAAATCTTTTTTCGTCATTATTTTTTGGTATTATATACAAGGTCACTTATTAAAAATATTTTAAAAAATAAAGTTTTAAGTGGGCGATCTTTGACACAGGTACATTTACAGTAACTATAGTCTATTCGGGGTTTCTTCGCACTTTTTGAATCAAACATTAGAAAAATAACCCCATAGTGCTTTGTTGTTTCCTAATCATCTAATGTGTCACAAGCGTCGTATTCTTATGTTAACATAAAAGTATAGGTTGCTCACGGTAAAATGAGCCCTTTTGAGGCCCTAGTTACTTTTTTCCTACCAGCCATTTATTATACTTCCACCACTTTTTAAAATAAATATTGCCATGTAAGTAATAAACACAGTCTATATAAACTGCTCAAAAACATTTTTGCATCAAACGAAATGTCATGAATGTTCCAACTTTATTACACGGAATGCATTTTTAGAATAATGTTTACGCAATTTTCTATCATTTTTGTCGGAATGTATGTGTCCCACTTGACTGTAGTTCTCTTTTGGTNACGAATGTTCCAACTTTATTACACGGAATGCATTTTTAGAATAATGTTTACGCAATTTTCTATCATTTTTGTCGGAATGTATGTGTCCCACTTGACTGTAGTTCTCTTTTGGTGCACTGTCTCTGTGACAGACAAATGCGAGCTTGTTTTCATTCAGCGATGTGTAGAGACCTGAAAAAATCGCGAGTTCAATGACCTGCAGGCTAGTCTCTACANGAGCTTGTTTTCATTCAGCGATGTGTAGAGACCTGAAAAAATCGCGAGTTCAATGACCTGCAGGCTAGTCTCTACAGTCTTATGTACAAATACGCCGACATCAACTGCGCATTGGTTGTCTGCTGTCACAGTGGAGGGCTACAATTGGTCACCGTCCACCAGGAGGTGTCAAACACCGTGTGGACCAATGGCTGAAGTTATATAAACGCACTTGTTTTGAATTNTCACCGTCCACCAGGAGGTGTCAAACACCGTGTGGACCAATGGCTGAAGTTATATAAACGCACTTGTTTTGAATTCCAGCTTGTCCCAAAATTAATCTGCGAATTCTTCAGGTCTCTAGCGATGTGGGGACTGGTGGTGGGCGCTTGAATGCAGAAGTAATCGGATCATGTCACGGCACACAATAACTAAGTTTCAACGTGCTAGGATCATTTCTCTCGTACAAACAGGTGTTGTAAAACCTACGTTTACTGTAACTGTGGGTGTGTCACGAAGTGGTGTGTTTAGGATCTGGAGGCGATAAATAGAGACTGGTACTGTTAATGATCGACCACGATCTGGTAGCCTGAGGGTCATAACACATGCTCAGGACAGCTATGTAAGAATTAATGCATCCCAGAACAATAACTCAACAGCAAGGGATATGCGATATTGTCTTCGAGCAGCCTCAGGTGTTCAACTCTCTGACCAGACCGTGCACAATCGTCTTCGAGAGGTAGGCCTACGTTCTAGGATACCCATGATACGCCCTTATCGCAACAGACAACATCGGTAGAACCACTTACAATGGGCACGGGATCATCAAGAGTGGGCAGCTGAAGTATGGTCCCATTAACTGCTCACTGATGAGACGAGGATGTGTTTAGGCCAGATTCCAGAAGGTTGGGGGTGTGGAGAAGACGAGGTGCACGGGCAAGGCGTCGTGTTGTGCAAGAAGTTCATGCATACCGAGGTGGAGGAATCCTGGTCTGGGCAGGAATCATGCTTGGACGTCGAACACCTTTAGTTCGTTCTGAGGGCACAATGACAGCTCGATGGTACATCACAGATGTTCTTCAGACTGTGGTGCACCCTTACCGACAAACATTTGGTGAAATGTTTCTGCCAACAGATGATAATTCCCACACATATACAGTGCCGGAGTCGTTGATAAATACTGTCAGCAAGCCAGAATTCAAAGAATGAATTCGCCAGCAGAAGTAAGTCCAGACATGAACTGCATAAAGCATGCCAGGGACCTTCTGAAACCTGCCATTCAAGCACGCCACCAAAAATCAACAATGTACAGGAGCTGATATGGGCCGCGCAGACAGAATGGGTCTTCTTGCCACAAGAGCGACATGATAACCTCATGCCTCGGCCCGTCAGGGATCTTGTGTGTTCTCGAGGAGGTCACACACGGTATTGATCCGTGTGGATAGTTACAATAAAAGAGAAGATAATGGTGTTTCCCAAACAGACGGCTACAGTATTTTGTTTATTGTTATGGTACAAAATGAAACTTTTTTGCAATATTTGCATTGTTTTGTAAAACATTCATTTGCAACATGCTTGCATAAAAGGGAAAATCTATGTTATGATATTTTTGTTACAATAAATCTCTGATGCAAAACTTTTTTTGAGCAGTTTATTTCACCGGACTCGGAAGTTAACGTCTAAGGCTACAATAAAATATATTTACTGACTATTATTATAAGTGAGATGGCTTCAAAAAGAGCTCACTTTATCGTGAGTAGCCTGTGAACTTTTACTTATTGTTAATCTGTAAAATATAATTTTGTTTTATAATTAATATGAATAAAACAGGGAGAAAATACGTATGTTGGTAATTCCTAGTAAGAAATAGTTCTCATGCAAAATATTATTAAACAGTGTGTGCACGAATGCGGTGCGTAGTCCCTTTGGTGTAATTTTCTGGACTTATTTGGCTTTGTTTGCAAGAGGCGGAGGAATATTCTGGAAGTAAAAGTTTCGCAGGGCTTCAGAAAAGCTGGAAGTAACCTTTAATGAACTATATATGTAAAGCAATAATTTCAATATCCATAGTTTTCTTGTAGCGCCACCTCGTGAAATATTTTGCGTCCCCTTTTATCATAACTCCCCCCTTACCTTTCCAACGGACCTGCATACTAAAGGCTGTTCGCGATAAAGCGAGCACTTTTGAAATCAACCATATAAAAATGCCACTGCTCCTACCTGCATATATTTTAAAGGACGTACTGAGTGAAATGCGCACAGTAAAGTTTGTAACGGTGAAGGGAAAGTAGTTCCATGTCTTAACGTCGTATTAAAAGTGTTAGGAAACAATTTGTGACAACTTAAATTATTTCTCTCTCTTTCTGCTTTTTTAATACATNCGTCGTATTAAAAGTGTTAGGAAACAATTTGTGACAACTTAAATTATTTCTCTCTCTTTCTGCTTTTTTAATACATATCCGTGTAAAAATTAGCAGATTTCCAGAATATTTACTTTTCTAATAATTTCCAAAGTTCACTTGACCGACGCATGCATAAAGTAATAAGACCCACAACAGTGGTAATTTTATATAACGCGGAAGGATACACAAGTTGCATACAAGTAGATCTTAAGCAGGGCTTTCAAAAATGCTCAGTTTACCCTGAACAGTGTATACCTAAATGTATTCTCAAAATTCAGTAAATAGTTTTGAGACTGATGTATAAAGTAGGTGCGACTGCGTGAGTTGCAGAAGTCGCGCCATCACCGGGACTTCGCAGTGACGCCGACGCCAGCACCTCCCACCACGACGACGGCTGCCGCCAGGGGCGCCACTGCCGCCGACGTCGAGAACGTGCCCTTGCGGCCTGGGGAGGTCACATACGACTACGACCCGTCCGAGGACGAGCTGCTCACCAAGCAGAGTGAGTACTTACCGCCCGTGTCTGCTTGTATCGCTGCCGCCACTACCCGCTCAACTATCGGCGCAACCCGTGATGGGCGCAGCCATAACAGTTTTGAAAAGGGGGGTCATACATTCCGCTTGTTTGTAGAAACTATAGAATGTGATATTCTATTAGTTATACTTATCTGAAAGGTTGTATATTGTGATTTAATTTATATCATCATCGTCATCCATTACCATATTATGCATGATGTCCCATTTATCTTGACCACTTGCAATAACTCCGTACCGAGGCTCCAAATGAAAAAGTGTTTAATACAAAAACTGTATAACTGGAAGGGGGAACTAATACTGCTAGAGAGCCAGTCTTATAGCATTATTTGTTAGTGAGATACGAGTATCAAAAAAATTAAGTTCGTTTCATTCGTTATTGGGAACAACGCGGGAATTGTCTTAAGTGAACTTCCTTAAGGTTGTGTATGATTAAACAATTGTTTAGGCACAATGTTTACATGCTTTAGCTTTTATACATAATCATTGTTAAAACTGATTCATAGTTTGGAAACAGCCCTTAAAAGTATAATCCTATTTGTCCATAACTTATAATATGTTGACGTAAACGCTGGCTGACATACTTCTAGTTAAGTTGGTGGTAAATTTTTCAGAGAAGTTTTACGTCATGTATTGTAATGAATGAGAATTACTTAAGCTGGTAGCCACGAATANCGTCGTATTAAAAGTGTTAGGAAACAATTTGTGACAACTTAAATTATTTCTCTCTCTTTCTGCTTTTTTAATACATCTCCGTGTAAAAATTAGCAGATTTGCAGAATATTTACTTTTCTAATAATTTCCAAAGTTTACTTGACCGACGCATGCATAAAGTGATAAGACCCACAACAGTGGTAATTTTATATAACGCGGAAGGATACACAAGTTGCATACAAGTAGATCTTAAGCAGNATAAGACCCACAACAGTGGTAATTTTATATAACGCGGAAGGATACACAAGTTGCATACAAGTAGATCTTAAGCAGGCTTTCAAAAATGCTCAGTTTACCCTGAACAGTGTATACCTAAATGTATTCTCAAAATTCAGTAAATAGTTTTGAGACTGATGTATAAAGTAGGTGCGACTGCGTGAGTTGCAGAAGTCGCGCCATCACCGGGACTTCGCAGTGACGCCGACGCCAGCACCTCCCACCACGACGACGGCTGCCGCCAGGGGCGCCACTGCCGCCGACGTCGAGAACGTGCCCTTGCGGCCTGGGGAGGTCACATACGACTACGACCCGTCCGAGGACGAGCTGCTCACCAAGCAGAGTGAGTACTTACCGCCCGTGTCTGCTTGTATCGCTGCCGCCACTACCCGCTCAACTATCGGCGCAACCCGTGATGGGCGCAGCCATAACAGTTTTGAAAGGGGGGGTCATACATTCCGCTTGTTTGTAGAAACTATAGAATGTGATGTTCTATTAGTTATACTTATCTAAAAGGTTGTATATTGTGATTTAATTTATATCATCATCGTCATCCATCATCCATTACCATATTATGCATGATGTCCCATTTATCTTGACCACTCGCAGTAACTCCGTACCGAGGCTCCAAATGAAAAAGTGTTTAATACAAAAACTGTATAACTGGAAGGGGGAACTAATACTGCTAGAGAGCCAGTCTTATAGCATTATTTGTTAGTGAGATACGAGTATCAAAAAAATTAAGTTCGTTTCATTCGTTATTGGGAATAACGCGGGAATGTCTTAAGTGAACTTCCTTAAGGTTGTGTACGATTAAACAATTTTTTAGGCACAATGTTTACATGCTTTAGCTTTTATACATAATCATTGTTAAAACTGATTCATAGTTTGGAAACAGCCCTTAAAAGTATAATCCTATTTGTCCATAACTTATAATATGTTGACGTAAACGCTGGCTGACATACTTCTAGTTAAGTTGCTGGTAAATTTTTCAGAGAAGTTTTACGTCATGTATTGTAATGAATGAGAATTACTTAAGCTGGTAGCCACGAATANCTGGTAAATTTTTCAGAGAAGTTTTACGTCATGTATTGTAATGAATGAGAATTACTTAAGCTGGTAGCCACGAATATTGATTTCCTCTTTGTTTCTTATTGTTTTAAGTGCATAACTGAGGCAACTAACGCCATGTACCATACTTATTTACACTGAAGGAAAATGAAAAATTAACAGCACTAAAGCGGTGTCGTAGAAACACCATATGCGCATAGGGGCACTGATAGAGGGAGGTACATACAATGGTTAACAGTACTGTGCTGTGGGCAGAGTAGAAACCGCGTACTAGGCATAACACCACTGAGCCCAATATAACTGTAGTTGATTCGGTGTGAAAGAGTAGCCTTGTTTCAAGCATTGGTCTGTGTGTAGTAAGCATTGTAGGCATGCCACGACGGCATAGACGATCACACTTTGTGCGATTAACACGGACTTTGAACGAGGTGGTATTGTAGACCTGAGGTAGGCTGGATGGTCCTTCCGAACAATTCCTCAACGCGTAGGACGTGAAGTGTCTGCTGAGCATCATTGGTGGTGCCGGTAGTCCAACGATAGTGCACATGCTCGCCAACCTGGTTCCGGACGGTAGCGGCGTACGGATTCCCCTCTGGGCCGCTGCACCAGACGAGCAGCCATTGCTGATCGCACGGCGACCGCCGCACAGAGTAGGGCCACTATTGCACCCAGAGTGTCATCTAGGACCATCACCAACAGTTTGCTGGACGCTGGGCTACGATCAAGGGTGCCGCTCGCCAGGCTTCCTCTCACACNATCACCAACAGTTTGCTGGACGCTGGGCTACGATCAAGGGTGCCGCTCGCCAGGCTTCCTCTCACACCTCATCGCCGTGCAGACCGCCTTGGATGGTGTCGCGAACGACACAACTGGAGGGATGAATGGCGCGGAGTTGTGTTTATTGATAAGAGCAGATTCTGCCTTGGCGCCAGTGATGGATGTTTGCGAGTGCGGCGTCTACCAAGAATGCGCCAACAACCAGTGTGTATATGGCAGCGACATACAAGACCAACTCCTGGCATCGTGGTCTGGGTACAATAGCCTACAATGACAGTACGCCTCTGGTGTTTGTTGAGGGAACATTGAACAGCGATTGCTACATCCAGAACATCTTTCAGCCCATTTTGTTATCGTTACTATAACTCCAAGGAGACGTCCTCTTCCAGCAGGACAATGCCCGTGAACACACGTCTCGTGTTACCCAGTTACCCAACGTGCTCTCGAAGGTGTTCGTCAACTCCGCTGGCCAGCACGATCACCCGACCTGTTCCCCATTGAACATGTATGGGACATGATGGGACGGCGTTTGGTGCGATCTGTAATAACGGCAACAAATCTCCACCAACTGCAACAACAGGTGGAATTAGCGTGGAACACTATTCCCCAAGATGACAACCACACCTTTATGATCGTCTCTGCGCACGACTGCAGAACTGCATCGTCGCTGAAGGAGACTACACAAGATTCTGACATTGTCGTTCAAGACACTGTGTAGCCTCTGTCCATAGGTGTACGGCCCTGTGATCATTATCATATACAGTGTAAAACCTGTATAATTATTCAATAAAATCTCCATTCATGGGACCATTGCGCCCGGGTGTTCATTTTCCACCTGTGTATTTCTGTTAACATATGTGCATATAATAGAATTCGTAGCAGTGTTGGGTCCGCGGAGGTTGAACGGTTAGCTTGCTCACCTCCCACCAAGGCAAACCGGGTTCAATCCCCGGCCGGGTCACTGCCGGATTTTTGCATGTGGGAATCGTGCCGCTGGTCGGCGGGTTTTTGTCGGGAATTTCCTGTTTCTCTGCCCTTTCATTCCAGTGCTGCTCCATACTCACCTCAATCACCCTCATCGGCTCTCAAGGCCTTGCTGTTAAGAGCCACCCAAATATCTTGTAGCAGTGTTAATTTCAATATTTGGCGAAGTAACAAGTTTAATAAAGGGGATAAAAGTGATGAGTTAGTAAATGCCCCCCGTTTAGGTCACCGGATCAATTCCAGACTCACATGTACTAGAAATTCTCCGTACTGGTCAAAGCGGAGAAAGGTACATTCTGTCCATTGTTTTATTTTTCGCAAATGCAACATCAGGCATAAATCCGGGATGTGGAGGTTTTAAAATTTTTGCAGACGGTCAAAATCATAATTCAGGCTTGCCAGCCACAAGGTAGACAATTTGGTTCGACGACATGCTCTATTTATGATTGTTGGACGTCGCACTTCCGCTATCGTATTGCTTAAGTCACACTTGATAACGGAATAATTTGCCCGGATTGACCTACATAGTATTGAAATCAATCCGGCAGTGAGGCAGCTGCCAGTATTGTCATTCCTTTGGCCGCGTGTTGTAGGAAACTTGGAAATGGACGTAACCTAGTGGTTTCATGTAAGTATATTTTACGGAAATTATTTACCTAAGAACCATGTTCATTACTACGCCCCAAATTATACAGGCCACAATATTTTCCTTTAAAAAAGAATATATATAATTTATAATTACTGTATTTCATAATAATGAACGTTACGAGTATTCTGACGGAAAACAGACCGGAGGGCTACGAACAGCAGGGAAATTGTATCAAAACAAACTTCAGTTTTGCAATGAAAGCTATCATTTATAAAAACTAACCAGCAGTGAAACTATCTGGACTTAAACTCGTTTGTAGTTATTAAGTCCCATACGTGGTTGCAGTAGACTTAATCTAAAACAATTAGAATAAATGACACTTCCAACGGAAGTGTAACAATTCACTAACGCTACTGGTTGTGCAACGGTGACACGTTTTAACATAGCGTTTGCGAAAATCTTATTATTTCCATTCGTACAGTCGCTACGTTCATCTCAAAAATAGCCGTTACAATGTTTCTACATTTGCTACGGGAATGAACATATAATATCAATCCGCTACCGTATTTATTACTATAATTTAATAAAACNTGTTTCTACATTTGCTACGGGAATGAACATATAATATCAATCCGCTACCGTATTTATTACTATAATTTAATAAAACGGACCCTGAACTCCACGTGAACTCGCTAGCAAAACGGAATAGCTAGAAAAGATGGTGGAACGCCATTCATCACTCAGAGTCAAGGTGCAGCCTGTTGCCCCAGAGCACAGCACAGTCAGTCGGGCGGTATTCCTGAACATTCAGTTTGCGGAAACGCAAACGTCTCGCGAAAAAGAGGTAGCTATTCCCTTAAATATCTCGCTAGGGAAGCTTGAATTCAAGAATGAAGTTTTCGAGTTCCTCTTTTACGAGGCGTTTGAGAGCCCGATGATTTTGTGAACCTCGTGTACAAGTATACAAATGTACCCCAAGTTTCCAGCAATCGGCAACTGGGAAGAAAATAAAAACTTAATTTTTTTCGCCGAAGGGCACGTGAATTGTTGAAAATATTTGTGAACTAATGTGCATGCTACTTAAATCGGCACTGACGAAAAAGGAAACAGTTGAATGTGCCTGTGAAATGCCAAATATCTCACAATTGTATATATTCTGCCGAGCCGTTATTCGCTCTGTTGTAGCGTGAAATTATTAAACCGGCGAACACGAGAAACCCTAGGACAGAAGGTAAACCTACAAAAAGTATATGGAGTGATAGGAGAAATAGGAACAATATTTAAGTATAAATGTCTTCGACTGTAACAAATGTCGGGTAGTAGTCGAGAGGTTATGGTAGCGAATTTTCAATATTTTTAAGCGTTTACAAATTCCGATACACAAAAAAAAATACGCATATTTTTAATTTTTAGGTTATATTCTTCACAACTCTAACGATATTATCATACAAAATGCTTCATTAGCAACACAAATATTGAAAATTAATTAGAGGTTTTACATATAGTTTCATGTAATTCTTAGAAACTTCCTTCTTAAAAAAAGANACAAATATTGAAAATTAATTAGAGGTTTTACATATAGTTTCATGTAATTCTTAGAAACTTCCTTCTTAAAAAAAGAAGTGCCCACAAACCTAAAAAGATTTATAATCCTAGTTCTACTCCTAATTTCACTGTTTTTTTTCTCGAAATGTTTGTTTGGTAATTATTAAATATAAGAATATCTATACTGCACCAAATTGTGGCAAGACGAACGAATAACATAAATATAATGGTACCCAATCCATCTATTATTGAGGTAAGCTTTATAATTTTCGGTATTAAAATTTTATCGTACATTTTTATTACCTCTTCGTATGTAAGAGAAAAGAGCAGCATGTCACTACTATAAGGTAGCTGTATCGGCCAGCGCATTGCCTCAAGATTATCAAAACGATGGATGGTGTGCGTCAGTTTTACAAGAACAAGGAGAGGTTTAAAAGGATCCGAGTCGTTTAGGGGAGTCCAGTGCCTCTCGTAACTTAGGGAGTGCTCGCAACATAAACCAACGCACAAGCAACGAGCTAATCCTTTATGAATCTCTTTACCTGCCGAAAACAAGATGCGTGCCGAATGTGAATCGCATCTCCATCGCAAAAGTGACTATGAATACCAGCCCGAAAGCTCTTACTTCAAAGAGATAGCACACACTTGTTCGCTTCTGTGTACTTGCCTGTGCTGTATCACGGCTCTAAGGGCCATGTTCTTGCAACTGTTCCTCCCCTATACTTTGTCGTGACGAGCCGCAGCGTCGAAAAATTGTTGGCTCCTTCTGAGTAATCCCGCACACCGGTCGCGTTGTTAAACCTCGCGTTGACTAACAGGGTCGAGTAGACGCAGTTGGGGAAGAACGCGCACTCTCTTGCAGTCAGAACGCGTCGCGTTCTCATAGTTCGCGGCATTTTGTTATTTTGTNTTTGGGGAAGAACGCGCACTCTCTTGCAGTCAGAACGCGTCGCGTTCTCATAGTTCGCGGCATTTTGTTATTTTGTAGACTGTGGGCGTGTCTAAATTCAGTACCACGTGCCCTCATTCACTTGGTCTTGATCACTTTGTGTGTAATGACCACTTGTTCCCTTCCTGACAGAGTGTTCGCTCGTGAATTCGGACAATTTTGTTAGTGTCCACTTCGATCTATAATCTGACAAATTTTACTCAACGCGAGTTTCACTTGTCTTTCTGATAGTAGCAAGTGCTTCCGCGACCGTGCAAAGTTGTTAGCACCGTATAATGAAATACCAAGTAAGGGTTTGAGAAGCGTATGTGTCGATTCCGCTTGGCTGAAGTAGATATTCTAGGCCAGGGATGCTCAAACGGTCGATCGCGATCGACCGGTCGATCACGAGAGCTTTAAAAGTTGATCGCAGACATATGTCCACATTCCCTCAAGAAATTAAAAATAAGCGCCTTCCGTCGGTCACTCGTACGGCGACACTGTGATACGTAATAATAAAATGTAAAGTCACGCCGAAAAGAACGCTGCACACCGCCGGAGTTGTCGGCGCGGCTTAGTATTGTTGCTCCCATTGTTTGTAACGAATGGCTTTCTGGATTAAGAAACCGCCTTGTGAGTTATATTCCGTTTTGGCAAGTTTGCAAGTTTGGTAAAATCAAACAACAATTTTATCGGTCGCCTGGAGCGCTAATCGTTATGAGAGTACACTTTCGCGCTAATCGTTATGAATGTTTTCGCTAGGTCGTGCTCTCTTGGAAAAATGGCGCCAATGATTTACAAAATGTAAACATAACCTGATCAAAGTGTACTCGGTATAGTAACACGTGAGCATGGTCGGGGATTAACAAAAAAAAAAACATACATAGGTCGTAACAGCGAAATGCTTACCATCTATCATGTTAGAGCTCAGTTCTACCCCCTTGCTATTTTTTGTCGATCGCTTGTCCCCCACTTTTTTTGCGGTCGATCGCTGATGGTTCAAGTCTGAGCACCCCTGTTCTAGGCTGTTTTAGTGCTGTGAATCTGGACAGCGGTAAAATGACTTCACGACCTTGATGCATGTTTTTCTAGGGCACGAAGCCACGTATCGGACACAGCCAGTGGCTACGGTAGAGCTGTTTCTTTATTCCGTTTTAAGCCATAACTGACAATTCAAAAAGTTTTTTTTAGCGTCTAAAACATTCACATTTGATGTACATCGAATTCAAGTTGTTCAGATAGAGAAATCAGCATTTTACTTTGTTTACTCGGGTTTTTGTTCATTCTTTGTGCTTGTATCAGTAGTTTACTGGTTTTCGTTTAATAGTGAACTTATTTGGAACTTACATAGCTATGAGACTCGTGTTTTTCTACTAATAGCAAAATATTATTGTGTTTCAGTATGTATTACACATTACGATGTTTGGATAATAGCTGCAGAAAAATCCAGACAAAACAAATGCATTTAATCCGTTCAGTAATTAAAATATTTCTGGGAAAATCGATCAGTTTTTGAAACATTAGGGGTTGAAGCACTATAGAAAACACTACGTTAAAGTATATGGGACTTACAAAAATAAGTCCTATGTCGCATGAACAAGTTGATGTGCAGCTTTCGCCGCACTGTAATTCATTTTTCCGGGCTTATGCTAAAAAACCGTGATCCGCCCTAAATTCTAAGGTGAGTTATTTCAAATGCTAAANTTTTTTTAGCGTCTAAAACATTCACATTTGATGTACATCGAATTCAAGTTGTTCAGATAGAGAAATCAGCATTTTACTTTGTTTACTCGGGTTTTTGTTCATTCTTTGTGCTTGTATCAGTAGTTTACTGGTTTTCGTTTAATAGTGAACTTATTTGGAACTTACATAGCTATGAGACTCGTGTTTTTCTACTAATAGCAAAATATTATTGTGTTTCAGTATGTATTACACATTACGATGTTTGGATAATAGCTGCAGAAAAATCCAGACAAAACAAATGCATTTAATCCGTTCAGTAATTAAAACATTTCTGGGAAAATCGATCAGTTTTTGAAACATTAGGGGTTGAAGCACTATAGAAAACACTACGTTAAAGTATATGGGACTTACAAAAATAAGTCCTATGTCGCATGAACAAGTTGATGTGCAGTTTTCGCCGCACTGTAATTCATTTTTCCGGGCTTATGCTAAAAAACCGTGATCCGCCCTAAATTCTAAGGTGAGTTNTTTTCGCCGCACTGTAATTCATTTTTCCGGGCTTATGCTAAAAAACCGTGATCCGCCCTAAATTCTAAGGTGAGTTATTTCAAATGCTAAAGCGCGTCTCTTGGCTTTCTCTGCGCATGCTCTGTGAAGCCTATCTCCCGACTCTAACCCATTTCGGAGAGCCTTAATTGCCCCCTTTTCATAATTACTCTGCATACTGAAATCACGTGTGCCGGCCAATGCATTTGGACAGGTTTCATAAAACAAATTATTTGATGCTATAATAAGTAGCGACAACGCGACTCTTATTACTCCTTAGATCGTAAAAACGGAAGAGGGGTGGGGCGGAGTTAACGATAAAAAGTCTGAAAACAAAGACTACGAGCAAAAAATGGACAATATTAGTAATTTTTGCGCTGTACAGACAAGCAAAAGCATTTTTGTGCATAACAATGAACTGGGGTTGCATCAGTATCACCTGAAAAATTAAATGTGTCGATATGAATGATTTTCTTTACAAATAATGTAAGAAACTTTATTCAATAATATTAATACAGCAATATAGCAACTATTTCTTATTTAGCCATTACTAACATACACTGTTTTCCCAAAATGATTATCCTGGATTCTGAGTTCCTACAACTGTGTAATTTTAATGACTATACTATGATTCACGAGGAGTTACAGCAACTCACAGGGCCTATTCCCTACATCATTTGGAGCAAAATATGTCATATAAATGTGGGTCCTATTCCCAATATTTACAGAGTAATTCGAAACATTNGCAAAATATGTCATATAAATGTGGGTCCTATTCCCAATATTTACAGAGTAATTCGAAACATTTGAAAAATGACGAAGTAAATACAGTGATGTATTACCAGACTGAATTGTTTACAGTTGAGCGTCACAATTGCGTCTAACAAGCTTACAAAATGTTCAACAATGTTTCCGTCTATTTCCATACGCTTGGCCGCACGCTTATGAAACGCACGTGTTGCTCTACGTAGCTGCACACGACTCTCTTTGATTTCTGTAGCGGCATGCATGATACGCGCAAGTAGTTCCCCTCGCGTGTTTGTGCAGTCCTTTGGTAAACAATACCCTTCATCCATCCTCATACGCAATAATCTAGTGGTGATAGATCTGGGTATCGAGGAGGCCAGGGGTGAAAACCGCCTCGCCCTATCCATCTCTCAGGGAAATGCACATTTAAGTGGCCAACCACAACGCGGTGGAAGTGAGGAGGTGCACCATCATGCTGGAAGATCATACAATGACTCACTTCTAACGGAGTATGCTCAAGTAACAGCGNAAGTGAGGAGGTGCACCATCATGCTGGAAGATCATACAATGACTCACTTCTAACGGAGTATGCTCAAGTAACAGCGGCAGTTCGTCTTGCAGAAATTGCAGATACACCACACCAGTCAAGCATCCCGAGAAAATAAATGGCCCAATTAGCTCATCGTATAGGACACCACACCACACATTGATGCTGAAACGGTGTTGAAAACTCCTTTCCACTGTAGGGTGGATATGCTGATTGTCGAATTACTCTGTAAATATTGGGAATAGGACCCACATTTATATCACATATTTTACTCCAAATAATGTAAGGAATAATCACTGTGCGTGGCGGTAACTCCTGTATATATAGAAACCATAATTGATACATACATCCTTATAACCGTAAAGTTTGCAGACGTTTCTTTACACATTCAATGTGGGCANCAGAAACCATAATTGATACATACATCCTTATAACCGTAAAGTTTGCAGACGTTTCTTTACACATTCAATGTGGGCACTTCTAGTGACAAGCAAGATGTCCATTCGAAACTATGTCTCATGCCACGTATTCCGTAACATTTTCAATTGCACAAACGATGCGTTCACGCAACATGTTCATATCTGGCCCAGATGTCGCATTCACGTGTCTTTTACGTAACCCCAAAGAGAAAATCTAGTGGGGTAATATCTGGTAATTGCAGAGGCCATGAGGTAGGACTATTTCTTTCAATCCATCAATTGGGAAATGCTTCGTCCAGACATTCCTGTACAAATGTCGCCCAGTTAGTTGGTATTCCATCTTGCTGAATAATGATATGGGGCTGCATGTCCTTGAACTGCGGTATGGCATAAGTCTGTCCTCATACACGTTACCTGTGACAAGTTTTTCGTGAAAGAAGAAAGATCCAACGGCTGTCGTGCATTAATGCACACCACACAGGACTGTCGCGGATATGCTCTCTAGTGCACACTAGGCTTTTCCGATCCCCAAATACGCGCATTGTGCTTATTAACAACACCACTTAAATGAAACGTGGCTTCATCAGAAAATGCTGTTTGCTGCAAGAATGTTCATTTTCAGCAATGTGGTGAAATACTGTGTTCATAAATGGTTCACGCCCTTCAAAATCCGCTAGTTTCAAATTGTGCACAATTTTAATCTCGTATTCATGCGATATCAGATGATTGCATAACATTCCGTGAACTGTAGTTTTCGGTACCTGGAGCTGATGTGAAGCTTGTCGTACTGACTTGTTTGGAGATCTGGTAAAGGCTGTGCGAATGTTGCCCACAGTCTGTTCAGATGTTGACATCGCCCACTGCTTTTTTCATTTTTTCAGCTGTGCCTATAGCAATTAACTTAGCCATCAATCTAATATATAAAATTCTCCCGTCACAGTGTTAGTCACTGAACTCCTCCGAAACGGCTGGACCGATTTTTNTCCGGCGATGCCAGTAGCATCATCCAAACTACGCTGTGTCTCGCGCTCACAACATGTTGTTGTACTCGCAACTGCGCCACGTCGCAGCCACATAACCAAAACAACAACTTTCGAAAACCTTTCGAAACTAGACGGTAAACGGACGTANCTGCGCCACGTCGCAGCCACATAACCAAAACAACAACTTTCGAAAACCTTTCGAAACTAGACGGTAAACGGACGTAGGTAAACGGACGTAAACAGATGTCCGCACACGTCTGCTCGACCAACAAACACGGGAAACTAGCCACCGCGGCTTTNAACAATAATTCAGTATCAATTCTTTTGGCGTAAAAAAATTATCTCCCCAAAATGTTTCTCTCTTAATATATTTACATCCAAACGATACCTCCAACTAAAGAAAGATCACGATGTTGAGTTGTCACGCTGAAATTTTGCCATGCATAAGGATTGACGGACGACAGATTGTTGTGAATCGCTTTCAACTGACGGACGATAAAGCAGACGGATGACANCATGCATAAGGATTGACGGACGACAGATTGTTGTGAATCGCTTTCAACTGACGGACGATAAAGCAGACGGATGACAGACGGACGAGCGAGTTACGGGTGCGACGGATGGCTGTGAGCCCAGCTTTAATTGGCGATTTCGTCCCGACCAGCTACACAACACACTGGTCTTTTTCCAGCGCTGACGCCATTTTACTGACTTAGCAGCGGCCGCGCTCCGAATGGCGGAATTGCGACCTGAAACACAATCATACGAGCGTGAGAAGAAAAACAAATTGCTTGCAAAAAAACGTTATCGTTATATGTATTCCAGAACCAAATGTGGTTTCTGTAGCGATTTTCGCAATACAATCATTTTAAATCTCGGTAATCATTTTGCAACACATTCTGTACTTTAATTTTCTGTCTGTTTTANTTTCGCAATACAATCATTTTAAATCTCGGTAATCATTTTGCAACACATTCTGTACTTTAATTTTCTGTCTGTTTTAAAATCATATTGACTAGGAAACAGGTATAATATTCATAAATTAAATATAAATGGGAATCTCAATAAACGAAAAAAGAATTAAGTGAAATTCTTTTGATTGCGACTGTTTAGATAATAGTGAAAAAAATGTACCACGGGGTGATTTTTCAAAGGTTTGATTCAAAAAGTGTGTACAGGCTTAGCAAACTTGCGGTGGCAGCTGGCAGGTGTGGTGTGATCGTGCGCGAGTGCCGAGTGGCGGCTGTTTGAAGTTGGCGCGGGCGTGCAGCGAAGCCCCGCAAACATTAGCGTAACCAGTATTCGTTTCAAAAAGGTGGCGCGGTTGGGGGCGTGGGGAGGTGATGCTGGTGTATGGCTGCGGAGGGCCAGCCAGTTCGTGTTACGTGGGGTGTTAGTCATGTGCCGACCGCGAAGGTCATGGGTGACGGTCAGGAGCACTTTCCCCGCACGGAATTGTTTTATGCTTAGGCTAACGTATCAATAGGGACACCTCAGTGTTGCGAAAAGAATTTGATTCTGAAACCTTACCGGCTCTTCACGGTAAAGTGAGTACTTTCGAGGCCCTAGTTACTTTTTTCCTATCAGCCATTTTTTATCCTTCCCCCACTTTTAAAAATAAATATTCCCATGTAAGTAATAAACACAGAGTATATACGTGCATTTCACAGGACTCTAAAACGTTTAAGGCTCCAATAAAATATATTTATTGACTATTATTTCAAAGGGCTTCAAAAAGTACCCACTTTACCGTAAATAGCCTATATATGCAGGTCTGGAGTTTTCCTTTGGTTGCTGCGTGCGTATCATTGTGAGAAAACATTGTAGTATTTGACTAGTCCAGTCAGCATCGATTTACTGCGGTACTGTATATCTGTGAATCGGTGGAAGGCACCGAGGACGATAGTTGTATCTCAGCTACAGCGTTTTGAAACACAGCGACACAGGAAATCTTTTCGTGAAAATTGGGTGACCCATTGATGTCGTACCTAGTAACATATCTCTCCTCCCCCAAATTTTTCCCGAAAAAAAAAAAANAAAATTGGGTGACCCATTGATGTCGTACCTAGTAACATATCTCTCCTCCCCCAAATTTTTCCCGAAAAAAAAAAAATTATGTATTAATTTATTTTAGAGGGCCACTGCTAGCTACATGAAGACCATAAACAAGACTTACNGAAAAAAAAAAAATTATGTATTAATTTATTTTAGAGGGCCACTGCTAGCTACATGAAGACCATAAACAAGACTTACGCCATTTCAGACCCACATTAATTAATTTTTTCAGGTGTTGTAAATAATAAATTTTTTCATGCATGCTGTACTCAAGCTGACAAAGCCCTTGTTTCGTTGTCACAAAAAATGGGTTGTAATATTTGTGTTTGGTGAACCAGTCATAGACTACATAAGAGACCAAGTCTTCAAATCGGTTACCCATGGATCAGATAATTGGGCATTGAGCCTCGCAGTGTACAGCATTGGACAAATATGTCGCCCCTGTGCCTTATGTACAAATTTTGTACACTAAGTCCGAATAGGTTAAACTGGAGATCATTTCATAGCATACATATAATATTAAGATTGTAACTCACGCGTATTTTACATTATTTTTGTAAAGGGTTTACTTAATTTGTAGGCTGGGTTACGGTCGTATTAAAACTATATTTTGGAAGTGGTAGAAGCATATCACACCAGATGTAACAAGAAGTTGTTGACTAGTCCCAAAGATGCTCCTTGGGCGATGAGTCAGGTAACCGGACAGGTTACAAAAGTGTTGAAGCATGACAAAAACACGATTAGAAAACGAAAGCTGTGCGCATGAGCGTGATCTTGCTGGAAACTGGCTCCTGAGCGCATAGCCAAGGAAGGTCGCTCATGGGGTGGCAGGATGCCAATGATTAGTTTAATAGATAGAGGACTGGAAGACACGTACACGTTAATTTTTCATTTCAGGTGTTGCAAAAAAGGGAAATTTTGTTGTGAAGAATACCTACGAATTCCTTATACTTAATCTGACACTTTGTAGCATATGGAAAGAGTTTTGTAGATCCATGGCACAAAAAGCAGCCAATGATAAAATAGTTGTGTCAGCAGCAGCCAGTAACATTAACCAGTGAAGTTCGATGTCCATATTGGTGCTAACGTCTAGATTTGCACCGTACTGACCATGATTTTACCTATTCTGCAACATGTCGTACCTGAACGAGTATGATGTTTTACCGGATTCCCGATATTCACGGTACACTCGTGAAATGGTCGTACGCGAAAATCCAAATTTGATCGCTACCTCGGAGATGCTGTGTCCCATCTCTCGTGCGCCGACTATAACAACACGTTCAAACTCACTTAAATCTTTACAACCTGCCATTGTAGCAGCAGTAACCGATCTAGCAGCTTTGCCAGACGCGTGTTGTCTTATATAGGCGCTGCCGACCGCATCGCGTTACTCTGATTGGTTCCATACGTCTGTTATTTNCCAGACGCGTGTTGTCTTATATAGGCGCTGCCGACCGCATCGCGTTACTCTGATTGGTTCCATACGTCTGTTATTTACATACGCACGCCTATACCAGTTTTTTTGGTTCTCCAGTGTATGTTATGGCAAGGAACTAAGCTGGTATTCGCCTGNACATACGCACGCCTATACCAGTTTTTTTGGTTCTCCAGTGTATGTTATGGCAAGGAACTAAGCTGGTATTCGCCTGTACGGCTGTAACGGAGATGGAAAACAAAGTGAGTAAATCCACCGCTACTACAGTCTGGTCTGGGTGAAACCTGAGGCCTGCCAATTGCAGGCCGTATATGCTAGCTAATGATGTTACACGCATGATGGTGAAGCGGAATATATGTCTATGGTGAACATCGTGTGGAGTGTGCAAATTTCGTGTGGGTGGTGCGGTTATAAGAGATCATCCAGACCTACGTACCTTGAGTATCTGGCGAAATTGTGAAAAGGCTTTCAACGTTTTTCCATCCGAGAGAATGGAAGTGGAGAATAAATCACTTCACAGTCCCTCCGCAGCAACCCTTTTCTTTTTCTCCGCTTTTATTCTCCTCAGATACAAGGAACAGACTTGCTGCAGTGGTGCGATCTCTCGCCTCCAGGGGAATTAATTCCATTTCCTGTCGGCTAGCGTTGGCCCTAGTCGGAAACAGGCGAGATAAAGCATCTTCGGAACCCACGAGGAACGGAAGCGGAAGTCCGTGAGGCGCTACAAAAACGACGCGAGGAAAAGAAAAGACGACCCGACGGAAGAAATCCGTGCGGAAAGTGAAGTAAAAAAAAAACCCCCTCTTACACCTAGGGCACACGTACCTAAAATAACCTCAATTAGTGGCTTGTTTTTATTTTCCTGTTGACGACCCTTTTTTAGCCGGTACGCTAATTAGGTAAAGAGGGCAACTTTGATATTAAACTAAACCTAAACATAAGACTGAAAGCAGTTCACACTCTCACGTAATCATAATTTTTAACCATAACTGCGTGAACATAACTCCGGAGTTCAACTACACTACGTAGGTCGGCTGTAGGTGAAAAAATGCAAGTCTTATTTTTCTCTAGTACGTGTCGATGAAGCGAAATTATGTTTATATTTGTCATACAGACAGATTACTTACAGATCCCAAATAATGTGTAATACATAAATTAATAAATGCTTAACATGATTATTTNGTCATACAGACAGATTACTTACAGATCCCAAATAATGTGTAATACATAAATTAATAAATGCTTAACATGATTATTTTACTATAGGTATAGTAATTTGAAAACCAATTCGGGAAAACCGGTGAAAACACAAATCCGGAAATATACAAGCAAATACGGTGTACCTCAAAACAGTCTACAGCAAAAATTTGTAAAATTTATTTCAGTAACATATTTACTATATTAAATCATACCCTATGGCCTCCTAAATACACTATCTGTGCCCCAGGCGGTGTAGTACGAAGCATTATAAACTACGTCTCCGGAACCGACGATCAGCTATATCGATCATCGATATCCGATTTTGTGGAATGACGCCATGGCAAATAATTTGCCCAGATTATCGTAGACAACATTAATCAATGCCGCCTGACACAAAAGTGGAGGTGTTATAAGCAAAATCAAAACAAAAATAAATAATTTATCAGGCTTCTGCAATACACAATAAATCTGCTCTTGTAGTTANCAAATAATGTGTAATACATAAATTAATAAATGCTTAACATGATTATTTCACTATAGGTATAGTAATTTGAAAACCAATTCGGGAAAACCGGTGAAAACACAAATCCGGAAATATACAAGCAAATACGGTGTACCTCAAAACAGTCTACAGCAAAAATTTGTAAAATTTGTTTCAGTAACATATTTACTATATTAAATCATACCCTATGGCCTCCTAAATACACCATCTGTGCCCCAGGCGGTGTAGTACGAAGCATTATAAACTACGTCTCCGGAACCGACGATCAGCTATATCGATCATCGATATCCGATTTTGTGGAATGACGCCATGGCAAATAATTTGCCCAGATTATCGTAGACAACATTAATCAATGCCGCCTGACACAAAAGTGGAGGTGTTATAAGCAAAATCAAAACAAAAATAAATAATTTATCAGGCTTCTGCAATACACAATAAATCTGCTCTTGTAGTTAATCACGATAAAGGAGACACAGCTATATGTAATGTGTTGCCCTTTTTTAATGTATTCACTATAATAAACTTGAAAAAATGCCACATTTAATCTGTACAATTGTATAAGGAATGTCTGAAGATGGGCGACGTTCGTTATTTCTCAAGGCACTGGAGTAGCCCATGACATGTGCGTGCGCATGTGACATCTGCTCACAAGGAACCACAAATGTAACGCGTGTTATTGCATGCAGGCAGCTGGTAGAAGCATATCACACTAGACATAATATAAGTTGCTGACTAGTTTCACAGATGCTCCGTTGGCGACAAATCAGGTAACCGGGCAGGTTACAAAAGTGTTGAAACATGGCAAAGAAAACGCTTGGAATATGAAAGTTGTGTTTAAATACTTTTTTTAATGCATTCATTAAAAAACATTTCAGGAATAGGATCATAACACATGGTTACCTTTTTAGTGTTAATGTTTGTGTCCTTAATAGTTTATTTCGTTTCAAGAAATATAATGCAGAACATGGGCCATAAACGGAAATATGTCAATAAAATACGTGGACGAAAGCTGCTTCTTTTGTAGTGGTTGGTGACTATAATTTTTAATGAAAAAATTACTGTCTTATTTACAGTCGAATGTGTTTCACGATTCCATAGCCCATCTCCATCTTCTCAAATTTCCCCTCATTCTGCAAACTACCTTCCAAGCTAACTTCCATTACGGACCCAACTTGCCCACGTCTTTTACATTTTCTAACTCATCTTCGCTAAACATACGCGATAAGGCTACGGCCACTCTTGCGTTTTTACACGCCAGTCAAGAGCAAAAAAATACGAAGGGAAAATTCAATTTGTTAACTGGAATATAAGCGACTACACTCGCGTGATGTCACGCTTGTGAAGGCGTTCCCTTGAGCGCTATCAAGGTCAACAGCCGTTGGAATGCACCCGGGCCCATTTCTGGCATCGGTTTTCACGCACAATACCGGCCACGCCTGCGGGAAAACGCGCTGCGTGTGGTTCGCGTTTGGGGAGTGTTATATGTAGCAGCGTTGTGTTCAAGTTAACAAATTGTAAGTAATGGATTATCAGGATAGCGAACTGATTATTCTGGAAGTCCAGAAGCCCCCGTGTTTATACAAGGCGTTTTTGAATAACATGTCGAAAATCAAACCACAGCATCTATACAATATTATAAACAAGGAATTCTAACAACAAAATTTTTGGAAATGTCATATAATATATTTTTTTAATATAATTGAAGTAAGGAAAACTAGGCCAGGAGTACGTACCTCAACATACCTGGGTGCACAGCAAGTTGCATATCACGAAGGCGAACGGAACTGGTGCATCATGTGGTGACTGCCTGTGCACAGGCCACCATGGATATACATACGTGAAGACACTACATCGCCAATACGGCTGTTTGCGTGGTGTTCTAAATAAAATGCAATCACTTCTGGCAGCCTTTACTACTCAATTGCTAATCCCCCATTGTTCAAGTAGTGTACTAACAAGCAACCACTAGCGGTGCCCACGCACCTCGAGTTAATGATTGAGAATTCTGAATTGAAGCATTTCACGGATAAATGATATAATAATAATAAAAATAATAATACGCACCGAACAACATGTTCTTACTTTTATAAATGTTATCCTCTGAAAATACCTCCAATGAGTTGTTAATGCTGTGACGGTTTCAGCCGACCCATGCAAATAGGACTTCATCTTGTTTCCTCAGGAAGATGTTCGTTTTTCAAGAAATAGAGACCCCCCGTTAGTGTGGCATCAAAGGTTATCATAATACTTACTTTGGGTTTGCAAAGAAAAAGAAATAGTTACAAAACTCTGATATATTGTCCCCTTTTTGAAATACAGAATGCCAATTCCTAATATGGGATTACAGAATCTGTTAAAACTCTTTAATGAAACCCCATGACTTTAAATGCCTCAAAAACATCATATTTAATTTATTTTATACAAAATAATTAAAAATATGAATATGTTTTCATTATTATGCACTGGGAAACTTTTGCAACTTGTTTAACTCCAAAATATTTATCCCAGCGGAAACTGAATTGGACAACTGACAAACCACAGGAGCCCCATTTTTCACTGCCTCAAACTCGTCTTCGCAATACATGCGTGACAGCGCATCCGCTATGGAATTATCAATCCACGTGAAATTTAAAGCTAGCTAGGCGCACTAACCACCGTGCCAATCTACAAGCTGGCTTTTGTGATATTAACAACCAGCTAAGAGCCTGGTTATCCGTATGAGAAGTAAACGGAGCATGATATAAATAATCTGAAAACTTTGCTATTGCCTATATACAACTTACACACTCTTTTTCATGAATAGTAAATTTCCGTTCTGCCTGAGATAATTATTTACTAGCGTATGCTATCGGCGCAAAATTACCATATATTTTTTTATTCAAACACGCCCCGACGGCCACAGAACTTGCATCATAGTGCAAAAATAATTCTTCAGAAAAATTGGGCAAATGCAAGACGGGAGGATTAACTAACATTTCTTTCAATTTTTGAAAAGAGTTTTCTTGTTCCACATTCTACACAAAAGGTACATTTTGTTATTTTGAACTGGTTTAATGATTCGGTAAGATCAGAAAAATGTGGAATGAATTTACTATAAAAATCATCCATTACTAAAAATCTTTTTACACCTCTTAAATTTTTTGGTTGTGGAAAATTAACTACAGATTTAACTTTCTCGGAATAAGTGCGTAAATTACCCTCCGAAATAATAAACCCTAGATATCGCACATATTGTTGTGCCCAAATAATTTATTCTGGGTTCACCTTTAGTCCAGCCTTCCTTAATGCGTCTAACACTGTCCGCAAATGTTTAAGGTGTTCCTCCAACGTGTCACTGTACACGCACACGTCATCAGTGTACGTAAAGACGAACTCATACATGTACCGACTTAACACGTGATTCAACACTCGGGACATACATTGGGGCCGTGAATTTACCCCCATGGGCAGACGCGTTCTCTGGTAGAACCCCCAAGGGGTACAAAACGCTAACGGCGCTCTACTTTTCGGATGTAACTCGCACTGAAAAAAAGCAGAATTCAAATCCAAGATTATGAAATATTTAGCTATTTGCAAGTGATGGAAAGCAGTTTCCATAACTGGTACCGGATATGAATCAACATACAATTTTTTAGTAGTCTTTCTATAATCACATATTAACCGATATTGACCTGGTGTTTTTTTTCTGTAACAAAAAAGACGGGCTCGCATACGGACTAGTGGATTCCTCCACAATTCCCTGTTCCTTTAAATTATTGATTAACTTCTAAAATATTTTCATTTTGGGCGTGGACACACGGTATGGCAGGCACACTACATGCTCGCTATCTTTTAATTTCAAAACAACAGGAACCTCTTTACAATGCCCTACTTTTGACGTAAGCACATCACTATATTCTGTTTTTAACTGATGTAATGCCTTTACTATCTCTTCCGAATGTTATTACAACTGAATCTTTCGACATCGGGAAGGCTTAATTTGCAAAGCAATAACGGTCTCAGGGGAAAAACTTAATTTCAACACTTTTCTTGCTACTTTAATACACGGTGGGTGCTGCCCAAAAATCAATGCCCAATATCACGTCACGTGATACATTTTCAAAAACGCGAAAAAGCATTTTCCATGAAAATTGTTCAACTTTAATTTTTAACACTGCCACAACATTTGATTTGATCAAATCTCCGCCTGCTAAGGAAAATACGACAGACTCGCCTCTTTTTATTTGTACAGTACCAACCGACGCGTCACGCGTAATTTTATTACATGTTTCTTGTTTTATAAGAGACGCAGAGGCACTCAAATCTACCAAGGCCGATATTTTTATATTTCCAACTATCAATGGAACATACAGCAAGCCATTTCTATTAAGCGAACTGGTGATTGAAACTGAACCTAATCCTGCAGGTTTTCCTCGCAACGGACATTTAAATTGAAGGTGACGAGGATTACCACATAGGTAACAAATCACCATTTTTACCGGTTTTTGACCATCGGACATTTCTTTTACGCCAGACTGGTTCCCGTTTCCTTGCGGTACTACTTTCCCGTCACTTTCTGATTTTTTATGAAAACAGTTTTCCATTTTGTGATTTACCCGAAAACAAATTTGGCATTTCCGTTTCGGCTTAACCTGTACGGAATTTCCTTCTCCTTTTTTTTGGGTCATTTCGCTGTCGGATGATTTGACCGAAAACAATTTTGACACTGCCTTTTAGGTTTTACGTTCATATTCACCTTTTGCTTACATTCACCAACGGTTAATTATACCTGAATTACCAATGCTAACAACTCTTGCAACATTTGTGGCTTTGTGATAAAGGTAACGAACTTACTGTTTTCAGGCAACCAATTAAAAAAACGATTTCTACCAAATTTGCTTTCGCACACGGCATACCCAAAACTTCTACCAGTATAATCATCTGATTTACAAAATGTTGCATTGATTCTTCAGGTCGCTGAAATCTTTCTAAAATTTTCATGCGCTGGTGTGCAATGGCTACTGGAGTACCTATTTGCCACAAATTAGCCTGACGAAATTCGTGAAAGTACATACGCTCATCGATAGCTTGCCTTACCACACTCTGCAAGGATTCAGATACTTTAAACATAATTGCAGCATATAAAACTGCTATTTCACAGATATTAAGTGAAACTACTTTAGCCATTTGAACGAGCAGTTTAACTACAGCGCCCAAATTCAAACTGCGCACTACCTCGAAACCATCGCTCAGACTATTACTATTAGGCAGATATTTAAGATTTTTAAAAACTGTGACTGAAGCGGATTCACCTTCAGGTGGACCAGCATCTCCTCCTTTTCTCACCAGCTCACTAATCAGGTAGCGCAAGACTTCGATTCTATCCTCCGGCTTGTAGGTAACACCCGCATCTGTAAGCGCTTTCTGCAGGGACCCTTTTCCCGAACTTTGGATGCAAGCAGTACGAATGGCTTCTGTAGAAGTAATCTTGCAAATTAGTTTTATGCACCCAAACTACTTCACTCCCTTTACCACTGTAGCAAGCCCAAACCATTTTTCGATAAATTTGAAACTCATAAATTGATTACCCCTTTCAACTGACCGCACTGACGTAGCAGAATGGCGCAGTTGTCTATCTACATGTGACTGTTTCAGCCGACCCATGTAAATAGGATTTCATCTTTGTTTCCTCAGGAAGATGTTCCGTTTTTTCAAGGAATAGAGACCACCCCCCCCCCCCT